>SSNP01000143.1:759535-1175007 GCA_006937955.1 Pachypanchax playfairii
GGGGGGGGGGGGGGGGGGGGCACGTCCCACTCACACTGAATGGTTCCGATACCCATGCCTGACAGGAATGTTTTTTAACTCTGCATGAGTATCTGAAGAAATCCCCCACATCCACATGTGAATCATGTAAACTTCTTATTCTCAATACACATCTAATTTCCACTTATTGCCCAAACGAGGCAATAAAAACAGATGAATCTCTTAATCTTAAAATCTATTTAACAGACAAATGTTGATTTTTGACTGTAAACTTTATAATAAGAATGTTTTGAGTTGTCTTGTTTAAACACATTTGTGATATAACAAATATAAATGTGTAAAATATGTTCTTGTGCTTTTATTTCAACTGCTTTCACTTTTTGTATGTCTCACATTGACATATTTAGAGACTATTTTTAAATGAATTGAGGACTTCACGTGAAATTTGTTTGCACCTCATGCATGCACGAGAAATAGATTTATTGTGTGTGTGTCATGCTAGATGTCTGAGAATTGGCAACCTGGCATAAATTTAGAAAAATGGCCTCCACTGCTTTTACTTGAGTATTTTTAATATTCTAATGGTATAGCATGTGACTAGCAAGTTAAACAGCTGTATCTGTATTATCTGGTAAAGATAGGTCTCTGTTATAATCATGGCACAACATTTCCAAGATTTAAAAACATTTAACTCATCCATTTTGTAGCTGTTAGTGAAGACAACGATCAGGCTGTTTTGGGGGGCTGATTCCTGATTTTCATGAGTAGGTCTGACTGACACCCTTTTCCTCTCTCCAGTGTCATCTGTTAGTCCCAACAGGGGGATCCTGGTGGTCTCTCGAGAACATTTGGTATCTTGTTAGTGCAACAAAAGTTATCAGAAATGGCAGTCTGGTTCTCACAACCAGAAACTGTAAGATGTAGTGACAATTAGTTATCAGACCCCATTTGGTCGAGGCAGAAGTCCACTCATCCTGAGCCTGACTCTGCTAAAAGTTTTCTCCTGTTAAAAGGAAGTCATTCCTTTCCACTGATGCCAATTCTTGGTGCTCAGCATGGGGGATTGTGCTGAAATGGAGATTCAATCTGCTTGTTTCCTTAGATAGAAAACTTTTTTTACTAATTTGCATTTTATAATCCACTAAATCTGATAACATATTACAATTACACTCACCGGCCACTTTATTAGGTACACCATGCTAGTAACGGGTTGGACCCCCTTTTGCCTTCAGAACTGCCTCAATTCTTCGTGGCATAGATTCAACAAGGTGCTGGAAGCATTCCTCAGAGAGTTTGGTCCATATTGACATGATGGCATTACACAGTTGGTGCAGATTTGTCGGCTGCACATCCATGATGCAAATCTCCCGTTCCACCACATCCCAAAGATGCTCTATTGGATTGAGATCTGGTGACTGTGGAGGCCATTTGAGTACAGTGAACTCATTGTCATGTTCAAGAAACCAGTCCGAGATGATTCCAGCTTTATGACAGAAGTTGGGTACATTGTGGTCATAAAGCATTGACCACAATGCTCAATTGGTACCAAGGGGCCCAAAGAGTGCCAAGAAAATATTCCCCACACCATTATACCACCACCACCAGCCTGAACCGTTGATACAAGGCAGGATGGATCCATGCTTTCATGTTGTTGACGCCAAATTCTGACCCTACCATCTGAATGTCGCAGCAGAAATCGAGACTCATCAGACCAGGCAACGTTTTTCCAATCTTCTATTGTCCAATTTCGATGAGCTTGTGCAAATTGTAGCCTCAGTTTCCTGTTCTTAGCTGAAAGGAGTGGCACCCGGCGTGGTCTTCTGCTGCTGTAGCCCATCTGCCTCAAAGTTGGACGTACTGTGCGTTCAGAGATGCTCTTCTGCCTACCTTGGTTGTAACGAGTGGTTATTTGAGTCACTGTTGCCTTTCTATCAGCTCGAACCAGTCTGGCCATTCTCCTCTGACCTCTGGCATCAACAAGGCATTTCCGCCCACAGAACTGCCGCTCACTGGATATTTTTTCTTTTTCGGACCATTCTCTGTAAACCCTAGAGATGGTTGTGCGTGAAAATCCCAGTAGATCAGCAGTTTCTGAAATACTCAGACCAGCCATTCTGGCACCAACAACCATGCCACGTTCAAAGTCACTCAAATCACCTTTCTTCCCCATACTGATGCTCGGTTTGAACTGCAGGAGATTGTCTTGACCATGTGTACATGCCTAAATGCACTGAGTTGCCGCCATGTGATTGGCTGATTAGAAATGAACTGTTAACGAGCAGTTGGACAGGTGTACCTAATAAAGTGGCCGGTGAGTGTAGATTTACCTGTTGTGTATAATTACATTTGAATTTCAACCTGTTGATATGAATTGAACTTGTTTCCATTGTGGTGCCTTGAGAGGACCGTTTTCATATACAGGATATGAACATGAGCTCTAATACTCTAGTGTAGTACACGTACTGTGATGAACTACATTTGAGACATGAACATTGTTCTTTTAGAGTATGCTCTAAAAACAATTACTCCCTAATTTTTCAGGGAATTTTTACCTCTGCCGAGGAGGTAATGTTTTCATCTGGGTATGTTTGTTTGTCTGTCTGTTAGTAGGATAACTCTTTGTTTTTCGTTCGCTTTAGATTTAATGAGTGTGTGTAATTTTTCTTGAAATTCAGAAATTTTTTGTTAGGGATGCACGATAACAGATTTTTACAACCAATACCGATAACTTCCTGCTTTTCGTAACCGATAACAAAATAGCAGCTCCATGTGATTAATTTGTTGGCGAAATACCGGGTCTTCCGCTATAGAAAAAAGCTGGTCGTCAAACTCTATAAATTAAATAATTTTCTCATTTGTTTCTTCACCCCCTCAGATCGTCATTTTGACTTTCACAAATGTCTCATCAGTATGCACTAGCCCAGACACCTTCTTAGTTGCTGGTGGTGATTCTAGACCTGCCATCTTGTCAAAATATTTTGTACCAATTGTGTTGTGCATCTTTTTTTCTTTTTTTTTTAGACTTTTGCAAACTCCATTGCTCTGTATGCAGTAATTTCCCCGTTCACTGTTTGGAAATTGGTTATAAAAAACAATAAAACCTAGAATTTTGGTTACAAAGCTTTAAAAAAAGAAAATATAGACATTTTGCACTCTCACTCCATATCTTTTCACACAGTTGTTCAGTTGAACACAGAAACACTTTCACAACAAAAAAATGCTGTTAACAAACTGAGGTTACTATATTTTTGAAATATTTTTATTTTGCTGACCCTGATACCCTTTTAACAACAGTTTTTGCATCAGTCTTCACACAAGCATGGACACTGTTCTTAATATTTATTCTAAAAGTTCTGAGGGACATAGACCCTCTTCTTTTTGGTAGATCTGCTGTCCTGTCCCTCCCCGTCTTCATCTCCCTCACCTACCATGACATATTCTACAACACACACGAAAAGAACACCTTGCAAATCTCTTTTTTTTCTTAGACTTCAGCTCGAATATTATCACGTGCAGTTAAAGTAACGTTATGTATAAATGGTTCACATTTAACCCTGGCAGGTCCACAGACAGACAGACACAAACACACGCAGTTTACCTTAGTGCAGCGAGACGGGACAGAGAGACAGGAGCACGCTGGGAGGAGGGGGTGGGTTGTTACTCTCTAAGTTCAGTTCTGTAAACTTTTTATTCCCTGCTGTTCTAAACTAACTGGCTGAAACTGCTTCACCACGCTGCTGCATGTGTTGTCAGACATGAGAACCGCACGTGCACATTTTCAACAGAACTCACATGTCTGCAGCTTGTTGTAGTTTAGAGCAGCAAGTCGTACCAGCGTACGTGGATGTCAAATCGCAAAAAATGCATACATGTTGGCAGGTTTGAAAAACTACCCGGCTAAGAACAGCGGCGCCGTGTTTGTTATTATTTTATTATCGGTAAAAACTTCGTTATCAGATTTATTTGAATGACTACGTTTTTTCTAATATAGGCCCGATAACTATCGGGGTCGATAGCTATCGTGCATTCCTACTTTTACTGTTACAGTATAATGTAAACATTAATGGAATGCCTTTGTACTAGATGTTGACCCTGCTACAACTTAAAAAAAAACATCAGCCAGATGGTCTTTACAGGGTCTTGTTGAGGTCTTCACGGGCATATTAAGAACACAGTGGGCTCCCCATTACATGTGACAGAGAATGATAGATCAATAATTCTTTTGGGCATGCACAGAACGTCTGTAGTAAAGTCATAGTCATTTATCATCGTAGTGGCACTTTATCAAGGGTCTTGGTGGAGCATGGGAAAAAGTGGTGGCAGCTGTGGCAACGCATCCTTGATGTGGATAGACTGCCAGATGGCGTGTGCGTGGTGCATGGCAAGGTGCAGAAGCAGACCTGGCCTTTCGAGCTGCACGTCTAGGATAGGGTCCTATCATATGGTAGCAATGTTCTAGTGTGGCACCGTTTTCTTGATGAGACTTGTGGTGTGTGCTGCAGTCATGGATGTACATGGTGGGATTGTTGTGGAAAAATAGCTGTTGAGAGCATGGTGAAGGTGGAGGAGAGCATCTCAAGGATGAGGAAAATGGCAAATTAAAACATTTTAGACGTAATCCCAATATGATAACTTCACATTTCCCTTCATGGTGAAGTAGGTTTGTTACATTGTTACATGATACTTTTTAAGTGAAATTATGGAGTTATTTGTTTTTGGGCCCTAGAGACCACCTCTACAGCAGAACAGATCCAGATGCAGTTAAACCATATTTCCAGCTGCCACAGCTAATTCACTAGAACGACATGCAAATCGATCGACCCTTGTGCTAAAGTTCGCCTCCTTCCAAATTATCATCATCAATCTCACCCCAGACACTGTTTGATTGTTTTATTGCTATCTTATGCATAGCTCCACCTTTGGTTTCTTCCGCAATTTCCATTCTTCATCCAGACTTTAGTGGATGTGTTGCACAAAACACTACAAACATAAAAAAAAAACAAGTAAACTACAAGAGCCGAGGCTGCTGTTCCATCTTGAACACATGCCGGTTCCAATTTCTTTAATTAAATCTAAAAACAATGCCAAAGTTAACTCGGTTTGACATACAAGAAATATTATGTCCCCAAAAACAAAGGCAATTTGCTTAAAACATACAGTAATGATCAAATGAAAGATGATGTCTCTGTGTCATGTGTCTTCCTTCCCCATGCCTCCTGTCTGCCCATGTTCAGTGTTCCACACCTTTTATTATAGATTTCTCCTGTGAGTTGGGTTTTGGTTGTAGTTTTGAGTTTGTTTATATTTGGTCCATTATGTATTTAGTTTCACAGGAGTACTGTATATGTGTTTTCTTCTGTCACCCCACTCTCACAGCCTGATATATTAGTTAATGTCCTGCACCTGTTTTCCTGTCACCACACCCCAATCATGTTTACTCCACACGCCTGTCTGTCTTCTTATTTAAACCCCTGTTTGTCTCGTGTTAATGGCTCATTTGTAGTAGGCCTTTAGCACCTCCAAACCTCCACCCATCCTGTTTCTGTCAGTCAGTTTCTTTGACCGTCTGTGTTCTTGACCTCGGACTGTTCCTGACCACCTCTCTGTCAGTTGGATTAGACAACCTGTCTTTTGGACCACACAGAGTTGACCCACTGCCTCTGCCTGTAAATGCCATCTACTCCCCACTGACTGTTTACCCTGTTTGCGCAGGTTCTTTCCCAGATCTGACCCATCTTCACTTACAAAATTTCAAACTGCCTTCTCACCTCTTCTTGGTCCATTTGAACCCAACCACTTAAACAGACATAACAATCTAGTTTTGTTTCAGGTCTTTGAAAGGCATTTTCAATTCTGTCCTTTTTCTGTAGATAATCTTTTAGGTCTTACACTTCCTCTTTTGTCCTTCTCTTGTCCACATAGCTCAGAATTTTAAGCAGACATTGAATACTATACTGTCCTGGTCAGTTTCAGACAGAAAATGAGCAGTCAAGGTCCAAAGACAAACCTTAAAAGAACTTCCGAAAGGGCAAATCACTGTTGATCAATAACACTTTAAAAGATTACAAAAAAGTCTGCTGCTTAGGAGCTATTAATTTAGGGATGGTTTGGGAAATTAATGATGGTTTAAAAATACTGTGCCCTATGTTAGATTGCATTATGACTCAAGTGAAAAAAACTTTGACCTCATCAAGATGTCAATTCAAACTCTAAACGTAAATAATACATAAGCTTAGAAACAACAGTCTTACAGTTTACCTGATCAGTATTATCAAAGAATTTTCTCACTGTGTTCAAACTCAAAAGTTTTTGTACTAATACTTAAGATAATCATTCTTTATAATTATTTGAACTTTGCAATTACATTTGTGAAAACTAAAGATCTGAGGGAAATTTTGACAGTACCATGTACGCAAATAGTTTTGCAGCTAAAATATTTTTCAATTGGGGTCCAAAATTATGTTTCACAAATAAAAATGTTCTTGGTTGGGGCCTAACAGTCTGTCAAATCAACTCAATTTCAATGCACGTGCCATACCATGTGGTGTACAATCTAGCAGAAACATTAGTAGGAATAGCATTAAAAAGCATCAGACTGATTGAGCAGAAAAAAGCAAACTTACCAACCCTACGACATCTTTATTTTCCACATCATATCCATCATTGACATTACTGGAAATCCATTTAAGTAAATGTTCTTGTGTAATAAAGTTTGCAGAGGATTTGAGCAGTTCACGATTTTCACAGTCATTTTTATTTGTGAAAATATTTGCAAATATGGTATATGCACACTTCAACCCTAGCGAATCATGGACAAAATTGAGCTGTGATTGTTGTTGTAAGTTTGTGTTAGATACTGGACAAAAAAATTGGATGCCAGTTTATTTTTGCCTGTTTGGGAAACCAGTTTCATTAAGAATGTCTACACAGTATGGCCAACAAAAAGTGTATGTGTACATGCATTCATTAACATGGCATGGAGTTTAGACCTCCTATATTAGAGTTTTCTCTATTATAAATGATTCATTCAAACATCAAGCTGAAGTTTAATGTCTGCAGCTACATGTTTATATTGTAAAAAAATAAAGAAATACCAACCCTCATCCTTCTCAGCTGTTGATCCTCCAGGTAGGCCCATGTCTTTTAGCAGGAGATTATTTCATCCTATTCTCAACAATAAGATCCAGATTAAAGCAAAGACTCAAGCAAAGCCTGAGGATCTGCTGTTGGTTTAGATTTTAAATCTATCAAAATATAGAACTGAAGGGTTGAAAATAAATAAACTGCTACTGAGGAAGTATGTTATGAATATTACACAGTCATTCAACAGAAGCCTAAGTGTCTTCCTTTCATTTAAAAACTCAGAGCCCCAAGATAGTTTAATATGTTGTCTTTTAGAGCTGTGTTTATCCCTGGAAATCCTAGACTTATTATGGAACCATTTCATTTTAGAGTTTGGAGTTTATTTTATTGTACTTGTCAAATATTTTTTTCTCAAAAATGATGTTGCTTAAAAACAAATTCCTATTAATAATAATTTCAGTTAACCTTTTTATTCAAAGCCAATTGTTTTACAGAGTTTACAGAAACAAAACTTTTGGGAGACTGTGTTAAGGATTATTGATGGAATAAATTTGCTATAACGAACAATATTTGATTTGATTTGATTTAGTTCATTTTGGTGTACTGGAGCTCAATGCTGCTAAGACAGTTGAGGCTGACGAAATTCAACCTTCCAACATCAGTGATGGTGCATTTCTACACATCCATCAATGAGTCCATCCTCACCTCCTTCCTCAACATCTAGTACACTGCAGTTTTAGCCAAGGACAAGGACTGACTGTAGCGTATCATCTGCTCTGCTGAGAAAGTGATTGGCTGCAACCTTCATCGTAGCTGATTCCTCTCAACCTGGACATAACGTCTTTCAATCTCTCCCCTCTGGCAGAAGGCTTAGCTCCATCAAGACCAGGACTTTCCAGCACAGGAACAGTTTCTTCATGTCTGCTACCAGCCTAGCCTACCCTTGTATTATCGCACACATGCCAACTCCCTCCCCCACACACACCACTGTTTCACTGACTTTTTTCCACTTTACAGTTTTTGTGAAATAGAGGGACTTCAAACAATTACACCAACAGTTTTCTATGTATTGTTGGTTTCTTTTTATTTATTCATTTTTTACTTTTGCTCTATTTTCTGGGCAATTTCACCCAAGACAAATGCCTTGAATTGTGCAAATGATACTTGGCAATAAGCCAATTCTGATTCTGACACTGATTCATTTTTAGAAAGCATGTTGAGAAGGATACTGTGGAAATATTATTTACAATTACAAGTTACTCCATGTAAATAGTAATACTTTTTATTACTCTATAAAAGTAAAGTCAATAAAATAATAGTAAGAATTCACGAGTCACAAAAAGTCAGGAATATAATGCTGTATGCAGTATCTAAATATATAGAGAGAACACACCAGACAAGAACCTAGGCTGTGCAAAGAGACCCCTGAAAGAGTCCAGCACATAACTACAGGATGTAAGATGCTGGCAGGGAAAGCAGACATGGAGCACCATAACCATGTAGCTGTCATAGTGTACTGGAACATTGTGCAGAGTAAGAACTGGTCGGAGTTTGAAACACCTCCAAAAGGTGTTAGAGAATGACCGAGCTAAGATCCTCTGTAGGACTTCCAGATACAGACAACCTGACATTGCTGTGGTGGACAAAGAGCAGAGGAAAGCTTTGGTCGTTGACATTGCAATGCCAAGTGACCTCAAAATTGGAAAAAGGAACATGAGAAACTAGAGAACCAGGGCATCAGAGGAGAACTGGAGAAGGTCTGGAAGGGGAAGGCATCGGTGTGACCCATGGTCATTGGAGCACTCAGGGCAGTGTGTGTGTATTATAGTGTTATTATAGTATCATATTTTAACATATATAAGTCATTGTCACTTTGCATGTACAACAGTAAATGTCATATAATACATTTTTATTGCTATACAGATTTGTGCATCACAGATGCTTTTTCTGTATTTTACAATAGTGCCTCCTTGTTTTTTCCCTCCTTTTTACTCTTTCTGCTCAAAGCCATTTTTGAAAAAGGTCTCATCCATTTTTCAGAAGCATTTCAAAGTAAAATATGTTAGCAAAGTACACAGGATTCAGGCTAAATTTATCTGCCGAGGATTTCTGTGTTTGGAGTTCTGTGTGTAAAACAAATACAGTGAGAGAGGGAAAAACACAGTGGGGCAGATGATAGGGACATGATTTTCTTACATGCAATATGTTTTTAAAATCACAGGAATAATGTTAAGTCCAGTTCATTTTTTCACCTGTCTTTCCCTCTCATACACATGCATACACTCAATGTAGGACAGACAATATCTTTGAAAATAACTTTATTTTTAAAACTTGTCATCAATGCATCCCCTCTCTTATTCTTCTGCATCTGTGTTTTATTTCTGTAAACTCGTGTCCTCTGTTTTGCAGGAATATATAATATTGCAATTAAAGGATGAATTCTTTTAGTTCATTGTAGATAAAATTCTCTTAGAATGTGGAAGGCACTGCTATATGACTGTAAAAAGTTTAGATAATGAAGCAATATCCTCCAAATCTTTTCCACATTTAAGTATTTTTTTTCTATTTTACAACCTGCAAATAACATTAATTTCATGGTGAATTTGTGAGAAATCAAAACAAGCAAGTACATTTTTTGTAAAGTGCATCAGAAATAATTAGTTTTGATTTGGCCATTCCTATTTCAAAATGTTTTATTTGTTATTCATTGTTAGAATTCATGTCATCCTGAAAAGTGCTAATACCTTAGAATATTGAACTAGGTTTCTTAATAAATTGGCTTGTGCTTAGAACCTCCATTTCTAATTATCACAAGCCTTTTAACTGCAAAATATTCCCACTCTCACAGCAATGCTTCGCCATGTGGCAGAGCTGCCTTTCCATTAGGCAAAGATGGGCAATTGCTTTGGGCCATCAGATACAATTGGGGCCTTGGAATTACCAAGTATGCTTACAGCAAGGATTTCACTATTAATTTGTGCATTAAATGAGAGTAATGGGAATGAAATGCAAAATTATGAGCTTTGCTAATCCTTGCATCCTGTTTTTATACAAATTTGTGTTTTCTATAAACCATCTTTTTTGTAGTTGTGGTTGTATATTTACACACAACACACTAGTATTTCTCAGCAGTGATAATACAGAGGTGTAGCACACGCCCGTTTCAATCATAAAAAAGAACTTAATTATACCCTTTTCAACACCTGTCCCAATGAGCAACATCTGGACACTGATTTAGCAAATAAGAATCAACAAAAAAAGGAAAGGGGCAAGTTTATAACTGTCAACCCAGTAGGCAACGTTTTGTTGTGATGAGCAGTTGTAAAAGGGCCCAAATGCAGAGAAACTCAAGAGACACAGGGATTACATCAAATGAAACACTTTTAATTCATAAAAAAAGGCTGAAACGGCAACAAAACATAATAACTAAGACCCTGAAGTACAGAAAACACAGAGGCAAGAACATGGGAGTTGACGGTAGGCACTGACAATGACAATGGAATCCAAGATGTGCATGCGTGTGTGCGTGTATGTGCATGTGTGCATATACACAGAAGAAGACTGATTACAAATTTACGTCAGCTGGGGAAGAAGAGTAGGGAACAATCAAGAGTCGACAGGATCAGATGTGAAACATTTACCAGGCAAGTTAAGTCACAAATCACTAAAGAAAAAAAATAAACATTCTGACTAACACTGAATCAGAAACAAGTATAAATAGAAACACAAGAGACTGGAATACACAAGACTGATTGAAATACACTTTAAAAACTAGAAAGAATATAACATAGGGGAAAATGTGACAAAATACACCAGGGGCAAAAGAAAGTACTCAACCAAAGCCAAAAGTCCAAAGAACAAAGCAACAACCAGAATTTATGAGTACAACATCCATCCTGCTTCGTCCTGTTCAGGGTCGCAGGGAGCTGGTGCTTATCTCCAGCGGTCATTGGGTAAGAGGCGGGGGACGCCCTGGATAGGTCGCTAGTATGAGCAGAACAGGAAACACAAAACCCTACAAAATAAAATCAATCAAAATCCTGACCAAAACTTCATGAAAAACAAACTGAAAAACCCCAGAATCATGACACTTTTTGCACATTGTTGTATTAAATTGTGTAATAATAATGTTGGGTCTCTGCTACCCATCATTCCTTATAGTGTTGTTAATCTGGGGTGTACGCAATATTTTAAAGTTAACTTGATAGAAGTTTACTACGATGGTTGTGAAAAAGTGTTTTTTCTCCTTCTCCAAGTTCTGATTGTGAGCCTTCTGTACCTCGTTGAAAATATTGGTCATCCAGGACAGATCCTGTGATATATGAATTCCAAGAAACTTGTTGGTGACATTTTCAGTTGTTAAATCATTGATGTGAATGGGGTTGTTAATGGCCTCTCCTTCCGTACTTGGCTTCTTTCCTCTGCCTTCCCAAAATTCAACTTGAGCTTTTTGGTCGTGCTTGTGTTAATGTCTACACACCAGTCAGCCAAGTGCTTTACTTTTTCCCTTTTGGTCACTGTCTTTGATGAGACCAATCACTGTGACATTGTTTGCAGCGATATGTAGAGAGAGAATATAATAAGAACTGAGCACACGGTCTTATGGTATGTCTGTTATTCCTAACAGATTTTAAAACAGTACAAAATAGCTTTTAAAACTTTAAGCTACAGTTTTGAAACTTCTCTAAGTGGATACTCACCGACAAACATGTTCAGCTTCATATTAGACACTCTAGATGCCTCCGATGGCTTTATAATAGACTAAATAACTTTAGTAATTCAGGTCGCAGCTGAAAATGGTGTCCTGGTGATTTATGCTGCCCTGATAAAAAAATCCTCCATAGTATGAATTTACAACTTATTTCATAACAAGATGTCCTGTTAATTATTTAAGGATATTTTTATGGTCCTTCCCTGATATTTTCTATATAAAAGCCCTCTGGATCCTTGTCGGCCATTGTTGGGTCCTTCTCCTCTGGGTGTGTCCAAACATTTGCCTGTCGCTCTGACAATTCAAAGAAAGTAAAAATAACATAATATTTAGTGTTCCTGTCTTGGGAGAATTTATTTGATAGGTAAAATGTATTTATGGAAAAATATAGAAACAAAAATAAACAATAAATTTGTTTATTAAAGTCAAGACTGTGGAACGGCACATGTGCAGAAGGAATCGGTAGCACATCTCAACAGGTAGCATATTTCTGCAGAACACCGGTTCCTGCAATGGCTGCCTGAGACACGGCTGCCAAAAAGTTAGAATAGAATGGAATTTCTAGAATTTATAATTTTATGTGCATTTTTGTTGTAGTGACATGTCATTATAGGATATTTAAAGTTTAGATGAATATTGTTGTATCTAATAGTTAAAATTAGACTTAATGACTAAATGTAGTTTTAATGGTTGCTATTTTACAAAGGTTTATTGAACTTGTGTTATTCTGTTATTTCCACACATATAAGCTTCACAGTCATAAGATATATTATCTGCTGTATTTCCACTGAGTTCCTCATGCTAATGCCCCAATGTGCCTGGTTTTAGATCCTGTAGTGGAAGAAAGCATGATGCACCGTGAATAAAGGTATTTGCATGGCCAGTAACATGCCCTAAAGGCACAAGGTCAACGCAACATGTGATGCATAGTAACTTCAACTCTTATGTAACGTCTGACATGAAAATCTAACACTGAGAGCCAAAACTGAGAGCTAAGGTCATAATTAGCGTATTCCCCACTCATTACTACCACCATCTTTGTTTACAACTGCTTTCTGCAGTTATAGGCCTGATTTTTTTTTTTTTTACAGGTAAAGCAAACCTTTTTATTTATTTTGTTTTGTTGCATTCTCACTGACAGTGTATTTGTACAGAAATTTACACAACAAAGAGCAACTAATAACAACACTCCTCTCTGATTTTAAGCCTTATGCCTTTCACAGCAGTATTTGATTAGGTCACATTTTACACTCATTTTTAGCATCCCAGTTAATGAATTATTTCACTTTTTAATAGAATTCAGACTTTTCTTCACTGCTACATTTTTGTTTACCTCTAGTCTAAAGAAAGACAAGTCTTCCCATTAGTAAACAGTATTTTTTGTTGATTTCAAGTGGATAGATGACTATATGTGCTGGGTTTTAAGTGCTCTGACAGACATTGACCTGCTGCACATTTACTGAAATTCAAAGTCTTAGGTCAGTGTTTTCTCTGCTAAATGCAGAGAATGGGAGATATTAGTACATGTTTAATACATTCAAATTAAATGTTCAAGAGCTCATACAGAAATGTGAAATAATTTTAGACAGGGATTTAATATGGATTTTACATTAACACTCCTTTTCCTCAAATTGGATTATATTGATTCAGTAAACTAGGTCATATCACAAAAAAACACCAATTATTTTTTGTAAACAACATAATTCATTCCTAAAAATGTTTTTACTCAGTTATCCATAAATGCACATTGATGTTTTAAATAGGGACAAAAGCAGGTTTGTTGTTTAAAATTTTGTGAAATCTGAGAATAATTTTTGAGTGTAACATCAATATAAGCCATGGTTGATGAGTTTATTTAAAGCTAAATGTTTGGCCAGTTTAACTATTGTAATAGAATTTTAGGTTCAATTTAAGGTAAAAATCAGTATTTTAGTGCTTAGAAATGTTACATGTAATCTGATGTTTCTTAGTATATGTACTCACTCAGACCACACACACATACAACATAGTGTATTTGGTTAATGTGACCTGATAGCTTTTGTTTATTCCACTTGAATCATGCTTCTACATGATTAAGCCACTGGTCTGAAAAATAAGGGCATTAAGATGTTTATGTATACACACATATCCGCATGCAGAAACACGTTTATTTTGTGCACTGATGCATAAGGAAGGAAGAAGCCCATGTTTCTCAGCACACCAACACATACATACGGTCAAGCACATGGTGGACTGGGAAACTTAAGAGGAACACTGATGATAACTAACTCCTATGATCTCTGGCTTTCCTTGTCCCACAGATAAACATACACGTGGCTATGTAAAACCCAGTGGTCAAGTCAATTGCATTAGACAACCCTAAGATGCAGACCCTTCTCTGTCTCACACATCGCTACCTCTGACTGAGAGTCAAATGAAGAAAAACAACAAAAAAGGACAAAACATGAGAGAAAAGAAGCAGGAAAACAAGCTGTGGTGAGAGAAAGTGGAGCAATTATGCAAATTGTTTAATAGCAGGTTGAACACATTGGAAAAAAAAACAAACTTGTTTACTCTTTGCAGACTTTAATCAACTTTGTCTATCTGATTATTGGCTGAGAATGTTTGTCCTCTTTCTCAGAGACAATCAATGTTCAGTAATGAGAATCAGTTTACCAAGTAGTAACCTCACTTATACATCTGTTATTTTGTAAAGCCAGAGTTGTGGAAAGTATCAAAATTATGTACTCAAGTAAAAGTGCAGTTTCCGAAATAATATTTTATTCAATAACAAAAATGTTAACAAGTAAAAACTACTCATTGTAAATTAAAATTGCAACTTATTAAAAATGTACAGTGAGTAAAAGTTTTGAACAGGTGAAGGGGGTCTTAACTGTGCAGTGCACAATAGAGAATATCTATATTTTGTGCCCTCTAACTAGTAATCTTTAAATAAATTTAAAACCAATTAAACCCACCAAATGAAGGGCAAAATTAAAACATGACTAAAGTGGACATGTAACACATTCGCAAAGTATAATTGGTTATTTTTGTACAGATTATCCAAAGGTGCTGAGCTCATTCAGTAAATATAAAAAAAATAATAGTAATTTAAACTAATAATAAATAGATAATTGCCCCCTGGGTGCGGGAAAAAATGGCTGCCCTCTGCTCCTCTCACGGATGGGTCAAATTTCCCCAAGAGGGATCAATAAATGT
The DNA here is from genome assembly GCA_006937955.1 of Pachypanchax playfairii. Classification (NCBI taxonomy): domain Eukaryota; kingdom Metazoa; phylum Chordata; class Actinopteri; order Cyprinodontiformes; family Aplocheilidae; genus Pachypanchax; species Pachypanchax playfairii. The sequence continues at coordinate 774,507 of SSNP01000143.1, forward strand.
ATCTGTTATTGTTATTTTTTATTATTATTATTACAAAATGTATTGAATAAACAACAAAATTCAGAATTGTGTGTCATGTAACATACTTTTAACTTTCTGCCCTAAACAATAATTTGTTTACAGTTTCTGCTTGTGACTAAAATTATACCATTCTTGCTCATGGCATAAACATGACTTAAAATAGTGGAAGGTTTGTATATAAGTTTAGTACAAAAATAAAGAAATGTGTATTTGGTGGATTATTTCGTTGTTGTTTTAATGAAGTCTTGGGGAAAGGAATGGTTTTTAGAGCTTATTTTTAAAATAAGTGTTCTGTCACTCTAACATTCATACAGCTGCTAATTAAATGCTACAATTTAGAAATATATACCTTATTCAATTCCATCCATCCATCCATCCATCCATCCATCCATCCATCCATCCATCCATCCATCCATCCTTCCTTCCTTCCTTCCTTCCTTCCTTCCTTCCTTCCATCCTTCCTTCCTTCCTTCCTTCCTCCCTCCCTCCCTCCCTCCCTCCCTCCCTGGCTGAGGAGTGTGATCCCCCTATAATTGGAACACACCCTCCGATCCCCCTTCTTAAACAGAGGGACCACCACCCTGGTCTTCCAATCCAGAGGCACTGTCCCCGACCTCCATGCACAAAATCACGGTTCGGTATGTATCTCAGTTTTGAGGTCACGGTTCGGTTCATTTTTGGTATAGTAAATGGAAAAAAACCAAACATAATTGCTTTTTTTAATTTTCAACTTTTGTAAATAACGGTTTATGTATTTTCTTATAAGAATGAAACATTAAAAAATAAGTAAACATATAAAAATAGAAATAAGAAATATAATATTGCTTAACTTACCAAACAGGAGACCTTAGGAATAAAAGGAGGGTGTTCAAGTTCCGGCTTGTTTACATCAGCCATGACGTCGGCTAGAGGAAAAAAAAAAATTCATGTGGGAGTCCGATGCTGACAACAAACTTCCAATCTGCCACTGAAGATGCTCCGGGTGCAAAACAGGCCTATTACCCATGCTGTTAACTAGCTATAATCAGATCAGTGAACATCTGCACCATACCAACAGCCCAGTACTGAAACGGTTCGTGTTCTGTTACACCCCTCTGTTCATGTATTTACTTCAATGTTTGTTTAGTGCCGCTGCGCGTCACGCAATACAGCGTCCGTGCGGAAACTCGCCTGGAATCTTACTTTCGCTGCACTTAATATCACACTAAAAATAAATGTATGAAAAAAAAAATAATCGAAACGGTACGGAAGTGGACCGAATCCAACGGGCCGAACTGAACGGTTCAGTACATTCCCGTGAACTGTTACACCCCTAATATACATAAAACTTAGATAATTTGTTCATTCAACAACAATCACCTGTTCAATTTGATACAACTTAAAGCAGTACTTAGGAGCTTTCAGTTTAGGTTTATTTTGGCGGCGCCGCTGGACAAAAGCGGTATTATTTTACGTGAACGAAGCCTGCATTTCCCATGAGCACCAGCGCGTAGCGTCGTAAAATCCAGATACCCCGTCCGCCAGCAGTTGGATTGAACTACATTACATTTCGGTTTCCAGTGGCTGAGTGAATGAACTGTCAACCTGGTGGCCAGTTATTACTTCCATGCAAATTTCCGAAAGCTGGCATTAGCATTTTGATTTGAGAATAGAAAGATACTTACTAGTCCAGCAGGAACAGAGCCACGGCAGCATCAGTCGGAAATCCCTCCTCGACTTTGAGCTCACGCCAGCGAGTGAAAGCCGGGCCTATGTTGATTCTTGACTGTCCTTTTATCCGGTTACTCTCCCTTTTTCTTTTTTTTGTCTCCTCAGACAAAACTTTTCGTTTTTTCGGGGCTTCTACCATGTTAGCTGCTGTTGCGCGTAACAGGTCGCATCGAGTTCCGTGTTTATGACAAATGGGGAAAGGGGAAGTGACGTATGCCGAAAAACAGCCTATCCATTCGTAGTTTTTTGTGTGGCAGGGTTCCCACCATCCTCCTCAAATTTGTTTAGTGCCAGTGAAAGCGATACAGACCCCCTCAAGCCATGACAGAGGTGTCATTCAACTTGTTGTAAGTCGCCATATAATCACAGAAGTTATGAAACTATTTCATGAAGGTTGAAAAGTTACTTAGTGTTGGTTTAACATCAAAGTACCACTGTTTCAAAATGCAATTCACACATCACATTTCATATAAGTGTCTATTCATTTGCTTTCAATTATCCAATTATCAATTGATACAACTGCTCAAAATGATAAATAACTGTTGCCGAATTCTCAATGCTGTATGAATACAGACAATCAAACCATATGTTACTGTAATTTGCTGTCTAATTCTGCCAACTTGTTACTGATGATTGGGTGCACATTGTGGAATCAGTATATAAAGAATTGATATGGATCCAATTGTAAGAGCATGGTGACAAGGAGCCAGCAGGTGATCCAGGTTACAACGGAGGTCAAACAGAAACTATGGGTTGCCTGTGTGTAGATGATCAAGAGTTTTGTTTCAATGGTATTTCACAGTAAATTTGTTTTTTGGAACCAATATTTGTGCAAGTGCAATATGTCTTTAAAGATGTGAATGCACAATGCAGTGTTTTGAACACTGGATAGCCTTCTGTTGCAAGTGAAGACCGTTTTGAGTTTTGCATATAGAGTTGTGAAAAATGACATCAAGGTTGTGAAAATTGTTGCAAAGTGATTGAAAAAAATCTGTATTTTAAGCTGGAATGCTCGATAGTTTTAAATGTCCAAATGCCACTAAAACTATTAAGGTAAACAATAATGTTATGGGTAACCTGATCCAGAATGTAAGCCTCAGCTGTAACACTTCTCTTTTAAATATGGTCAAGCTTTCCTATAATATCAACCAGCTTCTGAATTCTTGTCAGTGATATTTGATGATCACATGTTCATCTCCAATAAAAAGCCAATTCATAAAAACAGCTTTAAAGTAAGTCTGGGAGTGTTTGCTGACTCCACAGTACTTCTGTGTTGACAAATCATTTACTGTCAGAATACTTTGGAGTAAAGGGGCCTGGAAATCAGTTTTTATTCATTTATTATCCTCAGACCTTAGAAAGCGAGAAAGCAGCAGCATAACAGACATCTGCTGAACATCATTTTTTATCATAAACAGCAGAGATGGGAACTTCTTATGAAGTGCATGAGTTTGTGCTGAATTCAATTTATGACCTACTTTAAGCATTGATTCTTATTACAGAGTAAAAAGGCTTTTATGACCAAAAGGTTTCTCTCCGAAAAAAAAAGGCAACGGGACTTCTTTTTCTGTTGCTTCAAAATGTTTCACCTTTCTTTGAAAGGCTTATTCAGTTCTGATCATGGGTCGAGAGTTCCAGGCCTATAAGTGAAACTTTTTCAAAAAAGAGACAAAGAAGTTCAAGTTGACTTTTTTTTTGAAAATCTATATTGACATATTTACTTTATTTATAACATTTTATTCAGTTCAACTTTTCTTATTATGTCCTCAATTATCCATAATGTAGGAACAATTATTTAAAGGGAGTTTGTGAATAAAATGCATTTTTTAAAGAGGCCCTTCCATTAAAAACAGTTTTTCTGAGGTTTCTGTTGAATATTTTAGCTCCACAGGTGTTCTTACCTTCATAGTGGGTGTGAAAACAGGTCAACAACTTCTCTTTCAGTTTTTATCTCTCAAACTACACAGGTGGCGATAAAACCCGAGTTCGAACGGCCTGTATCTGTTTCGTCACAACTCCTTTGTTCGTTAGTATTCGGCAGCTCCCGCAGTTGAAACCACGCCTAGCGTGCTGCTTACTAAAAAGCTGTAGCATAACGTAGCAAACAGAAAGACGTCTGACGTTGCCATGCACAGCCGGGCAGGAAACAGTTTTCTTTGCTCTCATAGGCTAGTTTGTTAGCCAATCAGAGTCCAGCAAATTCAAACAATGAATATGAACGAGCTGCTGACGAAGCAGCCAAAGCAGCCTGACGGAAGGAGCAGGAACCACCCGAATTTTAACACAGACAGATTGAAAGGTCTGTTAATCAGTGTTTCCTGACGTTTTTTAGATAAAATGTTTCATATTACTGGTTAATACTTAAGAAATAACCATACATTTGTATGAAAATTTGTATGAAATGGCCTCTTTAAAAGTTTTTATATTAGATAATATCAACATATTTTATGTTGATCTCTTACAGATCCATTGTCATTTCCCAAATTCCCATTACAGTTTCCTCTATCTTTCTATTTACATCTCCCACTGTTGTTTTTCTTTATTCTTCATGTCAGTCTGTCATTACCATTTTCTTGCTGCTTTATATTCTATTTTTGCAGTTTCATAGTTTTTAATATATCCTGCAGCTTTTATTGTTCTATTATTTTCTTACTGTTTCTCATTTTTCCTCTTGTCAGTTTATTTTAACTGTTTACATATCTATTGCCTTTTTACGCCTAAACCCCCTTTACACAGTGTAAGCACCAGGCTATTAGTTCCACATATACTCAACGTATTAAAACATGGCTGGTTCATGACTGATTTCAATGCAAAAGTATCCTAACGCTTTTAAGCCAAGGGTACTTGTGAGAAAGCATTTTCCTAGTTATTTTCTGCATCCTTGAGATACTCTCTACTCCCCACATCATGCTCTCAACATCAGGAGCTTGTTTCTACAAAGATGCATCTCTCTATACGTACAACTGTACCACGGCTCTGGCAGGACTCACTCACATGTGCCAATAAGTTTTTACATGCTCGAGGATACTACAACATTCCTATGTAATAATGAGGTTGTAGCCTAGACATGATACCAGTGTGGCCTGTTCTGCTTCAACACATGACCACTAGCTCACTCTGGTATGTGTGGACCTCATTATGGATACACTGCCACTGTATTCTATCATGAACCTCAACATACTACCACTTTACTACAGAACTTTTGATGATCAAAACCATCCATTACCTATTATGTTTAATTACTTGTGACTACAAGCACACTGCATTCCTAATATGCACCTGATGTCCTCACCAAGCACCTACACAAACATTCTGATTGTTTTACTGTGTATAACATGTTGCACATTCTTTAGAAACTTCTCTGCTCCTTTAAATCCTCTCCAATCCTTCACATCACTCTCCTCCACTCACATTATTTAATTCCAGTAGCTCATTAGTTTTTTATCACAATAATTTGAAGTCACTGAGTAAATGAATAATTAAATTATCAGCTTTCTGAAGTGTTCTTTTACCCATAATTTCCTCTCTGAGCAATTGCTAAGCATGTTTGTTCCTTATAAATGTCACATTTCCCATAAATCCCACATGAATCATAATCATATGTTTCTGGTGTTAATAAGTAGCTGTTGTAGTGCAATTAAGTGTGATGGTTGTTTTTTTACTTTTAACTCAAGAACCGTATGAATCAGTGCGTAGGAAAAAAAAGCCATAAAAGAGATTTGCAAAGACAGCTGAAATATTACAAAGATGAATACAAATGGGAAAGAAATTAGATAAAAGCAATACCAGGAGAAATAAATTCATTATAGAGCATATGTAACCTTTTACTGACCTGAATACACATATAATCTGACTGAAGCTCATTGTATCTTTTAATAAGGGAAAGAAGACAAGACAGTGTGAGCATATTTCTCAGGCGCACATTCACTATGTTGATTGGATTTTGGAAATGTTTATAAACTTCTCTGTTAAATTTTGTCTGCCTTGGTTTTGTAATTAAGTGCGTAAGACTTGATGTGGCTTGACAAAGTGACCTATGGTGACCTCATTCCATCCCCTTGCTTGGATAATTATGTCATTGCCTTCCTCACCAATCTCTTCAGTTATACATGACTCACAAAAAGTTATTGATATTCAGTTTTCAGTTGAAATTTCAGGCTGAATCCAAAATTCATGACAACCTTTGTAGGTGAGCTTAATGTGACATTCCCTAAACTTTAGAATGGTGCGCTAGGGGACAAGAATATTGTCCTGTTTCCAAACATTCTATTGATTTTCATGTTCTAGCTGCTGAAACCAGAACAAATTTATCCAAAGTTTTCAAACCATTTAGCTCCCTTTCAGAAGTATTTTCTGTCTTTGAGACTTTCAGTCAATTTTCTGGATAAAAAAATACATTTAAAGCAGCACTAAATAACTTTATCTGCTTTTTCCACCCAGTGGTTAAAAGCGGAATTAAAACTGTCGTAAACAACAGTCTCAGACAGCTACTGCTCAAACCCGCTATGTAGATAACAATGTCGTTAGACAAGGTGGCGTATTTTGCTTCTTATTTTTAATGCATGATTATTATCAGTGCAGAAACAAAATAAAAAACGGTCTTTGCTTGCTGCTCTTTTAGTTTGTCCTCCGACATGATGCCATTGAAAAGCGAACTCCGGTCAGTGAACTGAAAAGCTAACCGCTAGCCTTTATAAAAAGGAATAGCACCACTGCTGCAACAAACAGCTGTTGCTGTAAAGCAGCAAAAGAACCACCCACTCCCCCGAACCACTGAAGTTGCTCAGTGTAATGTTGGGCCATCAGAAGCATCTAGAGTGTCTAATATGAAGCTGATCATGTTTTTCAGTTAGTATCCACTTAGGCACGTTTCAAAACAGTAGCTTAATGTTTTAAAAGTTATTTAGTACTGCTTTAAACAAAAGTAAACCTTTCCCAAACAACAAGAACACTTTAAAATTAATTTATACAAATTTTGCTTTCAAAGTTTTCACTACTCATGTAATAAGGGCAGTTGTAACAATTTAAAGTAGTTCATCAAATTCACACTTTTAAAACTTCTAAAATTTCAAATTAGTTCATATATACCCTGATGTTGACCCTACTTGTGACAAAGTTACCCCAGGCTCACTTCTATTCTTTTATTGGTCCTGTCCCACTTTATTAAAAATTTTGGAAATCCTTTTTTCAATCCATCTCAGAAATCAAATCATACCAAATTGTACCTGTTATATTTGGCTTTTTTCCAGATGATGATTTCCCAAAAGCAGCAGCAGAAGTCTTAGCTCACCAGGGTATCTTGTTAATTTTGAGGAACTCGACTCCTCCCTTTCCTTTGCAAAGAGTCTGAAACATGATGAATTTTTTTAAGTCTAGAAAAAAAAAAAAAAAACACATGAGAAACAGTAAGTGGATTTAACAGAGTTCGATTCCCCTTCCTGACTTTCTTCAGGAAACCCACAACAGTTATGTCTGAGCAGCTTCTGTGTTATGTGTTTGTGTTTATTTGTTTGTTTCTTTTTTGTTTATTGTACTAGTGCACTTATGTATATATTGTTTTTATTATTTAAGTGGTTTTAGTTTTATCTTTTAGTGTCCAAGGTGGGTGGGTGAGAGAGAGGTATGCTTTGTAGTTTGTTTTCTGTTGGAACAAGGGCTATACATTGAGAGGGAACAATTAAATGGTCACTGCACAACTTAACTTTTTTCTGTATCACCATTAATCTTTAACAAAAAGAGAAAAAAGAAAGGGGAGACTTAGCTTCCACTGCTAAAGGAAGAGCCGAGAGTTGATAATTTTCAGTAAAGACTGCCTTTTGTGTCTGTAAAGCAAACAGAGGTGAATTAAAGCAGTTAACAGTCATGTAACACGTCACAATTTCACTTTGTGTGTAATTCATATGGAAGTAAACCTTTTATTTTTTTCCAACAACTCGCCAACTGTTCAGTGTTGTAATGTTGTTAATCAGAGACTGAACAACATGGAGCTTCTATAGAGTGACCAGATGCAAACCGGTAATGAGTGGGACAAACATTATGTTTGTGTGGGACAATATGGAACCAGTTAAATATCGAAAGGTAGTCACAATTTGAAAGTCTAATAAAAAAAAAACACTTAGTCAACTGTTTATTTTACATTTAAACTCTTCTGATTTCCAACTTACTGAAACAATTTTTTATTTAAATACAGTGTTCATGATTCTCAACAATAATTTCAGTCACATTACATTTCTAAACCAACAGAAATTCTAACTAAACAGAGAATAACACACATAGTTTTTATTCTTAAACAATTATTCATCTCATGGTTTTCCTTCATACATTTAACACACGTTTAACTTGTGTTTTTGAAAGCGTTTTTCTAATCAGATTAAAAAGTACAATATTTATATCAAAGACATTCACTGTTGTGTTCAGGGTCATATTTAGTTATCTCTTATATAAACACACTTAAACACTTAGGGCGGCTGTGGCTCAGTGGTTAAAGCGGTCGTCTCCCAATCGAAAGATTGGTGGATCGATCCCGGCTTCCACCGCCACATGTCGAAGTGTCCTTGGGCAACCCATGTTGGCCCCCAATCAACATATCGGGTTGTGTGAATGGGTAAATGTAAAACTTGTAGTGTGAAAGTGCTTTGAGTCGTCTGAATGACTAGAAAAGCGCTATACAAATACAGAACATTTACATTACCATTTAGTGATTTTCATGCTTTCATGTTTTAGCCATCCTTACACATGATTTCTGAAACAACAGTTAGAAATTAATGACAGGATAATGCTCAGTAACATTAAAACCTTTCTAATAGAACCACATAATGAACCAAATCAGCAGCTGCTATTCAGTTCATCAACTCAACATTCTAAAGCAAATCTAACCTTCACTTAAATTAAATGCAAACAACTATCAAGAAAAACAAATTAATGAAACTTGTCAGGGTGATCAAAACAATTATTCATGTCATACTGTTTCTATTGTGTATCATAAAGTCTGGAGTCCAACTCAACTCACACACGGCACCCGAAACAAATGCCAGCTTATCTTTGATGAAGAGTCGGCCCGAGGCATAAGCGGATGAAACAGCTGCTTAGGGGCCTCTGAGAGCACGTGAATATTCACACAAAACAGGCTGACAAATGATCTGATCTACATTAGCTGTCGACATACAAATGGAAACATACACAGTTGTATTTTCATGTTGATCTAAGTGATTAATTTTTGCTTGGTCAAAATTTTACATATTGTAAAAAAAAAAAAAAACTGTCAATTTTCCACGATTCTTTAAGTGCAAACCTAAACAAAGCTCTTCTATTCTGACACTACCAGAGCCTTTTGCTAGATTTGACTGACATATCGTATGAGTAAGTCAGAAAAATGCCATTTTCTGTACCAAGTCATTCACTGTGATGAGCTTTTTAAAGCATGTATAGGTACATTTGTGTACATTTTTATTATCTCTGTCACTGAACTTACAGATCTGCTAAAAGGATAAAAACTGGTCTGTTTACTGTTTAGTTTTTAATGTGACATGAAAATTGAGTTAAACAGTATTTTAGCCCAGAGCAGCTCAGGTACTGATGTGATTAACCAACATTGATTGATCCTTTGACTAGAAGATGCTGAGAGTAAAAGCTGTTGAAAGTTGATCCAGACTGAGTTTTTATTAATTAATTCACCTGCGTTATTTCTACCACTAGCTTATAGTAACCAACACGCATCTTTGTGTACCCAGCCTCCATACAACCATGCTTATGTGCGTTTAGTCACATAACGTAGTTCCAATTCATAGTAACGCACTGCATTTTACGTTCCCTAACGATAACGGTGTTGTAATGTGGGAAAGATTAAATTATTAGATTATTCTGTTTCTGAAAATCCAACCATGTTGCGTAACGCCATCACATTCCAAACGCTGCTGATCATCCTCTCTCTCTCTCGACTGAGATTTATGTATAATATCTGCGTTTCCAAGTCAACAGGCTCGTCAAGAACGAACACGCTGTGTCTGCTGCTGATTTCAGGCAGCAGGCTTCAACTAAAGGAGAAACTCTGAGTTCTGTCAAACAAACCTGCTGGTGATCAGGTTAGGTTCACGGACTGTGTTGCCTGGGTAACCGACTCAGAGTTACGCTGAACTTGCTTTGTGAAACCAAAATACCAGAGTATCCCTCATCTCAGGTTTAACTAACTTGAGGTTTTCCACTAAACCCACTTTCTGAAAGACACCCCAAGAGATGAAAGCCTTCATTGCTCTGTTTTTATGCATGGGACTGGTGGAAAAATCTGAGCTATAAGGATCAATAAGATGTTGTTCTTTATTCAGTGTTGTGAGAATGAGTTTTGACATCATCTGTTTTAACATTTCTCTAATCACATTTTTATGATCTAACAATGCAAAGAAAGTAAAAATAACATTATATTTAGTGTTCCTGTCCCGGAAGAATTTCTTTGGTTGGTAAAATGTATTTATGGAAACAAATATAAATAAAACATAAACGATAAATCTGTTTATTGAAGTCAAGACTGTGGAACGGCACATGTACAGAAGGAATCGATAGCACATCTCAACAGATAGCGTATTTCGACAGAACACCAATTTGAGAAATGACCGTCTTGGACATGGCTGTTTATGAAAGAGGAAAAGTTTAGTACTGCTTTAAAGTTGACTGAAATTTTTACAATTGCACATAAATACACTCATTTGGCATTCATGCACAACACATTTTACTAAATGTTTTTTTTCCCTCATACAATATTTCCTTCTGCTTAAACTGGAGCAAATCATTTAGCTTCTGGTGCAATGCAAAATTTAGTGTCCCTCACATCACATTTAAATACAACTGTCATGTATCATATGTCAAGCATTTGGAAACTGAATTGTTTCCAACTCGTCATTCTTGCTTTTATTTTCTCTTATCACACCACAGGCACATACAGTCTTATTTGTTTGATTTGTGCATGACTCAAACCATATTGTTTCAGTAAAGCTGTCCTCTCTTTGTCTATCGCCTCTTACTTTTCATCAACAAGCTGTCTCTACTCTGTTTTAAATGCTTTTCAACCTCTCCAGTGCCTGATGTTAGCAGGCTATTGCATGACTCACAGCACATTGTTACAATGAGGACGACACTATTTTTTACCACGATGAGGCTCCTCATAGAATGAATCATTAAACCAAGCACAGCACATAGACATTGGTGACTTCTCCTCTTCTCCTCTCTCCACTCACTGCTTCTGTTCATTTTTCCCTTCCTCCTGTTATCGCTTTTCCTTGTCCAGGCAGAAACGGACTCAGATGAACCCTAGAGATCGGATTTAGCAAAGAGAACAAATTTTGATTGGAAACTCAATATAACAATAATGGTTATCATTAAACAATCAAAAACCTGACAGGATTCTTTTGCAACTTCATTAGAAATCAACACTTTTAGTTATTCAATTTTGCTGCTGATATTAATTTATAAACAGGAACAAAACTTTGTGTTTTTCACAGACAATGTTTTGAGTTGACTGTTGGGGATGGGCACCAGCTCCCCATGAGCAGGACATTAATGTTTATGGGTATGAATGGGCATAAGCAGGTTCTAAAAAAATGGATGGATGGATTTTCATTCAGAAATGCAGATATATAAATATCAAAAACAATAATTATACATTATATTATATATGTGTATTAACATAACATTTCAATTTTTCTATGAAATATAATTTTAGAACAAATGTCAGTACGCTCTCTGATTCATTTTTGTTTGCCAACACCTTTTGTTACTGTAATATCTCCATGGCTTTGTTTTCTAGTTTTTACTGTTAGTTTTGAGTTTCTTATTGATCACAACTTTCCATGGTCTGTGTTTTTTTTTATTATTTTGCTCACAGTGTTGCTTGTTTTGTCGTGAGCAATTTTCTTAGTTATACCTGTCTGTGTAGCCTGTTTAGAACAGAGCTTTCCTTGTTTTAGCTCTGGTCCCTATGACCAGTATGAACAGCTGCAAACACACTACAAACAAGTTTTGGATAATTTCCTATGGGCTCCAAAATGCAGCCTTAATACCAGTTTACATAAACTTTACAAAATATTTCAGGAGATCCATCTAAGAGTCAGTGACGATTGCTGCTTCTTTTGTTTTCATGCTTTTACAATGCAAATACAGCAATTGGACTAGCACTTACCACAGAGCAGCCTGAACAGCTCCTTCCTGACGCCGGGCTCACACTGCATCCGGATCCGGTCCGGTGCGGACCCCGCAGGTATTCCGTTAGATTAAAATCCCTTTAGAAGGCTCACACTAGCTCCGTGCGGTGCGGGTCCGGTTACGGAGGCTGTACGGCACTACGGAAAGAATCCGCAAGGATCAATTTTTTCCGGACGCCGGAGCCACTCCGCGTCAAGTTTGATGAAATCTGACGAACTATACAGGAAGTGTGGCTTGAATATCCGGTGTTTTTTCAAAATAAACGAGTGTACGAACAATTGTAACTTGACTCTTCTTTTTAGACAGCACACGCGCTAATAGGAAATGTAAACATTACATCACACCCGGTGACACAGGGTCCCGAAAGCCTGCAGCACAACACATTTTCACACATTTGCTAAATAATGGACGTGTTCTCGTGTGAAGTCCAGACAAAACGATAACCCACGTGAACTTCTGTTCTCGCGAGTGACGTTTTACGCACCCAGCACCGGAGCTCACCGTACTCCCTATCCGGAGCAGATGTGAGTGGTAGCTTGCGGAAAAACCGCACCGAATCCGGACCGAAGCCGTTCCGGATGCAGTGTGAGCCCGGGGTTACTCTGTTGTTCATTTAGTCTGTGTTTCATTTACAGTCTTTTTGACAGTCTGTTTCATTTGCGCTGTTCACATAAACGGCTGCTGTGTTTTTATTGCGTCTTGACCCGTTTTATGCTTCAACTTTTTGTTTTCTTTCAGAGCATATCGCCGCAAATATTAAAATTAGGCAGATCATTAGTCTGTTTTCTGTTTGTGCTGATAAACTTTACTGTTTGTTTCATTCTGATGCATGTCTGTCATTTTGACCACAACTCCTCCATCTTACTGAGCTAATCTGATGCTGTGGGACTCTGAGTCAGTCTGTCAGCGTGAGCCGATCAAAGTCATGAAGATACATTTTTTTTCCCATAAACTCACTGTTGTACTGTAATTAGCAGATGCTCACTGATGTGTGAATTAAATATTCTATATTTTGCCACAAGTTAGTTATGAAATTAGTTATAAAAAATAAAGCATTATAAAAATTAAAGCACTTTTTTCTACCAGCTGCACGAGGGCAGAATCCGTTTGAACAGACCAATTATTGTAGCACACATTATTTCCATAAACACAGTATTTATGTAGGTTGTTGCAATCACTAACGTTCATGGAAGATTTTTGCATGACATAAACGTCAACTGCAAAACACCCCCTCCCCCTGTGTTGTACTGTCATATGTAAATGTTTTCTTGACAATTTTACATTTTGTTCAGGTCAGGGGGGGGGGTTGCACCTCATTGTTTGAGAGTGTATTTGTGTAATGAACAGAAAGTATAGAAAAGTAGGTGCTTTAATGTTTGTGTTTGCACTAATTGTTATGAGTTTATGAAGCTGTAATCTAATTCTTATTTACCTTCAAGGATTAATGAAGTGTGTTTGAATTGAATATGAATTGAGTTGTTTGTGAATATCTCTTATAAAAAGCTTCATTCTGACATCTTTATTGTTTGGTTGAACTGTGAAACCACTTCATGTGCTACATTCAAACAATAGTAGTTACTTTCAATTGAGGGCACGCTTTGACTAAAATGAATTCAGATGTTTCCACTTAATCAGGAATTCTTATTTGCTTTTTTCACTCAGAGTGTAATGGGTCAGTACATGCTATTTCAAGAAAGACAAGCTAAAAAGAGCAAAGAGACACGCACTGATTCAAAGATAAATAAATAAATAAACCTATTCATGTTTTACAATGTTGCCTCAGACACTGAGAGATGTTTTAATATGTTAAAATAAACTGTCAGCACAACAATGAAGCACTCCCAGCAGATACAAAGGAAGCTGTTTATCTGGAAAATCAACACTATTGTTTGTGTAAATCAAAAAACACAAAGTGCTTTCTGATATGACGATGTTCAGGCAGTTTACAGTGTGGTGTTGTCATTGTAATTTCTTTCTTTTATGATTGTTTATAAACTATGACAATCCCTCCCCATGTGTGTAATTACACTGCTCTTAATTAGGAAAAAAAAATGAAAAGGAACACTGTTTAATCAGAGTTTCGTATCAAGTTAGTTACACTTCTGGGATGTTGATCCGGTCAGTTAAGCAGCAGAGGGGTTGTTGATAATTGTCAGCTGTTTCAATGTTAACGCAATTTTAACAACAGTTGGGCTTAAAGGGCAACAAGGACATGACTCCAAAAACAGGAATGGTTTTACAGGTTTAGGCCACAGACATTTTTCCCCTCCTGTTTTTTCACTGCTTCTCCATAGTTTTGCATTTGACTACTTAGGTCAGTGTGACTGCCTGAGGTGATACCTGGACCTTAAAGAAGTTGCACAGGCAGTCCAAATCCATCAGGATGGAACAGCAGGACGGGCCGTTGCCAGAAGGTTTGCTGTGTCTTCCAGCACAGTCTTATGGAGGAGATTCTAGACTAGAGTTACTCTAGGAGAGCTGGGGCAGGGCTGTTGAAGATCCTCAACCCATCAGCAGAATGGGTATCTACTTCTTTTTGCCAGGAGGAAAAGGTTTAACACTTCCAGAGCTCTGCAAAGTGACCAACAACAAACCAATGCCATCAATACCTCTGACCAAACCATTAGGAAAAAACTTCAAGAAGGTGGCCTGAGGGCATGATGTCCTCTAGTGGGTGCTGTGCACACTGCCCTGGCCCCATGAAGATAAACTGGAATTGGCCACAGAGCACCAGAATTGGCCGGTCCAGACATTGGTGCACTGTACTTTTCATAGATGAAAGCAGGTTCACTCTGAGTTTATAAGACAGGTAGGAAAGGGTCTGGAGAAGCCATGCTGCCTTCAGCATTGTTCAGCATGATCGGTTTGGTTGTGGGTCAGTGTTGGTCTGGGGAGGCAGATTCATGGAGGGACAAACAATGGCACCTTGACTGCCATTAGGTATCAGGATGAAATTCAGTTGGAACCTTTGCTGGTGGAATGGGTCTTGGATTCCTCCTGGTACATGATAACATCTGGTATTATGTGGTATCATGTGTCAAGAATAGGCTCACGGTTCCTAGAGGATGAAGGAATTAATACTACTGACTGGCCTTCACACTCAATGGGTATCTGGGAAGAGATACCCCTGGACTCCACCGATCTCATGAGTAGCATGCCCCAAAAATGTCATACTACATACAAGCGCTTGGAGGCCACACAAACCACTGAGCAGAATTCGGAGTTGCTGGGAGTACATTTGAACAAATTGGATTAACATACCACATCAGTTTGTTTTTTCATTTAAATGTCTTGGTAACTTTGAATTAAGCCCTCTGTAGGTTAATCATTTTCATTTTTATAAAATTATGTGTCATCCTTTTGTTCCTAACACATTACCACTTCCAAATCAGTATCCAGTAGGCTTTTTTTTTCCCAATTGAGATTTGATATATTTTCAAAGTGTTCAGCAGTTAGCTGTGTATTATATGGCATATACATTTTTAAGGGTTCATTTTATATTCCATTGTGTTAATTTAATACTAGCATTTTAGTCTCTTGCTCATTAACTTGCCTTAATGTGTTATCTCAAGGCAATAAATAGTTTTTTTCTCTTCTGCCACTTTAATTAAACAGCTCATGATGCTCAGTTCACTCTATTTTTTGACAACTGAGAAATGTTAACTCTAATGTGAAACTGATATGCGCTAACAGCTGCATCCTGAGACCGTTTTACTTGTCTCATAAATACTTGAAGTAGACAGTTTCTATAAAAACTACACAACACAAGGGAAATGAAGCCAAACTAAGTTGGAGCCAATGAAAGCCCTTCTATCCAGTGGACAATCTGAACAATATATATTTTTAGCAGGGCAAAACTGTTAGAGCTTCATCTTGGCCCTAAATATTTCCACAAATACTTGAGCTCATGAAGCCCAGTAAAATGGTTTAGATGTAATTAAAAGGAAACCTCATCCAGTCAATAAATAACTTTTCAAATGAATAGAATCGCATAAGGTTCAAAACAGAACAGAAAGCTTTTCATCTTATAACACACTTATATTGTCTTGAATAATGTAATTTATCAATTAATAGTTGCATATTTTTCTAATTAATCTAAAGTATTAACACTTCTAAAACTCAATGCATTTTGGATATTGAAAAAAAGATTTTTTTTAATGTGGGTAAAATCAGGTGTTTGGTTTGTCAGAGTTACACAAAGATAAAAGAATTGTCAGTGCAAGTTGACAGTGAACTCATCTTTGTAGCTGTTTTAATGGGGGTATAATGAGTTGGGTCGCACTAACTGTATCAACAATTCTGACAAAAGTTCTTTATAATTGTTTGTGGAAAATCTCCTTTCAAGATAAAAAGTGACTTGTATGGGTCATTGGTTTTCCTTAAAATCTGGATAACCAGCAGGTTTACAACCTTTGACTTTCAGCTTTGTGAAACCTAGAATTTAAATCTGAAAAACCTGCCGAGAGTGACAGCTGTGTTTTCTTGTATTTCTTTCTTCTTTTTTTTTTATTCCAAAACACAAATTTTGTGGCTTCTGTGCATCAGACTTGAAGAAAAATTACAGTCTTTTTGGTCCCTTCCACAAACCAGAGTGATTAGTAAATAAAATACATGAGAAACATTTATTAAGTTTTTCTCTTCACTTGCATTCTGGTTTGTTTGCTTAAACCTTGTGTTTTTCTGCAACAATCAAAACAAACGCTACTCAATTTTATCACAATTTAAATGTACTTTTAGGAAACCTTGATTCGGGTAGGTTCTGTCTGAATTTGACCAAAGATTATAGTTTAGATTAGTGCAATTTATAGTTCATTGATTGTATAATAAGAAATAGCAGAAGCACACAATAACCCCCTGTGGTGTTTAATTTTAGCTAAAGCATTAAAAATGCTAAAGATAGATTTATTTATTTAGTCTTGTGTGTTTAATAATTCATAAAATACTCAATACTCACTTTATTTGAATTTGTATATATAATGTGCACTATTTAAATAATATGAAGTTTCAAATTTGATAATTAGGATACATTTGTGATTGTATTTGGACAGCTATGAAGACATTATTCCAAATTAGCTTTTATACACACCTAAAGATTAAAATCTTTCATGTACACCATTGAAAAGCTCTCCTACAAAAACAGTACAAACCTTTCCTTCCTATTATTGAAATCCTCTCACACACAAGCGTGAAACAATCAAAAAACCTCACTGGTTGGGGCTGCTTTTCTGCTCCAGAACCTAAAAGACTTGCTATAAATGATGGAAACATTAATTCTGCTCACTCCTGAAAGAGAATATCTGGCCATCAGTTCTTGACTGTGAGCACAAGTGCATTTGAATAATGCAGCAAGACAACGATCTGGTATGAGGATGGATCAAATTGATTTACGGACGTGTAAGTGCACAGTACGATTGGATTGATCTAATCTAGAAGCATAGTTAAGCCACATCTTTGAATTGATAAGCTGTATGTTCTCTCAATGTAAGTCGCTTTGGATAAAAGCGTCTGCTAAATGACAGTAGTAGTAGTAGTAGATCCACAATATGTATGATATTGGCCACAGGCAGATATGCACAACACTAATCAGAAGAAAACCAGCACATCCACGTCTGAATGGTGGGAAAAAAAGCATACAGAAACAAATGAAGATTTTTATTTGGCCTAATTGACGTGAGATAGGAAAAAGTTTATTTAAAAGGGACCATGTTCAACAACACTGATCACAAAGGAAAATATGCTTCGGACCAGATTGTAGCTTTAATTTCTGCAGTCCATAAAAAGCTTAGAAATACTGTATATTATACATACAAGATA
This sequence comes from Pachypanchax playfairii, assembly GCA_006937955.1. Lineage (NCBI taxonomy): Eukaryota > Metazoa > Chordata > Actinopteri > Cyprinodontiformes > Aplocheilidae > Pachypanchax > Pachypanchax playfairii. The sequence goes on from SSNP01000143.1 coordinate 792,243, forward strand.
AAAAGCACCTACTTGCAAAAGTAAGCTTGAATTTAACTTATTTAACCCCCCACCCACCATACTTTCCTCATCCTCCCTTTCAAATGTTACAAATATCACAGGCTGAGACATTTAAACATTTATTTATACGACAGAATAAAATGAATGCTGAGATACCTGTTCTTTTAACAGATGGGCTCTTTTTTTGTTTCAGTGCAGAATGTTTTAAAGTATTCACAGTTTGTTTCATTGTTATTGTTTTAAGGGAGAATGCTGATTGTCCCAATATAACAATAATTATATCTGTCCATTCAGATGTGCCATGAATCTTATGTGAATCCAATAATTTTTTAGAAGTCTCTCAAGTAAAGATTGTTGATTTTGTACATTTTCTGATTAACTGTAAGACAGAAATGAGCCTCACCTGACCTCTGCTTGCATATCTACACTGAGATGCCTGTTTCAGTGTTTAGCATGTGGCCAATATAGTTTGCAAAAAGATTTTTTATGCAATGTTTTATGTTTTTAATGTGTGTGACATTATTATTATGCTTTTTAATGAACAATAAACTGCAGAGAAAGTCATGAAGTGAGGCACTATTCTGCCCCACCTGTAGGGGGCAGTCATGAACCAGCAGGTGATACAGACACTACTCTAGCTCACCTGTAGGGGGCAGACATGAGCCAGCAGGTGATTCAGACACTACTCTAGCTCACCTGTAGGGGGCAGACATGAGTCAGCTGGTGATTCAGACACTACTCTAGCTCACCTGTAGGGGGCAGACATGAGTCAGCTGGTGATGCAGACACTACTCTAGCTCACCTTTAGGGAGCAGACACGAGAGTCCTTTTACAGAGAAGAAACTGATGCTCAGAAATGTGTTGGAAAAGTCGTAGGTGTTGCATGTTACAGCAGTTTAAAACTTTATAACATAAAAAATGATTAACAGCATTTTATGGAAAAGAGAAGCATGAACTTCATATATTACAAATAATTTTCCATTTTAAAAATATGAAATGGTTGAAATGAGCTTTGGCCGCACAGTGGTGCAGTTGGTAACACTGTTGCCTTGCAGTGAGAAGGTCCTGGGTTTGAATCTGGGCTGGGCCTTTGTGCATGGAGGTTAAATGTTCTCTCTGTACATGCGTGGTTTTTCTCCAGGGACTCAGGTTTCCTCCTGCAATCTAAAAACATGCAAGAGGTTAATTGGTGATTCTAAATTGTCCCTAGGTGTGAGTGTGTTTGAGTGGTTGTTTGTCAATGTGTGGCCCTGCAATGGACTGGCGACCTGTCCAGGGTGTCCCCCTTCTCTCGTCCTGTGACCACTGGAGATAGACACCAGCCCCCTGTGACCCTGAACAGGAAGAAGCAGGTTCAGAAAATGGATGGATGGATGGATGGATGGTTGGATGGATAAATGATGGATGGGGGGATGGATGGATGGATAAATGATGGATGGATGGATGAAATAAGCTTCTTCAGATTTATTTTTCACACTAAATTGCCCCTTCAATCTGGGTGTAAAAGTTTTCCATAGTTTTCACATCATTTTCTACAGCCCTTTTTGGCTGGGCTTGTTTACATAGTACTATTCCAACACTGTTATGTTCTCTGCACTTGTCCATGTCTTGCTCCAATAATCCATTTCTCATAGGAATATCCTGGTTCCCTAACATCTGGCTCAGACCTTGTTAATCCAGGCAGTATCTGAGCAGACATGGCATCCTTATTAGATCTTTAAACCCCAGGCTCTTTGGAGTTGGATGACTACACCACTGCACCAACCTGCAAGTTAATCTTTCAAGATGCACATGAAAAGAACAGCTTCTCACATGGAAAAGAAGGGAGTGGGTCTCACTGGAAACTGTAGTTTTACAATACTTACTAAGAGTGAGTTGTTCTGTTCAAAACATAGATGTTGTTTCAACATTCTGCAGGAAACCTTATTGAAGTATTTCCATTACTACATAAAATATTGCCTTCAGTTGAGACCATAAGCACCATACATTGCAACAGCAGCTGGATGAGAGAGGTTTTCACGAGTGTGTATGCATGACAAAGTTTGATTAGTGTGTGACTTTTTTACTTTTGTATATGAAGGAATTTTATTTCATGGGTGTCTATACAAGCTAACTTGAAATAATGTCCTTGTTGACCCCTCACAGTTGGTACCTGCTGTTTTTACCTGCTGGTCACAGATCTAATGGTGCATTCACACCGGCCACTTTGTCAACGTCAAGCAACGCTGATAACGCTCCAAATTTGACGTTTGAAGTTGAAGTTCATAACGCCTGCCAGTCAGAGCGCATAGGCGTTAAAGCTCGTAAAGCCTGACCGAAAAAGAGCGCGAAGGCGGGGCTTCCTTTGTTACGGGATGTTCGGAGCTTTTGCGGATCATATTGAGACAGTGGCTTGGATTTATTTACTTCATAGATCTAGACAACGTCGACGTCGGGTGCATCAGCGCCATTTGTGGATACACCCCATTCTTCAGATGCGTTCTGAGTTTGGTGAGTTTAACTATTTGCTCCAGGAGCTACGTTTGGATGAGGTTCATTTATCTTCCATTTTGGCTGATCCCGCTTCTTTCCGGCTACGTGCTGTGACGTCTTACGTCGCTACGATGAGACGCTCTGATTGGTTGACATGCCGCTTCAAGAGCGTTATGAACGTCAAAAGTTCAACTAGCTGAACTTTGAGCTTTTCTAGCATTTCAAGCGTTAACGCCTGAAATGCTAGAAAAGCTTGAAAAGTTGCCGCTCATAACGCTCACAAAGCGCCGCAGATCCGTTGACGTCTGTCTGACGAACTCCACCATAGACTTTACATGTAAACTTGCCGCTTATGAAGTTGATGGTTGGGCCGGTGTGAATGCACCATAACAAACCGAACAAGCAGATTTATGTGTTAATTGCACTAATCAGACAATGTGCAAAACAAGCTTGTGAAATATTGTATGATAAATTTGAGATGGCTGTGATAGAAGGAACTGCAGACACACTTATTGTTTTTCATATGTCAAACAAGCATGACATTTCAAATACTGGCCTTTGAGCCTGTCTGTGAATTTACAGAGTGTTTAAGAGGGTTCCCAATTAAGCATAGCAGCATACTGTCGTTATGAAGTGGTAGCTGAACAGCTTGGATTTACTGCTCATTCTTACTGAGAAAATGGTCTTCAAAGGTTACAGTCTGTGGAAGTTCCATCAGGATTCATTTCAGTTGACTCGAATCACCAAAACACAGCTACTTTTTATATGTTGCACAATTTCACAGTGATGAAGTAAGTATATGTAACTATTAGATTAGATTAGCTGCATATTTTTCTCCAATGTTAATTATATATTCACTCCAGTCAAGATTTGAAAAATATAAACGGGGTAAAAAACATAATTAAATTATTTGACAGATTGCAAAGGTTTTAGGTTTCTTTTACAATCTAACAAAAAGCCGACATTTGAAAACTATGTTTAAACTCTTTTATTCATGACAATTAATGAAACAAATGATTATAATGTAAATATTCTAGTTGTTCACTCAAGTTTACTTCAATGATGCTCCACATTTTGAAATTTCTACAGAGGGAACAAGTAGTCCATCATTGTGATTTTGAAGCTTTCCTGAAGTATGAAGGACCAGCAGTGACAAAGGGGGTTTAGTTTTCTCTCAGGTCTATCATGTGGCAGGATTACAGACTCTGGAGTCCGAATGGCCTGTATTTGTTTCGTCACAACTCCTTTGTTTGTTAGTATTCATCAGCTCCCGCAGTTGAAACCATCATGCTGCTGGCTAAAAGCTGTTAGCATAAGACGTATCAAACCGGAAGAGACTACGTGTGCTGTTGCCATGCGCAGCGGGGCAGGTAACAGTTTGCCAATCTGAGTCCAGCAAATTCAAATAACGAATACTAATGAGTTGCTGCCCGAAGCCTGACGAAGCCTGCCAAACCTTGACACAGATAGATTTAAAGGTCTGTTAATCAGTGTTTCCTAATGTTTTGTTTAGATATAAAATGTTTCATATGATTGTTTAATACTTAAGAAATAACCACAAAGTCCTGAAATTTGTGTGAAGTGGCCTCTTTAAAATTTTGCTGCCAGGGATGGGCATTATACCGGTTTATACCAAAAAACAATGTTTATTTTGGTTATGATATGAATTTTTCACACACCTCTCTACCAGTAAACAGCCAAGACAACATCCGGAACGTTTGCAGCGGGAATGTATTGCTGAGGGGACTGATTTCAGTGCAACACGATAAGACGAAACGTGAAAAATAAAGTTTTGAATGAATAATGGTTGCTGCGGGGGCTGTAACAGCTTCATTACTGACCCAGAATAACTTATTCCAAAAAAAGAAGCCACGTCTGTAGTATGGAATTATTTTGGCTTCAAAAGGTCAGACGTGGAAGAAACAACAGCGGAATCCGGCGGCAGTAATACTAGCAACTTAACTTAATTACCGCCCCTTATTGGCAATCATATTTTGAAGAGGCTTTGCAACAAAAACACGTTACTGTGCATATGACAATAACATGGGTTATTTAAAGCAAATTCAATGCAGTAATTCTTTAATTATTAGAAGATATTGTTGGGAACATTGGTTGTATAAAAAAATGCTGTCAAAGACCATAAAACTGATATAATTTAGAAAAAAAATGTGATATGAAAATTTTGCCATACCGCCATACCCCCTGCAACCCTGAAAAGGAAGAAGCAGGTTTAGAAAATGGATTGATGGAAGAATGTTACTGTTCCACTTTTTTTTAATTTCCATTACCAGATAAACAGTTTTAATCTCCTTTTTTATTCTTTAGTCTTCCACATGTGTTGTCCTTTTTCTCTGCATGTTAATTACTTTTAAAGCTGCCAGTCATTTATTATTATCCTCCTAGTTCTCGTCTTTAAACTATCATCATCATTATCCTTTCTCTTCTTCGATACCCTTTTCATTACCTGAAAACCTTTTTAGCTGTGAATACTTACTCTCCGTGTTTTCTTCACTCTCTTCATTTCCTCCTCTTCTGCATTATCCTCCTCGTTTGTCTCCCATCTCCTCCATCTCATCCATCTCTTGCTGAGAGGCTGCATCAGGGCAGATAAATGTTAGACAGATGTTTTGTAGAAGTCTAGCCCTAGGTGGCATAACTGAAAGAGAGTGTGTATTTGCCTGTCTGTGTGTGTCGCCTTGGGGGTCTTCAACTAAATAAGAGGAGGAAAAAAAGGGCTCTAGTTTTTTTTTCCCAATACATGCCCCCTGCCACGCATACACAGACTCTGGCTGAGTGCGTGTGTTATTCAGAGTGTGTTTTGCTGCGCTTCAGCTCGGCAATGTTCATTTTAAAAACATTTTGCCATCATTCCACATAGAATGCAGGAAGAATTTGACAGTACTGTTATGACAATATAAAGTTCTTTACATTCATGGATTTTCTCAGCATTGTATTCATTTACAAAAGAGTGAGCAGAAAGCTCTCGCTCTATTTGTGCATGCTTTTAGAATTGGTCACAGATTTTTATTTGGTAAACACTGCTGCGGAGCAAATAACTATGTAAAGAAATGACATTTTTTGGGTACCTGGCTGACTCGAAGCCTCTCTCAGTGACTGAATAGAAAGTGAGACGAACTAATTGAAGAAGTTATGCCAACATTGACCACTTGTTTTGTTGACTGTACTTGTCCTTGGCACTGTTTAGAAATTTAGGTCTACAGCACCAGGATTTTTTGGACCATTTTGAGTTCAGCAGGTGTGAACAGTTTGCTTCCTTTTTGTTTCAGATTGCAGTTGTTTGGCTGCACAGTCTTTATACATCAATCTATCACAAATACATCAGGCAACAACTACATTTACGAAAGGAACAAATAACTTTTTTACCAGGGAAGAAAAGTTGCATGAATATATAAAGACTGTGTATCAAAACAAATAAAAATGACACCTTGCAACTGTAAAGTGTTTTGTAGGCATTTAGACCCCTATAGTCATTTTTTTGGCCTTAAAGCAACAGTCCGGAGTTACCTCCTTTTCAGGAGCTATTTATGATTTTTTGAAATTCCAAAAAAGTGATGACCCAGTTCTGTAATATGGTGTGGTAAAAATTTCATATTTATTCTTAAAGTCCCCCTGCTGTCTCGTAGGGGCACATTTAATTTTCTATAAGCACCGCCAGCATTAGCCATTCGCATAGTAGACCTGTCAATCAACTAAGCGTGTGCACGCACATATCCAGAACTGTGGCCGGCCAACTTTTACAAAATGTTCACAACACTGCGAAGACATGTGAAACCGAAACGATTGCAAGTAGCTGATCACTCTTTTATACAGCTGTTTCCAATACATTTGTTTCAGCATCAGCTGCTGCTGCTTCTCACTGTAATATCAGTGACTCAGATTCCTTCATTTGTTGCACTTTGAGCTTGAGCTGTACACGTACATGCCACTTCTGTTCTGATATGAACTCTCCTTCATGATCATTTCAGGTTGAATTTTATAGTGATTAGTACTAAAACTAACCATTACCCAATCACCTCATCACACACTGATATATAATTACATTTCAAAGTCACAACGCACCATGACATAAAGTATGGATTACCTAGATGATAATTAGCAAGCAACATAGTCAGATACAGAAGTTAGCTTCTTTCACAAATTATTCTAGAACCAATTCAGATGAGGAGGAAGTCGGGAAATACAGATTATACGTTACATAACTGGGCATAAATGCACACTCTGTACATACTGTGATCAGTTCACTTGTAGCTATGCTGGAACTCGCTGCCTTCACAAAGCCAAAAGAAGTACACAAAATATAACCCAAGACTGCAGCATTACTACATGATAAACATTTAATTTTCAACTCAAAAGCTTCAAACACACAACTGGTTTAGTATATCTAAATCAGGGTGTGATTTGGTCCCCTCTGTTTTTGATGTGCCCCCTCTGGTCGTTCATTTATTTATCCCTAGGGGGGTGTATTTTTGTTCTTCCTTCTTGTCCGACCGGTATCTGTTCAAAAGATATAAAGTAAGTTTTATAAAACTCTTCTCTGATCAGAGCTCAGAGTGGGTTTGGTGAAGAATATTGGTTGACCTCAGCCTCGGAGTGTGCGCTTGGGGGGAGGGGTTAACGAGCCTGGCACCCAGATGGCTGAAGGCTTTGTGGTGTGTTATTCTGTTCATATTCCACATACCACCTTTAAATTGTAAGGCTTTTTTTCCCCTACAACTGGGGGTTGAAATTTTCAAGTAAAAAAATCTAGTAGTTCAGATAGAGACAGGGAAAGTAGTACAAGTTGGTCTCTCAAACCACAGCAGCAACTGAAGATTTAGTTGTTTAGTACCTCCATTCAGGGGTTCCGATGACACCTGGCAGCCTCACCACTGTCAGTGTGTGTCCCAGGGCAGCTGTGCCTACTATATCTGTGTAGTTTATTACCTAATGTGTGTGTGTGTGTGTGAATGACAAGTTGTAGTGTGAAGCGCTTTCTGCCATTTTCAGCCATTCTGTTTACCACGTTTGAAAATGGTTAATTTTCTTCTAAAAACAGTGGCACAAAACATTCTGCTGATAAAAACATCTACTGTTCTTTGTTTGAGCATTATAAATGGGATAGCAAAATCACTGCTAACTGAGTTTGATGTTGTAATTTGGTTTAACATTCAGTTCAATTCATAACAGAAATCAGTTCAAGGGACTTTACAGAAATATCAAATCAGTTGGTAAAAATAAAACATTTCCTATCTGACCTGCCAGTTGGGTTTAACACAATCCCCCATTCTGAGCAGAATGACTGGTGACAGTGGAAAGGAACGACTCCCTTTTAACAAGAAGAACCTCCAGAACCAGAACAATAATGAACCTTCAGCCTTACCCCTCGTTTCCACCGGATGCGTCAGCAGCACGTTACTGCAGCAGCAGGTCTCGAACGTATATTCTGCTGCTTGGTCCTTTCCACCGGGTGCGTATGAGGAGCGTAGCAGCAGGGATGCAACTGTCATTGAAAGAGCACGAAGTCATGCGAGATTAACAAAATCACACGTGACTTCATCAGTATACACAACAACAAGCAGAAAAAAACTACAACATGGCTCCAAAAGGTTTGTGTTTTATGTTCTGTCCGTTTTATGGAAATATGAAGGACATTTAAAGGTCCAGAGAGCTGCTCCCTCGGAGCGTATTTCGGTTTTGGAAAAGTTTACATCGGGGGTCTACAAAACCCAGTAGTGGAGTGCCATTGTTCAGCAATTGTCTCTGCTTGACCACACCTCAATCAAACAAGATTGTGAGAAACTGTTTTTCAACTGTTTTCAACTGTTTTTCAACCTCGATCTTCAAGGCAGACGTCTTCCTCCTTCCAAAATGTCAAACTTGTGACGCGTTTCAGACGCGTAGCGCGTAAAAAATAGAACCGGCGCTTATGTGCCGCGAGATGTCGCTCCTGAGACGCGTTTGACTCGTGCTGCTGACGGATGCGGTGGAAAGGAGGGGTCAATCGACTGGGGTCTGAGCTGTCAGGAAAGAGACACAGACAAACAGATGGATTTGGGCCAGTTGACATTTCTATGGGATGTACAGCACTGCACAAATTATTAGAACTAGTTACATGCAAGAAACCCCCAGGTGATGTTGAAAAAGACACAATAGTATGTGTATTGAATTGATCAGCAGCATGATTTAAAAAGTAGCTTATTTTATTTTTGGATTATTGAATTTACATATCTCTAAATGTTTTAGACAGAAACAGAAAAATGTTAAACACTTTGAAATGTGGTTTTACTTTTTCAAGTATCATTCCACGTCATAAACATTGAGTTCAAATGAGATCATCCCAGTGTACTATCATAAAAAAAAAAAACACTTAATTTAAAACTATCCTTAAAATTGTCTTGATACAGTGAGCCAGGAATACAAAACCGCTGTTGTTTGATTGTTAAACTCTAGACCGAATGTGTTACCCTGAAAAAAAATTAGCTGTTGTATTCAGAGAAGTGACTGACAGCAGAAAGCAAACAGAGATCAAACTCGTTCCCTGCCGCTGCAGCGTTGCATGTTGACAGAGAGCGACAGCTCCACTGACTGATTGGCTGACACATTGTCTGTCTGAATGACCATTTAATTTCCCCTTCTTATCTGTTATCATCTTTTCTTTCTTTTCCTCTGTTGATTTTTTCCCCCTTTTTTCATGTTTGAATAACTATTAGCCTGCCCGTACTTCAAACAGTGTTAAGTAATAATGAAAAAGGCCTTGGGACAGTCATGCTTAATTTTTAAACACTTATTTCCCAATACGCCCCAACTACAGAAAAAAGTTAATTTAGTAACATCAACATACACATATCACAAGGGAAAACCCCCAACCACAAATACATAAAGTAGATCATGTTTGTGAGTGTTTATGCAGGCAAATACATTCAATACTTTTGAGCACAGACACACAAAGCACAATCACCCACGTGCACCTGAGCAGGCAAACACACGAACACAAGCAAATTGTGTTAATTGGCAGGGTGGGTAAGGCCATTATGAGTTAATTACTTTCTTTAACCTAATTCACTCACTAATAAAAGACAGAATTAACCACAGCGTAATGTGTGCGTGTGTCCAACTTATTCATTCTGAAAGCCAAATTTCTAAATGTCTGCATTAAGTGTGTAGTTTCCCTCGATACAGTTGCATTGACCCCTATTAAAGTGTATTAATAGTAGAGCTAAATGTTCAACTTACAGATCTGAGGGCTTACAGCCAAGATAATACTCTATTAAGAGTAAATGTGTCTGTGTACGCATTTGCACAGACAGGGTCATCTAGGCTTGCCCCAGGCAGAAATTGAGATTTCCTTGTCAAGAATCTGCTGATCTTTCCTTTTTCTCATTGTTTTATCTGAATTATAATGCTGTTGAATAGATAGTCCACTGTAACACCTCCAAGGTTCAGCATTAATGTTACTGTGGTATTCTCTGCATCACAATGAGTCTGACTACAGTGTGTGTACATGGTGAACCTAAAAAATGACTCATCTGATTGTGTTTAGGAACAGCTCACACAGCTTCTTCATTTTGCTCCTACTTAAAACAAATTTAGGAACCTGCGTGAGCCCGTGACTGAACTCATCTAACCTATCAATTCCAAAATTGGGCTCAAACCAGCTCAAACTTGGCAGCAACAGGAGAGGTTCATTTATCTGCTTGAAGCTAATTGCAAAGTCGTTCAAAGCAACAGAAAAACAATCTTGTTTAGTGTCATATCTCATATATCAGGCTTGTTGTTGTTGTTGATGTGTTTAATGGGGTATTATATCACAGCGATCAGCCATAACATTTATAACCACCTGCCTGATGTTGGAGAGGTTCCTCTGAAGTATCTCTGACCAGTCTGTACTTAGGCTAGAACATCAACATATGCTAGAAGTTCTGCTACCTGGATGTGTGTTAGATTCTTCTCAGCCTGTAAGTTGGAGTCTCTGTGGATTGGACTTCCCACCGTTCCCATTACATCCAATCAGATTGGTATATGCTGAGTTTGGAAGCAGACCCTGGGCTTTATGTAGCGTTATTTGAGCCATTGATGTGGCCAGTGGCGATGATCTGGTTTTTGTCTTATTAAGAAAAGCAGTTCAAATGAAAACTGTATTATTTAAACTGCAATAATATTTTTAGCTTTTCATATTTTGAAATCTAAGGGTGCATTCACACTAACTCTGTTTAGTCCGCTTGAATCGAACCCTAGTTTGTTTGCCCAGAAATCCGGTTCGTTTGGGAAAGTGTGAACGGCCAATCACACTCTGATCTGGACCAAAAACCTGAACTTGAGTCCGCCTAAATACATAGATCTTGGTTCAATTGAAACAAACTCTGGTGCAGTTTGATTGCATGTGTGTATGCAACCGGACCAGGGCAGAGCCAAAAGCAGGAAGTGGACTGTATTGTGCAGGGCATCCTGGGTAAATACAAAATAAATAACCGCACTTACCTTGCTCAACATCTGTATAACAAGAACATCAGTGCTGTGAAGTTGCACGCACGACTTCTCAACACATACCATCTCATTCGGAGCCGCCTCGTGTAAAATAGAGCAATCTCAATAGTCCTCTTCCTTATTATTTGCTCATCCTGAGCCCATTGCTGCAAAATATTGATCTGGTACATTTGCCAAAGACAAAAGATCAATCCCAAAACCACCAGAATCTGCTGCTACTCAATGTTTGTTTACATTCACTGTAAGAGGAGAAGTGCAGTAATGGGGATGTAAACATGCTCCTAAGCTTTGGTCCGTTTCATAAAGTTCAGTGTGAATCCAAATCGCACCAGTTAAAAACAGCAACACTGTTGCAATTTGGGTCCTCAATCGAACCGAGTCTACCTGACTACCGTGTCTAAACTGAAATTTGAAGCTAATTGGTTTAGATTCATGATGTAAACAAAATTAAACAGATATGTTAAACACTTTTAGATAAAAATTGAGCTCTTTTTGTTCATTTATCTTTTCCTTTCTTGTAAGCTAAGCATCTTTGTTATCTATTCCCCTGGTGGCAATGAAGGCACATTACTGCCATGTAATTGCTCAGGTCCCCATTACCCCTAATCTGCAATATGTTCAGACTGGAATGTCTGCTAATATTTTATACCTCTGGGGCACCTCAAAGAGAGGCATGCACAAACACACACACACACACACACACACACAAACACACACACACACACACACACACACACAGCTTTCCAATATGCTCTATTTGGCTGTTTGCCTCATAGATGATGTCGTTTGTACTTTCCACCTATTCACAAACATATTTGAGTTCTAAACAGACACAGAGCTTTTCATTCATAAAAACATGTTAAATATTTGTTTAATGTCATTGTGTTTCATGGTGGTGGTTTTATTCATTAGGAAGAAAATACTCTGCATGTCATTATGAGGACATTTGGTGTCTATTAGAAAAAAAATCCAGAAAGATACACACACACACACACACACACACACACACTGACATTGGCAATCCACTTGTATGTGTGATCCAGACAGACAGGTGGAGTGTGCCATATGTTGACTTGGTTAAAAGGTCAGTCCCCTTGTGGTCTCATTATAGTTACCAGGTAGATTTTCAGGTATCTCTGTAGCCAGTTTTAAATCCAACCCCCACACACACTTCCATTCATCTCTGTGCTGCTTTTCATAATTCAAAGAGCTATTGCTTTGTGATTCCAAAGGCGAAGCTATGATATAATTTGTGTCAGTGAAAGTTTAAAAATACAGAATTGTTCAGTATTTAAAAAAATGCGCTGATAAGGAAACTTGTTTCATATTTTTGAGTCAGTTCAAAATCTTTTGATAGATAAATTAAAAAGGGTAAAACACAATCAGAAAGAGATTCAGGCTGCTGAATCATGAAATGGTTGATAACTATGATACACCATATGTTAGCTCAAGATTTTGATATAGGATTTTGCAACCTTAGCTCACTAACATAAACTGCAATAAAAACGACACATAAAGACTTGAACTAAAATAAATGGTCTTGGACTTTTTTCTTTAAAATGGGTTCAGGATATGTCCAAACAGCTACAAACAGGGCATACATAGGGCAGCAAGGTGGGGCAGTGCTTTCTTCTGTCACAGCAGAAAGGTTCAAAGTTCAGTCATGTGCAGATTTGATGCTCAGTGTTTTTAATGGCATATTACCCTTTTGTTTCATTTCAAAAAATTAATGAAACAGTAATTAACAAATTTATAATACAACTCTGTTGTGATTACTTACGTTAAAGCTCAAGTATTATGCAAAAAAATGTAAACAACCCTCAGGCTTGTATATTAAATCTGACAAACAGCTGTCAAAAGGAAAACAGTGAGATTTTCCCTCCAAAAATCAGCAGGTAAATATGAAGTTTTATTTAACCCCTACCACCATTTGCACACATGATGAAGGGTAATGGATGTGTTTCAATTTCATTTATGGCCTTGTGTCTAGCTGCATAATAGATGAGGTGCAATCGTCAACTTTTATATAATTCTGAATGCCTTCATTAATTTATTTAAGTGTTAACTTTTAAAAAAAATTTCTTGAAATGTTTGACTTGAAACATTCATTTTGATGGCACTAAATAATATACCTTTACATCTTCATCACCATGTAATAGAACCAGATAGAACATGTGCCCCTTTTCCACCAACAAATCGGCACGACGCGCTTGAGAGCGGTACAGTATAGCGCGGATCAACTCGCTTGAGGCGGTGGAAACATAAAGCGGACGTAAGTGGGGATATGGACGTGCCCATCTGGCTATGAAAAGTGGCGTGCAAAAGTCTTTGTCCGCAACGTCACAGCGCGTGAAACAACAACAACAATGGCGGATACGTGTGTTTTTGTACTTTGCACTCTGTCTGTGGTTCATTTATGTTGGTTTGATTTTTGGTTCTTGTGGAGGAAGTCCCCATTGTCCAAAGTCAATTGTATTTTAAAATAAAATATTTGTATGGTTGCTGGGAGTTTTTTTAAAGCCTTTTGTGGGAGCGCTTCTATATCACACCACGTGGACACCACACACAGCCGGGCCAATCAGGGGCTACCACTACATAGGTAGTCGTGTCACTGGTAGCAGTTTACTGGACCAATCAGTAGACAGGTGGGCGTGTGGGCCCGCTTTGGGCCGCTTTGGACCACCGAGGAGGTGGTCTGAAAAAAGAGGCCGGGTTGGCGCGGAATGACACGGTTAAGACCCGAGAAAGGCGGTGGAAAAGGGTCCGCAGGGGGCTAAAGTGAACCGAGCCGCACCGTGTTCTGTCGGTGGAAAAGCGGCAATAGAGAGCAGACAGGGGTAAATTCAACATCTGTACATCTGTTGGTTTACATGAACAGTGGGAACAGGAGGAACGTTCACTGTCAGTAGGACATCTCAGTTACACACTACCATTCAAAACTTTGGACACACTTAGTATTATCTATACCCACTTATTCCTAATCAGGTGTTTATGTCTAGCAGTTATTGGGCAAGAGGCAGAGTTCCACCAGGACAAGTCACTGATCCATCACAGAGCCACATATAGACCGACAACCACTCACGCACACTCACACCTAGAGACAATTTCAAGTTGCTAATTAACCTCAAGCATATTTCTGGACTGTGGGAGGAAGCTGGAGTCCCTGGAGAAAACCTACCCAGGACCTTCCCACTGCAAGGCAACAGTGCTACCTACTGCACCACTGTGCAGCCTGACGCATGTCATTCAATTTAATGCTAAAGTGTGTCCAAACTTTTTTCAGATAGTGTCTGGTATGCCTAATCAAGGTAACAATAACAACAATAAATAACAAATAAATAACAATAAATATCACTAAGACTAAATAGAAAGAAGTACTCAAAGCTATATTTACTATTAAGCGAGTTTCCATCTTTTCCATGTACATGACTACTGATACTTCATGGGTTTCTTGTTTATTTATTTTATTATTTTTCTGAAAAAATAAATGCAGAAGTAGGTAAAGGGAGGTTTTCATTTGTATGCATTTATATATGAGTGAGCGCCATTGGGATGAACTGAACAGACATTGTTATCCAGACCTTCTCCTTCAACATCACTACCTGAGCTCAAACACTCCACACTCAATCCAACCAAATTCCCACAAAAATATTCCAGAATCTTAAGGAAAGTTTTCCAAGAAGAGTGGATGTTGTTATAGCTAAATAACTAATCCACACAAAATCATGTATTCGAACGTTTCAGATAGTCCCCGTTGGTTAGGTGTGATCAAATATTTTTGCCCATAGTGTAAATAATTGGTCCAAAAACTGCTGATTAGGCAGATGTACTTTCTGTATTCTTTGTGTATGTCAATTATCAACACCTGCTTGAGCACATTCGTGGTTAAAAACAGGCTGGTAATGGACAAAAGTGAGAAAATATGCTTGAAAAGGTTTTCAAATACAATCTGTTCAAAAATGTCAAATCTGTAAGCAGAACCCGTCACCTTTAAACCAAACTTTTGGTTACTCATATGCCATTCATCCAATAAAATGTTAAGTAGAGGTAGAGCTTCATTAAGCTTGTTAAAAAAACGAACAGCTTGAAGCCAGGTAACTAATGAAGCCAGTGCAGCAGCCTTAGGAGATCAAGACATACAGACTAAGCACATGGGCCCAATTCTCTCGTTAAAGACCAGCTTTGCTATGAGATGACACAATGACCTCCAGACAGTCATTCCTGGAGCTTTTAAGCAGCAGAGGAACTAAAACCCAGAGATGAGGCTGAGCTACGAGTTGATCTACTGAGACAAAACTCAGAGAGGTGGTGTTTTGGTGCTAATGGAATGTTGGAATGATCAACGCCCAACTGTCACTTAATTTCTTCAGCTTCGCCATCATGTCTGTTCAGTCAAGCACGGTGAAAATTGGCTCCTCGGAGGCACGATATCAAGCTTTGCGGAAAGCTATGTTTCGTCCTCCTTCTGTGTCTCTCTGTGGCACTAGGGGCACAGCAACATTTTAAGACTTTGTGTTTGAATCACATCTGATGCCTACAACTGAGTCCTGCTGTTTTAGTTTTCATCTCTCCTTCTATATTATGAACATTTCACAGTTTGTTTCCTGGCTGGCCCTAGTGATTTCTTGTACACTACACACAAACAAGAATGGTAAACATTTTTTTTTAAACAATGCATCTCCTTTTCAAATATTGAAGAAGGTATAAAATATTAACTTTTACAGAGATGTTAAAAAGAATTCTGAGTCCATTTCATACAAATTTCAGGACCTTGTGGTTATTTCTTAAGTATTAACCAGTAAAACATTTTATACCTAAAAAACATCATGAAGCACTGATTAACTGACCTTTCAATCTGTCTGCATCAAAATTCGTCTGGTTCCGGCTCCTTCCGTCAGGCTGCTTCGTCAGGCTTTGACAGCAACTTGTTCATATTCATTATGGGAATTTGCTGGACTCAGATTGGCTAACAAACTAGCCTATCAGAACAAGGTATACTGTTTCCTGCCCCGCTATTATGTCAGCCGTCAACGTCAGACGTCGTGTCTTCCTGTTTGCTACATTATGCTACAGCTTTTAGCCAGCAGCATGCTAGGCGTGGTTTCAACTGCGGGAGCTGATGAATACTAACGAACAAAGGAGATGTGATGAAACAGATACAGGCCGTTTGGACTCGGGAGAACTCGGGTTTTATCACCACCTGCGTAGTTTGAGAGATAAAAACTGAAAGAAAAGTTGTTGACATGCTTTCACACCCACTATGAAGGTAAGAACACCTGTGGAGCTAAAATAGAAATAAACATTTTTAATGGAAGGGCCTCTTTAAATGTACATTTAAGTATTGGTCTATTAATTAATGGTTTGATACCATCTAATTATTTTAAATCTGTCATGTGTTTTTATCGTTATCTGTTTGCATCACTATATGCAGCACTTTGACCCATGGCAGCTGTTTTTAAATGTGCTTTATAAAGAAATTTGATTTGATTCAATATGACTGCAGATTTGTCTGTATCTTTCTTCTTTGATAACTGCTTTCTTCATGCAGGCTATTTTTGTTTCATTTTTTGTCTCTGAGCATCCAGATAAGCAAAAAAAAAAAAGGAACACATCACTACCTTTTTACAGTCCTTTGCAAACACAAATCCCACAGCCCTCGGCTAAGCAGTGAATCTTAGCATTTCACACGCCCCCTCAGTGTGGATACACATGCACAACCTTTACTTCCTTTCTGAAAAGTAATCCCGTTATTGTCATTACTTTCTCAGTCCAGAATGCACGAAATTGGTTTAGACACATCACTTACATAATGTTCTTTTTTTTTTTTGTCTTTTTTTTTTCTACAATTTTTACCAACCAGAATTTGTCATGTGGTATCTATCCAAGAAAATGCTCTTCTTTGAAGAGTTGGCTCCTTTTTTTCTTTAAGATATTTTCTTTGCCATCCTGATGTTGTGGGAGGATGTGTGATGTAATAACTCACTTGTTCTACAGGTTTTAGTGGGAAGTCTGCTTAATTTAGAGCTAATTCACATTACAGATGACACATGTGGTTCTGGGATGGGGGGAGTAAAATGATAAAAGCCTAATCAAAACTTCTATTCATTTCTACATTTTCTTAACATCTACTCTTTTTAAATGAATCCATGCAATTGTTTTTGTTAAAGCGATTAAATGGAAGAGCTTGTATTTATCCCCCCCTGGCAACATTTTGAAAACTATTTTTACTTTTTTATTGTAACAGGCAGTGATTAGTGTGTACTTTCTAAGTGTACTTTTCAAAGGAATAAACATAACGTGCCGCAAGACGTGCCTTTTTGTTCAGAACAATCAAACAATGTCATTACTTGTAGGTGTTTTTCTGCATTTATTTTTTTCAGCAATTATTTTTGTCTGTGTCTTGATTGCAGTTGTTGGATTCATTGTCTTTTATTACCATTGCCTCGTCCTCAGTTTCTCTCAGTAATCACCCACAGATGCCTTTCATCCATGATCACCAGGTTGGCGGTAATGAAGCATCGCACTATAGCTTTCCTTTGGGTTTGCAGTTCTTGATCAAACTCTGCTTAACTGCTTCCATGTTTGTATCACGCCCCATGCCTGTAATTTACTTTCTCGAGTTTATTTTCATTAAGCTCTCATTTTGGATTTACTCGTCTGCTGCTGCCTGCCTAATGCCTACATTTGGATTCTGCATCATAGCCACACCTGTATTCATGACAGGTCGACAAATAAATAGTTTTACCTTCTTTTTTTAGATTTGATTAGAGGGCTGCACAGTGGTGAGGTTGGTAGCACTGTTGCTTTGCAGTGAGAAGGTCCTGGGTTTGGTACCTTTCTGCATGTTCTCCTCGTGCATGCATGGGTTCTCTCCAGGGACTCCCACAGACCAGAAATATGCTTGAGCTTAATTGGAAACTCTAAATTGTCCCTGTGTGTGTGAGTGATTGTTTGCTTTTATGTGGCCCTGTCCGGGGTGAAACCCCACCTCTTGCCCAATGACTGCTGGAGATAGACACCCGCTCCCTGCGACCCTGAATAGGTGGGGATGGATGATGGATGGATGGATGGATGGATGGATGGATGGATGGATGGATGGATGGATGGATGGATGGACGCATGGATGGATGGACGCATGGATGGATGGACGCATGGATGGATGGACGCATGGATGGATGGACGCATGGATGGATGGACGCATGGATGGATGGACGCATGGACGGACGGACATTTAATTAAAACTCTGTGACATGAGGAGATTTTCCAGACGTGAAAGTTGCCCAACATATTTTAGAGGAGCAACTTTTTATCCCCTATCTCTAAAACTAATTGATAGATTTGTTGCTATTACCAGAATTGTCCCTTAATAAATGACCCAAATCACCCAGCTATAAACACAAAAATATTCAAAACATGTTGAATTTCAGTAAAATTTTAATTATTGCTACTTTTTTCATTTTCAAGTTATCTTAATGACTAATGTGGGTTGTCCTGTCTTTAATGACAGGGTTACAAACAATTTGAATACTGACTTGTGACACATGTTCAAATGTTTATTTTGTCGAAAACAGTCAATTTAATCTTAAAATGTGGCTTTAATTTTGAGAAATTACCTCCTGAACAAGTGTTTCAATATTTATTTTGTTGCCAAGTCTTATTTTAAAAAAAAATCTTAAAACATTCAACATCTTGTCAACTGCTCAGAAATTAAAAGTGGAATGTGGAACACTCTCATAAAAAGCAATATTTTTTAACAAAATAATGCCTCCACGGCTTGTTTAGAGGGTTGTAGAATGAAAATACAGTTAAGAATGATATTTGAAGTAATATTTATTCTAACAGGCACTACGTTGGCATTTTGTTTACATCTACCACCTAATAGCTGGCAGAGTAGCGGGCACCACTATGGGTTGCCTAATACGGTGAATAGTCCATAATAGCAAGGCTGGTACTTGTCGAATGTTCAGTGGAAAGGAGCGGCTTCTGGGGTAGTAGCGCGGTCCACACGCGATTTGGAGTGAACCTATTGAGGACAAATTTTTCTTGGCAGAGGCGACGAAAGAAAGGTGGGGTGCGAATAAATCCGGCTGGTTTTCTGGGTAGCCAGAGACTAACAGAGGCAGCTGCTCCTCAGGAAACCTGGTGGCTGAGAGCTGGAGCTTGGAGTGACTTGTTCTGGTGAGACTGAACAGTGACAATGATCAGGAGCTCTTGGATTGATCTGCATCAATGACTGAGTGTAGAGAGGTGAGTGTGACTGGTTGTGGTGAGTGGCGAATAGCAGAGAGGAGCTCATTAGCCGCAGGTATCAGGTGTTACCAGAGCTTAATTTGTGCCGGATCCAGCCGGATCGCGATCCGGCACCTCCACTGTTCGATCCGGAACCTGTCTTGTTGGATCCGCATCCCCCACCCCAGTAATAAATAAATAAATAAATTTAATTAATGTATTGCATTAAGAATTATCTGTTTTGTAGCTACTGTATCTTCACTGAGGTTACACCAAAATATCTTGTGTTTTAATTTAGATGCATTCTAAAGTGAATTTAGGCCACGGGAAACAGAGGGGGGGATCAGGTTATACAGGCTGAGTCGCGCAATGATTACCTCCGCCGACTGTGTCGGAGGAGGTTATGTTTTCAATTGAGTTTATTTTTATTTGTTTGTTTGTTAACAACATTACTCAGAAACTACTGGACGGATTTTGATGAAATTTTGTAGGTATGTTGGAAACAACTGTATATTCCTGACAACAATGCTGCAGTATCAGCCTAGGTTTCATTTATTTCAACATTTCGCCCCAGTACTACATGTAAACACTGATGTGGTCACGTTTTTTTTTCGTTTATGTCAGGACAGTGTTATAAAATTAAAATAAATATGACCCTGTTATGCTCAAAGTGATGGGTTTTTTTTCGCAGAGGAGGGGGGGGGTCCGTAACCTCGAACCTCCCTTTTGACTTGCCGGAACCGCCCCCTCCCTGCGTTCCGGGACCTACCACTTTACAAATTAAGCACTGGGTGTTACGGGGATGAGCTCCTGACAGCGATGTGGAGGGTGGCGGAGTTGGCTGCTATGGAAACTCGGGGCGTTTGTTGTCCTTCTCAGGGGAGGAGCGACTGGAGAGGATCAGGTGCCAGAGTGGGGACTTGGTTGACAGACACCGTTGCAAACTACTGCAAGATTTGTTTCAAAAGTCCCACTCGTAGAAAGAGAGCTGAGCTTGCACAGCAGCAGATTTGCAATGCTGTTAACTGACATGTACTTGTAGCAGGAAAATTGTCTTGTGCAAATATAATTTTAAGCATTTATCATTTCTCTTCTACATTTTAAAATTCAGAGCAAGTTTGTGAGAAAATTTACCACAGCTGAAATTTTTTTCACACACATTCAAGTTGATTTTAGATGTATTTTTTTACCATTTGATACAAGTACAAATTTTGATGTACAACTGCGTATCCAAACTGCAAGTGTGTGGATCCATAATACAAGCGTGGATGTTTTGAAACACATCTACCTTTATGAAAGTCCTGCTAGATACCCATACTGATATGGAGTGGGTAATGTGTAAGAGACAAAGAGATGCCATATCATTTGTTGAAACTACAGGAGGGCTAATTTGAAGTAACCAAAATCTTTAAACAGAAAAACTGGTGTGGTAGGTTTTTTTAGTAAATTATATGCTCTGTATACAGACGCTTTAGAAGCACACAAAGCAATCAAGTTGCACTAAAGTGAAAAGAAAACTCAGAAAACTAATTTTAAAACCTCTTTATATGCCATAGAAGTTTATGACACTTGACAAGCACTTAAACTCTCACATAACTGCCCTCTACATTTTCTACTTAACTGTGTTCAATTAATAATGGCGAGTTGTTTATTTTTGTGGGGTTCTGTTGTTTTGTTTTTTTCAGCTGAGAAAGATTTAAACTGACATTAAAAGGACGAGTTTTATGCCAGAAACTTGATTTCCAGGCTTCATTTCACACTAAGATTGGTTCTATCTTAAGGTATTCTGTTACTTTTAATTTACACTTTGAATATATTGATATTATATCCCCATATTCACCTGTACAGGGTGGCTAGCCTAATGGGGAAGAAGCTCATCCTCTGTTTGGGAGGTGAGAAGTTTGATCCCTGGCCCCAGCAGGCTATCTGTCGAAGTTTCCTTGGGCAAGATACTAAACCCCAAAACTGGCCCCTGGGCACCATACAGATGGCAGCCCCCTAATCCTCCGGGATGGGTCAAATTAAGTAATCAATGTCATTGTGTGTTGTAACATACGAGGCGGATGGATGGATGGATGGATGGATGGATGGATGGATGGATGGATGGATGGATGGATGGACGGATGGACGATATCATTTGATGCTTTTTTGTTTTTCTTTTCTTTTTAAAGCTACGGTATTGTTTATTATTGTGTAAGGTTATTTACTTTGTTTATTTTTAGAAATCACCCCTATAATTCTAAATTACTACTGACATGCCAAAAGTGACTCTTCAAAGTGTCTTCAAATCAGATGATTTAGCAACAGATCCAAAACTTACAAAATGCAGTCAACAAAAAAGTAATGAAATAAAATGAGAAAGAATTAAACTCAAGTTTTATCCAGTATATGAACACAACTGTTATAATTGTGGTCAGTCTGTTTGTCATGAAGAGATTCATAAAAAAAGGAAAAAAAACAGGGGGAAAGTGCCTTACACATCTCTCAGAATCAGGGCATCACAGTCCTTTGAATATTTCATACACTACTTTTTATACCTGTGTAAGCACTCCTGAAGATGTGTCTTTGAGTATGTATGACTATTCTGCTGCACAAAATGTGGAGAACCAAGAGACTGTTTCCATTCTTTAAAATAATCTTTCAGTCACTCATGTTCCACTTTGTAAACGCTAGGAGCTGATGCTCTTTGTCATCTGGGATCATCATTTTTCTATGTTCTATAGACCCAAAACAGCTGTACATAAAAGGAAAAAAATCTAATATGAATAATTTGCTTTGCAGCAAGGAGGTACTGGGTTCGACTCCCGGCTGGTCTCTTTCTGTGTTTAGTGTGCATGTTTCTCTGTACATGTGTGGACTTTCTCCAGGTCCTCTGGTTGTTTCCCGCGGACCAAATACATGCACGGTAGGATAACTGTTGATTCCAATTTGGCCCTATGTGTGAGAGTAGAAATTAAATGTCTCTCATTTTTATGAGGCCCTGGGATGGACTTGAACCTTTCTAGTGTAAACTCAGCCTCTTGTGTAAGGTTTGCTGGAGATCTGAACAACAGGAACAGTTTGCATTTTTTAAAATTGTTGTATAGTTTTATATACTTTAAAAAGCTAAAAAAGAAACGTTATCTGTCTGTCACAAAAACAAACTACACACAATCTAAAAACTATATATACAAAGTCACCTATCTACAGGGGTTATACATACAGGAACAAACAGGATGCAGAAAGTGAGTCTTAAATTCATGAAGTGTCCATTTGTGGTGAAAACATTACAGTGTAGAACATTACAGTATAGAGCATAACAATACAGTACAGTATAGTATATTACAGTATAGAACATTACAGTACAGTATAGTATATTGCAGTATAGAACATAACAGTACAGTATAGTATATTAGAGTATAGAACATAACAGTACAGTATAGTATTTTACAGTATAGAACACAACAGTACAGTATGATATATTACAGTATAGAATATAACAGAACAGTACAGTATAGTATATTACAGGATAGAACATTACAGTACAGTATAGTATATTACAGTATAGAATATTACAGTACAGTGTAATATATTACAGTATAGAACATTACAGTACAGTATAGTATATTACAGTATAGAACACAAGAGTACAGTATAGTATATTACAGTATAGAACATTACAGTACAGTATAGTACAGTATAGAACATTACAGTACAGTATAGTATATTACAGTATAGAACATAACAGTACAGTATAGTATTTTACAGTATAGAACACAACAGTACAGTATGATATATTACAGTATAGAATATAACAGAACAGTGCAGTACAGTATAGTATATTACAGGATAGAACATTACAGTACAGTATAGTATATTACAGTACAGTAGAGTACAGTATAGTATATTACAGTATAGAACATTACAGTACAGTATAGTATATTACAGTACAGTATAGTATATTACAGTATAGAACATTACAGTACAGTATAGTATATTGCAGTATAGAACATAACAGTACAGTATAGTATATTGCAGTATAGAACATAACAGTACAGTATAGTATATTAGAGTATAGAACATAACAGTACAGTATAGTATTTTACAGTATAGAACACAACAGTACAGTATGATATATTACAGTATAGAATATAACAGAACAGTACAGTATAGTATATTACAGGATAGAACATTACAGTACAGTATAGTATATTACAGTATAGAACATTACAGTACAGTATAGTATATTACAGTACAGCGCAGTACAGTATAGTATATTACAGTAAAGTATATTACAGTATAGAACACAAGAGTACAGTATAGAACATTACAGTACAGTATAGTATATTGCAGTACAGAACATAACAGTACAGTATAGTATATTAGAGTATAGAACATAACAGTACAGTATGATATATTACAGTATAGAATATAACAGAACAGTGCAGTACAGTATAGTATATTACAGGATAGAACATTACAGTACAGTATAGTATATTGCAGTATAGAACATAACAGTACAGTATAGTATATTAGAGTATAGAACATAACAGTACAGTATGGTATATTACAGTATAGAATATAACAGAACAGTACAGTATAGTATATTACAGGATAGAACATTACAGTACAGTATAGTATATTACAGTATAGAACATTACAGTACAGTATAGTATATTAGAGTATAGAACATAACAGTACAGTATAGTATTTTACAGTATAGAACACAACAGTACAGTATGATATATTACAGTATAGAATATAACAGAACAGTACAGTATAGTATATTACAGGATAGAACATTACAGTACAGTATAGTATATTACAGTACAGCGCAGTACAGTATAGTATATTACAGTAAAGTATATTACAGTATAGAACATTACAGTACAGTATAGTATATTACAGTATAAAACACAAGAGTACAGTATAGTATATTACAGTATAGAACATTACAGTACAGTATAGTATATTACAGTACAGCGGAGTACAGTATAGTATATTACAGTACAGTATAGTATATTGCAGTATAGAACATAACAGTACAGTATAGTATATTGCAGTATAGAACATAACAGTACAGTATAGTATTTTACAGTATAGAACACAACAGTACAGTATGATATATTACAGTATAGAATATAACAGAACAGTACAGTATAGTATATTACAGTATAGAACATTACAGTACAGTATAGTATATTGCAGTATAGAACATAACAGTACAGTATAGTATATTAGAGTATAGAACATAACAGTACAGTATAGTATTTTACAGTATAGAACACAACAGTACAGTATGATATATTACAGTATAGAATATAACAGTGCAGTACAGTATAGTATATTACAGGATAGAACATTACAGTACAGTATAGTATATTACAGTATAGAACATTACAGTACAGTGTAGTATATTACAGTATAGAACATAAGAGTACAGTATAGTATATTACAGTATAGAACACAAGAGTACAGTATAGAACATTACAGTACAGTATAGTATATTACAGTACAGTAGACTACAGTATAGTATATTACAGTATATAATATTACAGTACAGTGTAATATATTACAGTAAAGTATATTACAGTATAGAACACAAGAGTACAGTATAGAACATTACAGTACAGTATAGTATATTACAGTACAGTAGACTACAGTATAGTATATTACAGTATATAATATTACAGTACAGTGTAATATATTACAGTATAGAACATTACAGTACAGTATAGTATATTGCAGTATAGAACATAACAGTACAGTATAGTATATTAGAGTATAGAACATAACAGTACAGTATAGTATTTTACAGTATAGAACACAACAGTACAGTATGATATATTACAGTATAGAATATAACAGAACAGTAGAGTATAGTATAGTATATTACAGGATAGAACATTACAGTACAGTATAGTATATTGCAGTATAGAACATAACAGTACAGTATAGTATATTGCAGTATAGAACATAACAGTACAGTATAGTATATTAGAGTATAGAACATAACAGTACAGTATAGTATTTTACAGTATAGAACACAACAGTACAGTATGATATATTACAGTATAGAATATAACAGAACAGTGCAGTACAGTATAGTATATTACAGGATAGAACATTACAGTACAGTATAGTATATTACAGTACAGTAGAGTATATTACAGTATAGAACATTACAGTACAGTATAGTATATTGCAGTATAGAACATAACAGTACAGTATAGTATATTAGAGTATAGAACATAACAGTACAGTATAGTATATTAGAGTATAGAACATTACAGTACAGTATAGTATATTACAGTACAGCGCAGTACAGTATAGTATATTACAGTAAAGTATATTACAGTATAGAACACAAGAGTACAGTATAGAACATTACAGTACAGTATAGTATATTACAGTACAGTAGAGTACAGTATAGTATATTGCAGTATAGAACATAACAGTACAGTATAGTATATTGCAGTATAGAACATAACAGTACAGTATAGTATATTATAGTATAGAACATAACAGTACAGTATAGTATTTTACAGTATAGAACACAACAGTACAGTATGATATATTACAGTATAGAATATAACAGAACAGTACAGTATAGTATAGTATATTACAGGATAGAACATTACAGTACAGTATAGTATATTACAGTATAGAACATTACAGTACAGTATAGTATATTGCAGTATAGAACATAACAGTACAGTATAGTATATTGGAGTATAGAACATAACAGTACAGTATAGTATTTTACAGTATAGAACACAACAGTACAGTATGATATATTACAGTATAGAATATAACAGAACAGTGCAGTACAGTATAGTATATTACAGTATAGAACATTACAGTACAGTATAGTATATTACAGTACAGCGCAGTACAGTATAGTATATTACAGTAAAGTATATTACAGTATAGAACACAAGAGTACAGTATAGAACATTACAGTACAGTATAGTATATTACAGTACAGTAGACTACAGTATAGTATATTACAGTATATAATATTACAGTACAGTGTAATATATTACAGTATAGAACATTACAGTACAGTATAGTATATTACAGTATAAAACACAAGAGTACAGTATAGTATATTACAGTATAGAACATTACAGTACAGTATAGTATATTACAGTAAAGTATATTACAGTATAGAACACAAGAGTACAGTATAGAACATTACAGTACAGTATAGTATATTACAGTACAGTAGACTACAGTATAGTATTTTACAGTATAGAACACAACAGTACAGTATGATATATTACAGTATAGAATATAACAGAACAGTGCAGTACAGTATAGTATATTACAGTATAGAACATTACAGTACAGTATAGTATATTACAGTATAAAACACAAGAGTACAGTATAGTATATTACAGTATAGAACATTACAGTACAGTATAGTATTTTACAGTATAGAACACAACAGTACAGTATGATATATTACAGTATAGAATATAACAGAACAGTACAGTATAGTATATTACAGGATAGAACATTACAGTACAGTATAGTATATTACAGTATAGAACATAACAGTACAGTATAGTATTTACAGTAAAGTATATTACAGTATAGAACACAAGAGTACAGTATAGAACATTACAGTACAGTATAGTATATTACAGTACAGTAGAGTACAGTATAGTATATTACAGTATAGAACATTACAGTACAGTATAGTATATTGCAGTATAGAACATAACAGTACAGTATAGTATTTTACAGTATAGAACACAACAGTACAGTATGATATATTACAGTATAGAATATAACAGAACAGTACAGTATAGTATATTACAGGATAGAACATTACAGTACAGTATAGTATTTTACAGTATAGAACACAACAGTACAGTATGATATATTACAGTATAGAATATAACAGAACAGTGCAGTATAGTATAGTATATTACAGGATAGAACATTACAGTACAGTATAGTATATTACAGTATAAAACACAAGAGTACAGTATAGTATATTACAGTATAGAACATTACAGTACAGTATAGTATATTACAGTACAGTAGAGTACAGTATAGTATATTACAGGATAGAACATTACAGTACAGTATAGTATATTACAGTATAGAACATAACAGTACAGTATAGTATTTTACAGTATAGAACACAACAGTACAGTATGATATATTACAGTATAGAATATAACAGAACAGTACAGTATAGTATAGTATATTACAGGATAGAACATTACAGTACAGTATAGTATATTACAGTATAGAACATTACAGTACAGTATAGTATATTACAGTACAGCGCAGTACAGTATAGTATATTACAGTAAAGTATATTACAGTATAGAACACAAGAGTACAGTATAGAACATTACAGTACAGTATAGTATATTACAGTACAGTAGACTACAGTATAGTATATTACAGTATATAATATTACAGTACAGTGTAATATATTACAGTATAGAACATTACAGTACAGTATAGTATATTGCAGTATAGAACATAACAGTACAGTATAGTATATTGCAGTATAGAACATAACAGTACAGTATAGTATTTTACAGTATAGAACACAACAGTACAGTATGATATATTACAGTATAGAACATTACAGTACAGTATAGTATATTACAGTACAGTAGAGTACAGTATAGTATATTAGAGTATAGAACATTACAGTACAGTATAGTATTTTACAGTATAGAACACAACAGTACAGTATGATATATTACAGTATAGAATATAACAGAACAGTACAGTATAGTATATTATAGTATAGAACATTACAGTACAGTATAGTATATTACAGTACAGTAGAGTACAGTATAGTATATTAGAGTATAGAACATAACAGTACAGTATAGTATTTTACAGTATAGAACACAACAGTACAGTATGATATATTACAGTATAGAATATAACAGAACAGTGCAGTACAGTATAGTATATTACAGGATAGAACATTACAGTACAGTATAGTATATTACAGTATAGAACATTACAGTACAGTATAGTATATTACAGTATAAAACACAAGAGTACAGTATAGTATATTACAGTATAGAACATTACAGTACAGTATAGTATATTACAGTACAGCGCAGTACAGTATAGTATATTACAGTAAAGTATATTACAGTATAGAACACAAGAGTACAGTATAGAACATTACAGTACAGTATAGTATATTACAGTACAGTAGAGTACAGTATAGTATATTACATTATAGAACATTACATTACAGTATAGTATATTACAGTATAAAACACAAGAGTACAGTATAGTATATTACAGTATATAATATTACAGTACAGTGTAATATATTACAGTATAGAACATTACAGTACAGTATAGTATATTACAGTATAAAACACAAGAGTACAGTATAGTATATTACAGTATAGAACATTACAGTACAGTATAGTATATTGCAGTATAGAACATAACAGTACAGTATAGTATATTAGAGTATAGAACATAACAGTACAGTATAGTATTTTACAGTATAGAACACAACAGTACAGTATGATATATTACAGTATAGAATATAACAGAACAGTACAGTATAGTATATTACAGTATAGAACATTACAGTACAGTATAGTATATTACAGTACAGTAGACTACAGTATAGTATATTACAGTATATAATATTACAGTACAGTGTAATATATTACAGTATAGAACATTACAGTACAGTATAGTATATTGCAGTATAGAACATAACAGTACAGTATAGTATATTAGAGTATAGAACATAACAGTACAGTATAGTATTTTACAGTATAGAACACAACAGTACAGTATGATATATTACAGTATAGAATATAACAGAACAGTACAGTATAGTATATTACAGGATAGAACATTACAGTACAGTATAGTATATTACAGTATAGAACATTACAGTACAGTATAGTATTTTACAGTACAGCGCAGTACAGTATAGTATATTACAGTAAAGTATATTACAGTATAGAACACAAGAGTACAGTATAGAACATTACAGTACAGTATAGTATATTACAGTACAGTAGAGTACAGTATAGTATATTACAGTATAGAACATTACAGTACAGTATAGTATTTTGCAGTATAGAACACAACAGTACAGTATGATATATTACAGTATAGAATATAACAGAACAGTACAGTATAGTATAGTATATTACAGTATAGAACATTACAGTACAGTATAGTATATTGGAGTATAGAACATAACAGTACAGTATAGTATTTTACAGTATAGAACACAAGAGTACAGTATAGAACATTACAGTACAGTATAGTATATTACAGTACAGTAGACTACAGTATAGTATATTACAGTATAGAACATTACAGTACAGTATAGTATATTACAGTATAGAACATTACAGTACAGTATAGTATATTACAGTACAGCGCAGTACAGTATAGTATATTACAGTAAAGTATATTACAGTATAGAACACAAGAGTACAGTATAGAACATTACAGTACAGTATAGTATATTACAGTACAGTAGAGTACAGTATAGTATATTACAGTATAGAACATTACAGTACAGTATAGTATATTACAGTATAAAACACAAGAGTACAGTATAGTATATTACAGTATAGAACATTACAGTACAGTATAGTATATTACAGTACAGTAGAGTACAGTATAGTATATTACAGTATAGAACATTACAGTACAGTATAGTATATTACAGTACAGCGCAGTACAGTATAGTATATTACAGTAAAGTATATTACAGTATAGAACACAAGAGTACAGTATAGAACATTACAGTACAGTATAGTATATTACAGTATAGAACATTACAGTACAGTATAGTATATTACAGTACAGTAGAGTACAGTATAGTATATTACAGGATAGAACATTACAGTACAGTATAGTATATTAGAGTATAGAACATAACAGTACAGTATAGTATTTTACAGTATAGAACACAACAGTACAGTATGATATATTACAGTATAGAATATAACAGAACAGTACAGTATAGTATATTACAGGATAGAACATTACAGTACAGTATAGTATATTACAGTATAGAACATTACAGTACAGTATAGTATATTACAGTACAGCGGAGTACAGTATAGTATATTACAGTACAGTATAGTATATTACAGTATAGAACATTACAGTACAGTATAGTATATTACAGTATAGAACATAACAGTACAGTATAGTATTTTACAGTATAGAACACAACAGTACAGTATGATATATTACAGTATAGAATATAACAGAACAGTACAGTATAGTATAGTATATTACAGGATAGAACATTACAGTACAGTATAGTATATTGCAGTATAGAACATTACAGTACAGTATAGTATATTGCAGTATAGAACATAACAGTACAGTATAGTATATTAGAGTATAGAACATTACAGTACAGTATAGTATATTACAGTACAGCGCAGTACAGTATAGTATATTACAGTAAAGTATATTACAGTATAGAACACAAGAGTACAGTATAGAACATTACAGTACAGTATAGTATTTTACAGTATAGAACACAACAGTACAGTATGATATATTACAGTATAGAATATAACAGAACAGTACAGTATAGTATAGTATATTACAGGATAGAACATTACAGTACAGTGTAGTATATTACAGTATAGAACATTACAGTACAGTATAGTATATTACAGTATAAAACACAAGAGTACAGTATAGTATTTTACAGTATAGAACACAACAGTACAGTATGATATATTACAGTATAGAATATAACAGAACAGTACAGTATAGTATATTACAGGATAGAACATTACAGTACAGTATAGTATATTACAGTATAGAACATAACAGTACAGTATAGTATTTTACAGTATAGAACACAACAGTACAGTATGATATATTACAGTATAGAATATAACAGAACAGTGCAGTACAGTATAGTATATTACAGGATAGAACATTACAGTACAGTATAGTATATTGCAGTATAGAACATAACAGTACAGTATAGTATATTAGAGTATAGAACATAACAGTACAGTATAGTATTTTACAGTATAGAACACAACAGTACAGTATGATATATTACAGTATAGAATATAACAGAACAGTACAGTATAGTATAGTATATTACAGGATAGAACATTACAGTACAGTATAGTATATTACAGTATAGAACATTACAGTACAGTATAGTATTTTACAGTATAGAACATAACAGTACAGTATAGTATATTACAGTAAAGTATATTACAGTATAGAACACAAGAGTACAGTATAGAACATTACAGTACAGTATAGTATATTACAGTACAGTAGACTACAGTATAGTATATTACAGTATATAATATTACAGTACAGTGTAATATATTACAGTATAGAATATAACAGAACAGTACAGTATAGTATATTACAGGATAGAACATTACAGTACAGTATAGTATATTACAGTATAGAACACAACAGTACAGTATGATATATTACAGTATAGAATATAACAGAACAGTGCAGTACAGTATAGTATATTACAGGATAGAACATTACAGTACAGTATAGTATATTACAGTATAAAACACAAGAGTACAGTATAGTATATTACAGTATAGAACATTACAGTACAGTATAGTATTTTACAGTATAGAACACAACAGTACAGTATGATATATTACAGTATAGAATATAACAGAACAGTACAGTATAGTATAGTATATTACAGGATAGAACATTACAGTACAGTATAGTATATTACAGTATAGAACATTACAGTACAGTATAGTATATTACAGTACAGCGCAGTACAGTATAGTATATTACAGTACAGTAGAGTACAGTATAGTATATTACAGTATAGAACATTACAGTACAGTATAGTATATTGCAGTATAGAACATAACAGTACAGTATGATATATTACAGTATAGAATATAACAGAACAGTACAGTATAGTATAGTATATTACAGGATAGAACATTACAGTACAGTATAGTATATTACAGTATAGAACATTACAGTACAGTATAGTATATTGCAGTATAGAACATAACAGTACAGTATAGTATATTAGAGTACAGTAGACTACAGTATAGTATATTACAGTATATAATATTACAGTACAGTGTAATATATTACAGTATAGAACATTACAGTACAGTATAGTATATTACAGTATAAAACACAAGAGTACAGTATAGTATATTACAGTAAAGTATATTACAGTATAGAACACAAGAGTACAGTATAGAACATTACAGTACAGTATAGTATATTGCAGTATAGAACATAACAGTACAGTATAGTATATTAGAGTATAGAACATAACAGTACAGTATAGTATTTTACAGTATAGAACACAACAGTACAGTATGATATATTACAGTATAGAATATAACAGAACAGTACAGTATAGTATATTACAGGATAGAACATTACAGTACAGTATAGTATATTACAGTATAGAACATAACAGTACAGTATAGTATTTTACAGTATAGAACACAACAGTACAGTATGATATATTACAGTATAGAATATAACAGAAGAGTACAGTATAGTATATTACATACAGTAGAGTACAGTATAGTATATTACAGTATAGAACATTACAGTACAGTATAGTATATTGCAGTATAGAACATAACAGTACAGTATAGTATATTAGAGTATAGAACATAACAGTACAGTATAGTATTTTACAGTATAGAACACAACAGTACAGTATGATATATTACAGTATAGAATATAACAGAACAGTACAGTATAGTATATTACAGTATAGTACATTACAGTACAGTATAGTATATTGCAGTATAGAACATAACAGTACAGTATAGTATATTGCAGTATAGAACATAACAGTACAGTATAGTATATTAGAGTATAGAACATTACAGTACAGTATAGTATATTACAGTACAGCGCAGTACAGTATAGTATATTACAGTAAAGTATATTACAGTATAGAACACAAGAGTACAGTATAGAACATTACAGTACAGTATAGTATATTACAGTACAGTAGAGTACAGTATAGTATATTACAGTATAGAACATTACAGTACAGTATAGTATATTGCAGTATAGAGCATAACAATACAGTACAGTATAGTATATTACAGTATAGAACATTACAGTACAGTATAGTATATTGCAGTATAGAACATAACAGTACAGTATAGTATATTAGAGTATAGAACATAACAGTACAGTATAGTATTTTACAGTATAGAACACAACAGTACAGTATGATATATTACAGTATAGAATATAACAGAACAGTACAGTATAGTATATTACAGGATAGAACATTACAGTACAGTATAGTATATTACAGTATAGAACATAACAGTACAGTATAGTATTTTACAGTATAGAACACAACAGTACAGTATGATATATTACAGTATAGAATATAACAGAACAGTACAGTATAGTATATTACAGGATAGAACATTACAGTACAGTATAGTATATTACAGTATAGAACATAACAGTACAGTATAGTATTTTACAGTATAGAACACAACAGTACAGTATGATATATTACAGTATAGAATATAACAGAACAGTACAGTATAGTATAGTATATTACAGTACAGTAGACTACAGTATAGTATATTACAGTATATAATATTACAGTACAGTGTAATATATTACAGTATAGAACATTACAGTACAGTATAGTATATTGCAGTATAGAACATAACAGTACAGTATAGTATATTAGAGTATAGAACATAACAGTACAGTATAGTATTTTACAGTATAGAACACAACAGTACAGTATGATATATTACAGTATAGAATATAACAGAACAGTACAGTATAGTATATTACAGTATAGAACATTACAGTACAGTATAGTATATTACAGTACAGCGCAGTACAGTATAGTATATTACAGTAAAGTATATTACAGTATAGAACACAACAGTACAGTATGATATATTACAGTATAGAATATAACAGAACAGTACAGTATAGTATAGTATATTACAGGATAGAACATTACAGTACAGTATAGTATATTACAGTATAGAACATTACAGTATAGAGCATAACAATACAGTACAGTATAGTATATTACAGTATAGAACATTACAGTACAGTATAGTATATTGCAGTATAGAACATAACAGTACAGTATAGTATATTACAGTATAGAACATAACAGTACAGTATAGTATTTTACAGTATAGAACACAACAGTACAGTATGATATATTACAGTATAGAATATAACAGAACAGTACAGTATAGTATATTACAGGATAGAACATTACAGTACAGTATAGTATATTGCAGTATAGAACATAACAGTACAGTATAGTATATTAGAGTATAGAACATAACAGTACAGTATAGTATTTTACAGTATAGAACACAACAGTACAGTATGATATATTACAGTATAGAATATAACAGAACAGTACAGTATAGTATATTACAGGATAGAACATTACAGTACAGTATAGTATATTACAGTATAGAGAGTACAGTATAGTATATTACAGTATAGAACATTACAGTACAGTATAGTATATTGCAGTATAGAACATAACAGTACAGTATAGTATATTAGAGTATAGAACATAACAGTACAGTATAGTATATTAGAGTATAGAACATAACAGTACAGTATAGTATTTTACAGTATAGAACACAACAGTACAGTATGATATATTACAGTATAGAATATAACAGAACAGTGCAGTATAGTATAGTATATTACAGGATAGAACATTACAGTACAGTGTAGTATATTACAGTATAGAACATTACAGTACAGTATAGTATATTACAGTATAAAACACAAGAGTACAGTATAGTATATTACAGTATAGAACATTACAGTACAGTATAGTATATTGCAGTATAGAACATAACAGTACAGTATAGTATATTAGAGTATAGAACATAACAGTACAGTATAGTATTTTACAGTATAGAACACAACAGTACAGTATGATATATTACAGTATAGAATATAACAGAACAGTACAGTATAGTATATTACAGGATAGAACATTACAGTACAGTATAGTATATTACAGTATAGAACATAACAGTACAGTATAGTATTTTACAGTATAGAACACAACAGTACAGTATGATATATTACAGTATAGAATATAACAGAACAGTACAGTATAGTATAGTATATTACAGGATAGAACATTACAGTACAGTATAGTATATTACAGTATAGAACATTACAGTACAGTATAGTATATTACAGTATAGAACATAACAGTACAGTATAGTATTTTACAGTATAGAACACAACAGTACAGTATGATATATTACAGTATAGAATATAACAGAACAGTACAGTATAGTATAGTATATTACAGGATAGAACATTACAGTACAGTATAGTATATTACAGTATAGAACATTACAGTACAGTATAGTATATTACAGTACAGCGCAGTACAGTATAGTATATTACAGGATAGAACATTACAGTACAGTATAGTATATTGCAGTATAGAACATAACAGTACAGTATAGTATATTAGAGTATAGAACATAACAGTACAGTATAGTATTTTACAGTATAGAACACAACAGTACAGTATGATATATTACAGTATAGAATATAACAGAACAGTACAGTATAGTATAGTATATTACAGGATAGAACATTACAGTACAGTATAGTATATTACAGTATAAAACACAAGAGTACAGTATAGTATATTACAGTATAGAACATTACAGTACAGTATAGTATATTACAGTACAGCGCAGTACAGTATAGTATATTAGAGTATAGAACATAACAGTACAGTATAGTATTTTACAGTATAGAACACAACAGTACAGTATGATATATTACAGTATAGAATATAACAGAACAGTACAGTATAGTATAGTATATTACAGGATAGAACATTACAGTACAGTGTAGTATATTACAGTATAGAACATTACAGTACAGTATAGTATATTACAGTATAAAACACAAGAGTACAGTATAGTATATTACAGTATAGAACATTACAGTACAGTATAGTATATTACAGTACAGTGGAGTACAGTATAGTATATTACAGTAAAGTATATTACAGTATAGAACACAAGAGTACAGTATAGAACATTACAGTACAGTATAGTATATTACAGTACAGTAGACTACAGTATAGTATATTACAGTATATAATATTACAGTACAGTGTAATATATTACAGTATAGAACATTACAGTACAGTATAGTATATTACAGTATAAAACACAACAGTACAGTATAGTATATTACAGTATAGAACATAACAGTACAGTATAGTATTTTACAGTATAGAACACAACAGTACAGTATGATATATTACAGTATAGAATATAACAGAACAGTACAGTATAGTATATTACAGGATAGAACATTACAGTACAGTATAGTATATTGCAGTATAGAACATAACAGTACAGTATAGTATATTAGAGTATAGAACATAACAGTACAGTATAGTATTTTACAGTATAGAACACAACAGTACAGTATGATATATTACAGTATAGAATATAACAGAACAGTGCAGTATAGTATAGTATATTACAGGATAGAACATTACAGTACAGTATAGTATATTGCAGTATAGAACATTACAGTACAGTATAGTATATTGCAGTATAGAACATAACAGTACAGTATAGTATATTAGAGTATAGAACATAACAGTACAGTATAGTATTTTACAGTATAGAACACAACAGTACAGTATGATATATTACAGTATAGAATATAACAGAACAGTACAGTATAGTATAGTATATTACAGGATAGAACATTACAGTACAGTATAGTATATTACAGTATAGAACATTACAGTACAGTATAGTATATTACAGTACAGCGCAGTACAGTATAGTATATTACAGTAAAGTATATTACAGTATAGAACACAAGAGTACAGTATAGAACATTACAGTACAGTATAGTATATTGCAGTATAGAACATAACAGTACAGTATAGTATATTAGAGTATAGAACATAACAGTACAGTATAGTATTTTACAGTATAGAACACAACAGTACAGTATGATATATTACAGTATAGAATATAACAGAACAGTACAGTATAGTATAGTATATTACAGGATAGAACATTACAGTACAGTATAGTATATTACAGTACAGTAGAGTACAGTATAGTATATTGCAGTATAGAACATTACAGTACAGTATAGTATATTGCAGTATAGAACATAACAGTACAGTATAGTATATTACAGTATAGAACATAACAGTACAGTATAGTATTTTACAGTATAGAACACAACAGTACAGTATGATATATTACAGTATAGAATATAACAGAACAGTACAGTATAGTATATTGCAGTATAGAACATAACAGTACAGTATAGTATATTGCAGTATAGAACATAACAGTACAGTATAGTATATTAGAGTATAGAACATAACAGTACAGTATAGTATTTTACAGTATAGAACACAACAGTACAGTATGATATATTACAGTATAGAATATAACAGAACAGTGCAGTACAGTATAGTATATTACAGTATAGAACATTACAGTACAGTATAGTATATTACAGTACAGCGCAGTACAGTATAGTATATTACAGTAAAGTATATTACAGTATAGAACACAAGAGTACAGTATAGAACATTACAGTACAGTATAGTATATTACAGTACAGTAGACTACAGTATAGTATATTACAGTATATAATATTACAGTACAGTGTAGTATATTACAGTATAGAACATTACAGTACAGTATAGTATATTACAGTACAGTAGAGTACAGTATAGTATATTACAGTATAGAACATTACAGTACAGTATAGTATATTGCAGTATAGAACATAACAGTACAGTATAGTATATTGCGTATAGAACATAACAGTACAGTATAGTATAGTATATTACAGGATAGAACATTACAGTACAGTATAGTATATTACAGTATATAATATTACAGTACAGTGTAATATATTACAGTATAGAACATTACAGTACAGTATAGTATATTACAGTATAAAACACAAGAGTACAGTATAGTATATTACAGTATAGAACATTACAGTACAGTATAGTATATTACAGTACAGTAGAGTACAGTATAGTATATTACAGTATAGTACATTACAGTACAGTATAGTACAGTATAGAACATTACAGTACAATATAGTATATTACAGTACAGTGCGGTACAGTACAGTATAGTATATTACAGTATGTAATATTACAGTACAGTGTAATATATTACAGTATAGAACATTACAGTACAGTATAGTATATTACAGGATAGAACATTACAGTACAGTATAGTATATTACAGTATAGAACATAACAGTACAGTATAGTATTTTACAGTATAGAACACAACAGTACAGTATGATATATTACAGTATAGAATATAACAGAACAGTACAGTATAGTATAGTATATTACAGGATAGAACATTACAGTACAGTATAGTATATTACAGTACAGTAGACTACAGTATAGTATATTACAGTATATAATATTACAGTACAGTGTAATATATTACAGTATAGAACATTACAGTACAGTATAGTATATTGCAGTATAGAACATAACAGTACAGTATAGTATATTAGAGTATAGAACATAACAGTACAGTATAGTATTTTACAGTATAGAACACAACAGTACAGTATGATATATTACAGTATAGAATATAACAGAACAGTACAGTATAGTATAGTATATTACAGGATAGAACATTACAGTACAGTATAGTATATTGCAGTATAGAACATTACAGTACAGTATAGTATATTAGAGTATAGAACATAACAGTACAGTATAGTATTTTACAGTATAGAACACAACAGTACAGTATGATATATTACAGTATAGAATATAACAGAACAGTATAGTATAGTATATTACAGGATAGAACATTACAGTACAGTATAGTATATTACAGTATAGAACATTACAGTACAGTATAGTATATTACAGTACAGCGCAGTACAGTATAGTATATTACAGTA
The DNA here is from genome assembly GCA_006937955.1 of Pachypanchax playfairii. Taxonomy (NCBI): domain Eukaryota; kingdom Metazoa; phylum Chordata; class Actinopteri; order Cyprinodontiformes; family Aplocheilidae; genus Pachypanchax; species Pachypanchax playfairii. Next base: position 831,378 of record SSNP01000143.1, read on the forward strand.
AAGTATATTACAGTATAGAACACAAGAGTACAGTATAGAACATTACAGTACAGTATAGTATATTACAGTACAGTAGACTACAGTATAGTATATTACAGTATATAACATAACAGTACAGTATAGTATTTTACAGTATAGAACACAACAGTACAGTATGATATATTACAGTATAGAATATAACAGAACAGTACAGTATAGTATAGTATATTACAGTATAGAACATTACAGTACAGTATAGTATATTACAGTACAGCGCAGTACAGTATAGTATATTACAGTAAAGTATATTACAGTATAGAACACAAGAGTACAGTATAGAACATTACAGTACAGTATAGTATATTACAGTATAGTATATTACAGTATAGAACATAACAGTACAGTATAGTATTTTACAGTATAGAACACAACAGTACAGTATGATATATTACAGTATAGAATATAACAGAACAGTACAGTATAGTATAGTATATTACAGTATAGAACATTACAGTACAGTATAGTATATTGCAGTATAGAACATAACAGTACAGTATAGTATATTAGAGTATAGAACATAACAGTACAGTATAGTATTTTACAGTATAGAACACAACAGTACAGTATGATATATTACAGTATAGAATATAACAGAACAGTACAGTATAGTATATTACAGTATAGAACATTACAGTACAGTATAGTATATTGCAGTATAGAACATAACAGTACAGTATAGTATATTACAGTATAGAACATTACAGTACAGTATAGTATATTACAGTACAGTAGAGTACAGTATAGTATATTACAGTACAGTATATTACAGTATAGAACATTACAGTACAGTATAGTATATTGCAGTATAGAACATAACAGTACAGTATAGTATATTAGAGTATAGAACATAACAGTACAGTATAGTATTTTACAGTATAGAACATTACAGTACAGTATAGTATATTACAGTACAGTAGAGTACAGTATAGTATATTACAGTACAGCGCAGTACAGTATAGTATATTACAGTAAAGTATATTACAGTATAGAACACAAGAGTACAGTATAGAACATTACAGTACAGTATAGTATATTACAGGATAGAACATTACAGTACAGTATAGTATATTACAGTATAGAACATTACAGTACAGTATAGTATATTACAGTACAGCGCAGTACAGTATAGTATATTGCAGTATAGAACATAACAGTACAGTATAGTATATTAGAGTATAGAACATAACAGTACAGTATAGTATTTTACAGTACAGTAGAGTACAGTATAGTATATTACAGTATAGAACATTACAGTACAGTATAGTATATTACAGTACAGTGGAGTACAGTATAGTATATTACAGTATAGTATATTACAGTATAGAACATAACAGTACAGTATAGTATTTTACAGTATAGAACACAACAGTACAGTATGATATATTACAGTATAGAATATAACAGAACAGTGCAGTATAGTATAGTATATTACAGGATAGAACATTACAGTACAGTATAGTATATTACAGTATAGAACATTACAGTACAGTATAGTATATTACAGTATAAAACACAAGAGTACAGTATAGTATATTACAGTATAGAACATTACAGTACAGTATAGTATTTTACAGTATAGAACACAACAGTACAGTATGATATATTACAGTATAGAATATAACAGAACAGTACAGTATAGTATAGTATATTACAGGATAGAACATTACAGTACAGTATAGTATATTACAGTATAGAACATTACAGTACAGTATAGTATATTACAGTACAGTATAGTATATTACAGTATAGAACATTACAGTACAGTATAGTATTTTACAGTATAGAACACAACAGTACAGTATGATATATTACAGTATAGAATATAACAGAACAGTACAGTATAGTATAGTATAGTATAGTATAGAATAGTATAGTATAGTATAGTATATTACAGTACAGTAGAGTATATTACAGTATAGAACATTACAGTACAGTATAGTATATTAGAGTATAGAACATAACAGTACAGTATAGTATTTTACAGTATAGAACACAACAGTACAGTATGATATATTACAGTATAGAATATAACAGAACAGTGCAGTACAGTATAGTATATTACAGGATAGAACATTACAGTACAGTATAGTATATTACAGTATAGAACATTACAGTACAGTATAGTATATTACAGTACAGTAGAGTACAGTATAGTATATTACAGTACAGTAGACTACAGTATAGTATATTACAGTATATAATATTACAGTACAGTGTAATATATTACAGTATAGAACATTACAGTACAGTATAGTATATTACAGTATAAAACACAAGAGTACAGTATAGTATATTACAGTATAGAACATTACAGTACAGTATAGTATATTACAGTACAGTAGACTACAGTATAGTATATTACAGGATAGAACATTACAGTACAGTATAGTATATTGCAGTATAGAACATAACAGTACAGTATGATATATTACAGTATAGAATATAACAGAACAGTACAGTATAGTATATTACAGGATAGAACATTACAGTACAGTATAGTATATTACAGTATAGAACATTACAGTACAGTATAGTATATTACAGTATAAAACACAAGAGTACAGTATAGTATATTACAGTATAGAACATTACAGTACAGTATAGTATATTACAGTACAGCGCAGTACAGTATAGTATATTACAGTAAAGTATATTACAGTATAGAACACAAGAGTACAGTATAGAACATTACAGTACAGTATAGTATATTACAGTACAGTAGACTACAGTATAGTATATTACAGTATATAATATTACAGTACAGTACAGTACAGTATATTACAGTACAGTAGAGTACAGTATAGTATATTACAGTATGGAACATTACAGTACAGTATAGTATATTACAGTACAGTAGAGTACAGTATAGTATATTACAGTATAAAACACAAGAGTACAGTATAGTATATTACAGTATAGAACATTACAGTACAGTATAGTATATTACAGTACAGTAGAGTACAGTATAGTATATTGCAGTATAGAACATTACAGTACAGTATAGTATATTGCAGTATAGAACATAACAGTACAGTATAGTATATTAGAGTATAGAACATAACAGTACAGTATGATATATTACAGTATAGAATATAACAGAACAGTACAGTATAGTATAGTATATTACAGTATAAAACACAAGAGTACAGTATAGTATATTACAGTATAGAACATTACAGTACAGTATAGTATATTACAGTACAGTAGAGTACAGTATAGTATATTACAGTATAGAACATTACAGTACAGTATAGTATATTGCAGTATAGAACATAACAGTACAGTATAGTATTTTACAGTATAGAACACAACAGTACAGTATGATATATTACAGTATAGAATATAACAGAACAGTACAGTATAATATATTACAGTATAGAACATTACAGTACAGTATAGTATATTACAGTATAAAACACAAGAGTACAGTATAGTATATTACAGTATAGAACATAACAGTACAGTATAGTATATTGCAGTATAGAACATAACAGTACAGTATAGTATATTAGAGTATAGAACATAACAGTACAGTATAGTATTTTACAGTATAGAACACAACAGTACAGTATGATATATTACAGTATAGAATATAACAGAACAGTACAGTATAGTATATTACAGGATAGAACATTACAGTACAGTATAGTATATTACAGTATAGAACATTACAGTACAGTATAGTATATTACAGTACAGCGCAGTACAGTATAGTATATTACAGTAAAGTATATTACAGTATAGAACACAAGAGTACAGTATAGAACATTACAGTACAGTATAGTATATTACAGTACAGTAGACTACAGTATAGTATATTACAGTATATAATATTACAGTACAGTGTAATATATTACAGTATAGAACATTACAGTACAGTATAGTATATTACAGTATAAAACACAAGAGTACAGTATAGTATATTACAGGATAGAACATTACAGTACAGTATAGTATATTACAGTACAGTAGAGTATATTACAGTATAGAACATTACAGTACAGTATAGTATATTGCAGTATAGAACATAACAGTACAGTATAGTATATTGCAGTATAGAACATAACAGTACAGTATAGTATTTTACAGTATAGAACACAACAGTACAGTATGATATATTACAGTATAGAATATAACAGAACAGTACAGTATAGTATATTACAGGATAGAACATTACAGTACAGTATAGTATATTACAGTATAGAACATAACAGTACAGTATAGAACATTACAGTACAGTATAGTATATTACAGTACAGTAGACTACAGTATAGTATATTACAGTATATAATATTACAGTACAGTGTAATATATTACAGTATAGAACATTACAGTACAGTATAGTATATTACAGTATAGAACACAACAGTACAGTATGATATATTACAGTATAGAATATAACAGAACAGTACAGTATAGTATAGTATATTACAGGATAGAACATTACAGTACAGTATAGTATATTACAGTATAGAACATTACAGTACAGTATAGTATATTACAGTACAGTAGACTACAGTATAGTATATTACAGTATATAATATTACAGTACAGTGTAATATATTACAGTATAGAACATTACAGTACAGTATAGTATTTTACAGTATAGAACACAACAGTACAGTATGATATATTACAGTATAGAATATAACAGAACAGTACAGTATAGTATAGTATATTACAGGATAGAACATTACAGTACAGTATAGTATATTACAGTATAGAACATTACAGTACAGTATAGTATATTACAGTACAGCGCAGTACAGTATAGTATATTACAGTAAAGTATATTACAGTATAGAACACAAGAGTACAGTATAGAACATTACAGTACAGTATAGTATATTACAGTACAGTAGACTACAGTATAGTATATTACAGTATATAATATTACAGTACAGTGTAATATATTACAGTATAGAACATTACAGTACAGTATAGTATATTACAGTATAAAACACAAGAGTACAGTATAGTATATTACAGTATAGAACATTACAGTACAGTATAGTATATTACAGTACAGTAGAGTACAGTATAGTATATTACAGTATAGAACATTACAGTACAGTATAGTATATTGCAGTATAGAACATAACAGTACAGTATAGTATATTGCAGTATAGAACATAACAGTACAGTATGATATATTACAGTATAGAATATAACAGAACAGTGCAGTACAGTATAGTATATTACAGGATAGAACATTACAGTACAGTATAGTATATTACAGTACAGTAGAGTACAGTATAGTATATTACAGTATAGAACATTACAGTACAGTATAGTATATTACAGTACAGTAGAGTACAGTATAGTATATTACAGTACAGTATAGTATATTACAGTATAGAACATTACAGTACAGTATAGTATATTACAGTATAGAACATTACAGTACAGTGTAGTATATTACAGTATAGAACATAAGAGTACAGTATAGTATATTACAGTATAGAACACAAGAGTACAGTATAGTATATTACAGTATAGAACATTACAGTACAGTATAGTACAGTATAGAACATTACAGTACAATATAGTATATTACAGTACAGTGCGGTACAGTACAGTATAGTATATTACAGTATGGAACATTACAGTACAGTATAGTATATCACAGTATAGAACAGTACAGTATAGTATATTATAGTACAGTGCAGTGCAGTACAGTAGGTTGGATTATTTGTTTATGCTGAGATTTTTTTAACAAGCAATCTGTACTGTGGCATCAATGAGGAAGTGTGTGTTTTAGAAATGCTGTTAATGTTTTTTTTTTGTTAATGGCCCTGAAGATCTTTTTGGGGTTGTTGAGTAAAACAAATATGATTTTAATATTTATGAGCGCATATTTCAAGTTCGTTTTGAAATGTAACTCCATTTTCAATCTTGTGACAGAAGACAAAAGGTGTGTGTGGTCTTGATTAGGGTACTGTGTGCATGAACAAGTTTAATGACTTGTGTGTGAGTGAGGTGAGAGTTTGTCAGTGTATTCCTCCCTAAACCATTTTTGATGTTCATTTACACTCTTGCTCTGTCCCTCTTAATGTCTTTGTGTAGAAATGAAAAATGTTTTAATGAATATGGCTGAGACAGTGACAGTGCACTGACTGATGACAGAATGAACAAGCTCATTAATAAAGGTCTTATCGCCTCTCAACAGATGCAGCTACACGCACACACACATACCTACACACACACACACTCAGGAAGAGAGAGAGGAGAAAGACCTCTCACTTTATTCATTACATACATTAGTCATCATAATCAACACTTTGGACCAAACCAGGGTTTTTTAGGGATGTTTTGTGGGTCAAGGTCACCTAAAAAAGTTTGTCATGTTCTTTTTATATGTTTTGTTTTTGTAATGCCACGAAGTCACTTCCTTATGTGGTTCTCTATCATAAGTAGCATTGTCTTCAGCAATGCAAAATTTGTCATGTCCCTTAATTCTGTAGCATGAACACAACAAACTTGAATCATCACATAGATGCAAGCCTCAGAAGCCAAATCTGGGCTGCATCTACCTGATATTGTCACACAATCAAATGCAACACCATGGAAACACTCTACTCTGCAGTGGTATTGTGTTGCACTTACTGTGCCATCACATATGATAGGCACTAACCATGGTTTGCATTTATTACCTTTTTCTGAACGGAAATCAGAGTCATTTTCCTCTGTGTTGTTGGGATATCCTATCATGTGCTATCATATCTTATGCTACCTATTGGGTTGTTCAAGTCAGTCAGTCATTATCTGCACCCGCTTATTACTATTCAGAGTCACAGCAAGCTGGTGTCTATCTCCAGCGATCATTGGGTGAGAGGATGGGTCACAGGGCCACATATACAGAATGACAACCACTCAGACACACACTCACACTTTAGAGACAGTTTAGAGTTGTGTTTCTCAATTCCAGTCCTCAGGACCTACTGCCCTGCATGTTTTAGACGTTTCTCTGCTTGAAAACTACTTATTCACATGATTGCAGTTCAACAAAAGCTTGATAATCAGCCATTAATTGAAATTAGGTGTGTTGAGGTGGGGGAAACATCTAAGAAGACAGGACAGTGGGTCCTGAGGACTGGAATTGAGAAATATGGATTTAGAGTTACCAGTTAACTTCATGCATGTTTTTGGACTGTGGGAGGAAGCCGGAGTCCCCAGAGAAAACCCTCACGTGCACGAGGAGAACATGCAAACTCCATACAGAAAGTTTCCAGCCCAGTTTCAAACCCAGGACGTTCTTGCTGCAAGGCAACAGTGCTATCCATTGCCCCATTGTGCAGTATATGTGACATTGTATGAATGTGAATACATGAAGAAACAAATCAATGGAAAATTTGCCAAGTATACAATGAATTACAAGAATCCAGTAAGAATTAAATTAATTAAGTTTCCAATTCAGAATATGACACAATGGAACTCAATCTGACAATGCTTTTTAGATGATAGAAACAAGAGTGTAGTAAGGATCTAGCATGAACACCCAAATTAAAAGCTAAACTAAAGCTACACAAAATTATTTCTGATAAAATGTAATTTTTAATATATAGGGGCATTTTTAGGTGTATCACTGTTAAAAGTCACATTATAATTTTGGAAAATTTCATGGAACCATGAGTGTTTAATTTTGATACTGGACTGACTTTAAAGTACACGTTTTAAAAAATCTAATTAGAGCACCAGGTTGTTTTTCTACCCGTGCTCCATCCTCTTATTTTTATGTTTTATCACTAACCCTATTTCAGTGGCTTCTTTTTTTAGCCCGTACGTTCTGAATTGCTATTTTACACATGTACTGAAAAATAAGATAAATAAAGACAAGCATGAAAAAGTGGACCCCATCACATCTCAGAAGCAAATGTCTGAACACTTTTGGCTTTCTGAAGAAATTTTAGAGCTAAATTACTTCCTCTTCATATACTGGACTAAAATCAGTTCAATTTGCTCACCTGTTACCTATCACACCTAGGCATAAATCAAAAGTAATTCTTTTCACTTTGAAACTTTCTTACTTTCTTTCAGAACCCTTCATTTTATATTAATGATTTTAATCATGAAGCTTGATATATGTACAATACAATACATAATGCATTTTTTACCTCAGCGCTTGCACCAGGGTCACATTAGGCTCAGTGATATTACACAAACTTTTACTATAAGCCGAAGTGGGTTCCACCCTCGGCCGCAAAATCTTTCATACTGTCTCTCAAAATCTCTCCAAGGATGTGATATAGCCCCTATCCAAGAAAATGTTCAGCTGTATCAGTAATGAACATGTGGACATGTACTTATAGTAGTCCCACACCAACTTCATGACTGGTGTATGCATGTTTCTACAGCGACTGGTACACTGGTGACTCTAAGAGATTAAACTGCTAAACTGTTTTAGGTTAAAAAACATATGGTTAATGGAAGAGACACAGGATGAACAAATAACACATTCAGGTGGAAACAATTACATAAGTCGATAGAAACGCATGTGCAAAGCGTTGCAGAAAATACACGACAACAATGACTTTGATCTTATTAGAGAATACTGTAAAAGGTGTTATTGAAGAAAGCCTGTTTTAGTGACCCAAAAAAAATTCTGGCCATTGATTACATCTGGCTCATTAGGGCAATCCTGTTGGAAGCTTCACTTGGGAAACAGTAAACACGCGCAAGTTGAGTGATTGTGGTGGGGGTGATTTTAAAAAGCAGATCATTAAAAGAGATACAAATCAAGAATTTGAGGCAGATAAGAACATGCAATATGCCAACAGACTGGTTTGGAAGAGTTCTTTACTCTAAGATAGTGATAATTCAGAAAATGCTTCAAATATTCTGCCACCAGATTAGGACTCTTAAATAATCAAATTAGGAAAGTTTTGTGTTGAATGAATTGATGTACTGTGAATAGACATGACAAACAAGCCTAAATATGCCTCTCTGCTCATTCAGATCTTTTCTTATTCCCTAAAAGGTCACATTGATGTGATATACTTTACACAGCATCTGATTATCCACTGTGAAGTGCTACAAATGTTTTCCCTGCCTTACAGCTCCAGTTTGTCGGCGATGAAATATCTGCTTATTAAAATAATGTAAAACGAATTTGAGACAGCAGTTTTTAAGCTGATTAATTTCTCCCAAAGCTGATTGTTTTTTCAAAGAACATTGATGTGTCAAGCAAGCCAACTGTATTAAAAAAACTGAAAAGCACTCGATTGCAGACTGTTGCCAAACACCTCAGTTCTCCCCATATTGGGATTTACACCAAAAATTAACCTGTATTTTTTTGATCAAACACCTGGACCATTTATTGTGGAGTTACAGATATGTTGAAAACCCTGATCAAATAATGATGAAGAAGCCTTAAAAAAATACGTACCTGGATCTAGACATTGATCCAGATCATCCCCAAAATTTACTTAATTTTTCTTTGGATCATTTCTGATCTTTTCTAAAAATGTCATCAAAGCTCAAAAAGTTCAGGATGGATTATTTTGCTAAGGGACAAAACAAACAAACCCTGATGAAAGCATTACCTCCTTGTCGGCAGATAAAAACACCAAGGCTGCAGCAGTAACTCTAAAAATCAATAATTCTAATAAAATTGCCACTTGACACCTGCAGTATGTAGTATGTAGATCTTCCACCAGAGGGCCAAAAATATGTACTGAAGATTTTTAAAGAAGAGTACTAATCCTATAAAAAATTTGGCGTCTTTTAGAAAAAGGCATAATATTTATAGTATTATGAGGTAACTTTGTCATCTAATCACTTTTGTTAAGGTACATCTCTCCAAAATTAATACAATAGTAAATAAAATTACATGTTCCAAATACAATCTTTCTTGCTTTGCAGTACTTGTAAAAGCAAAAAGTTTATTTATGACACGAGGGATGTCCAGATCCGATCACGTGATCGGAAATCGGGCCCGATCACGTAGTTTCAGACTCGATCGAAATCGGACGTTACCTCCCGATCAGGACTCGGACATATATGTATGAAATGAAATGAAATGAAAAATACTTTATTTATATGTATATTCTCATTAGTTTTTAACGCAGCCTCCATTTTAAGAGGGGACACGTTTCCGTGACGACCAACCGCAATGTGTGTGAAAATGTGAATATCTTAACAGTCCTTTAGTCTACACAACAGTGGAGAAGTTGAGGACTTATAAAAGCCTCCATACATATATTTTCTTTGATGTAAGCGTTTTTAATTGGCTTGGTGGATGTTGTATAGAGAATGTTGCCACTTTAGCTCCACTAGCTTAACTAGCCACGTTAGAATGAGTTCCGGTGTTAGTTTATAGACATTAACAGATCCAGGATGTTCCTTATTTTGTATTTAATTAATTTGGACGTGTTGTGAAAGCTTAGTTTTTCTAAACAAGATGCAAAGTCACAGCTGTAGTATTCTGCACATTGAACTCATTGTCCAGTGTGCAGGTTGAAAGGCTTCAGGCTGGGTATAAAAATAGTCACTGGACAAACGTGAGTCATATAACTTTGTAGTATTTCAATGCTACTGTAGTAATTTTTGGAGTTACTTCTGATATCTTTTGGTTTCCTTTTAAATGTCAGTTTCAGTATATGCAATTCTTACAAACAATCTATTGCACCAACAAAAAACACAGCTGCACACATTTTTAAATGCTGGCCAACTAATTTTTGACATTCAAACTTCAATCCATAGTGTTTACACACACGCACACACACATACTGAGTTGCTCCTTGTAGCACAAGGAGGCTCTGAGAGTCTGAGGTGGATAAGGCAACACTTGAAATGACGACTTTTCTAAAATGCCAAAGTAGTTTTCAATTTTTTGTTTTTGGACATTTTGAACATTATATAGTTTTAAAACATTTATTTTACATTTAAAAAGTATAATTTTTATCATTCTAAACACAATACATACATTTATGTAACTTTAAATCATCCAACAAAAGGTTTGATTAAAAGAAATAGAATCTTTGGACATTTTTGGTATGCGTTGAGGTTTAAACAGTTCTGTTTAGCAGAAGCAAGAATCTGTACTTTCTCTAAAAAGGAAAAAGTCAAAAAATGAACAAGATCTTTATAATGATAAGGATTTTATCTTAGCAGAGATTTATGTTCAGAAAATGGCAAGAAGTGTCAGTTTTAATGTTAGCAAATGTCTTTTTGTCAGAAAATTAAAGTTGAATATTTTCTATGATGGAAGGTTTCGAGGATGTTTCTAGAAAATAAAAAAGGTTTGAAGTTCATGTTTATATTAATTGAGTGTTCAAATGGACTGCAGTAAGATGTGGCTAGTTTTAATCCACACAGAGCGCTTAGTGAACTGAAATGATGAGATGAGGATGAATCAGACAGCATCAAGTCTTCTTTAGTCAGAGTGGAGTTACTCTGATGACTTTCAAATGATCTAACCTTTCTGCACAGACATTTACTTAATATCTGATGGCACATGGCATCACACTCTGAGACACTTTAAGGTTCACAGAATCACCAGACTTACATTCCCTGTAATGATTTCAGCTGAGAATCAGTGCTTAAACAAACTTTCACCGTCCTCTCTTGACTGTCCGTGTGGTGATTATTGCTATAACTGACCTAATGTGCTGGACTACAATGAACCACAATGACTGGAAAAGGTCAAGTTTTATTTAAAAATCAAGGAGCAGATGAAATACATTTCATTGAGACAAATGCAATGCAAGTCTTTCCATTTCAGTTAGAAAGTTTTTCTCAGCAGTGTGTGTATAAATTTATCTTAACACATTTCATGATTTATTGACGTCTTTCCATCAGTTGGTCCGTACATTCTAGAGGTCATAAATCATAGTCTGGTTTATGCTGAAGTTCCACAGGCCTTCAAACATACATTTTTCAAACATATTCAACCACTACTGAAAAAATCCAATCTTGACACATCCATCTTGTCCAATTTCCATCCCATTTCAAAACTTCCATTCCTTTCCAAGATACTGGAACAACTGTTTTTAATCAAATCCTTCCCCACCTTAATGATCAAAATCTCTGACACATTCCAATCAGGTTTTAGGAAAGGTCACAGCACTGAATCTGCTCTCCTCCATGTTTTTTATGATCTGTTAACTACCTCTGACTCTGGTCCTGGAGCTCTTCTGCTCCTTTTTGACCTCTCATCTGCCTTTGATACAATAGATCATGATCTTCCTGGCCATCGACTCGAACACTCCATAGGAATCTCTGGTACTGCGCTCATCTGGTTTAAGTCTTACCAGGGCTTAATTTTAGCTGGATCCTTCAGGAACAAGATCCGGGAACTGTCTTATTTTTAAAGGGTGTAACTGTTTGCTAGGATCCGTTAACGGCACCAGTTGGGATATTTAACAGCGGCATCAAAATGCCAAAAAGGCAGTATAACTTACTTCTTCTGGGTTTATCATCACTTTCTCTAGCCCTGCACTGCGCTTGGTCTGGTCCAACGATTGTGTGTGCGTTCCAGTATCAGTTTGGCCTCAGTGAATTCTGGTCTCATAGCGCTATTTGCGTTCCGGTGACTTTTGATTTACAAATTAAGCACTGAGTCTTACTTTACAAACAGAACTTTTCAAGTAATGTTGAGCGAATGCTGCTCCTGCTCTCTTCACCTCTCCTGGGGGGTCCCCCATGGCTCTATTCTCGGTCCCCTTCCTTTCTCTTTGTATCTTCTGCCCCTCAGCCTCATTTTTAAAAAGTACGGTGTCAAGCATCCCCTAAACGCAGACGACTGCCAAATCTACATCCCCATCAATCCTCATAACTCATATTCTGTTTTTCTGGACTATTTTCATGAGTTCAAGATGTGGTTTGCATCCAGTTTTCTAAATCTTCATCATGAGACTGATTCAAAGTTTCTGAAAGTAACAAAATTAATGATGAACAATCTTCTGAACAAAAGAATGTATGTTATTTAATTTCTGTTTGTTTGATTTTTGCCAATGTAGTCTCATAAGAACTCAGAAAAATCAGTAAATCTCCAAAAACACTTTGAAATGTCTAATCTTATGGAACAAAAAGTTTCTAAATTTGTTCTAACAAGAAAATGACAAAAGGTCTAACTACAAAGCAGAGTCCAGCCTGCCATCACTGTCTGGATCTAGGAATAATTTTCATCAAAATCCCAGACAGTGATCTGGATCACCACCAAAATATAATCGATTGGTCCATGTACCATTTCCAACCTATCCTGAAAATGTAATCAAAATCCATCCATAAGTTGTTGAGTTATCTTGAGTTAACAACCAGAAAAACAAACAAACCCCGATAAAAACACAAAAAGCTGTGGAATTCTCAGCAATAAAAAAATCACCACAAAAATCGCTGCATCTTATCAAGATTACAAAAACTCAATCTCACCGATAGCCTACTGTAAAGAGCACTAAAAAATTATCTTTGGTACATCAGGTAGGAAAGATTGATTCAAGCAACGCTATACAAAATGATCCTTTTTTTAGATTTATACAGTGGGGCAAAGAAGTATTTAGTCAGCCACCAATTGTGTAAGTTCTCCCACTTAAAAAGATCAGAGAGGCCTGTAATTTTCATCATAGGTATACCTCAACTATGAGAGACAAAATGAGGGAAAAAAAATCCAGAAAATCACATTGTCTGATTTTTAAAGAATTTATTTGCAAATTATGGTGGAAAATAAGTATTTGGTCACCTACAAACAAGTAAGATTTCTGGCTTTCACAGACCTGTAACTTCTTTAAGAGGCTCCTCGGTCCTCCACTCGTTACCTGTATTAATGGCACCTGTGTGAACTCGTTATCAGTATAAAAGACACCTGTCCACAACCTCAAACAGTCACGCTCCAAACTCCACTATGGCCAAGACCAAAGAGCTGTCAAAGGACACCAGAAACAAAATTGTAGACCTTCACCAGGCTGGGAAGACTGAATCTGCAATAGGTAAGCAGCTTGGTATGAAGAAATCAACTGTGGGAGCAATTATTAGAAAATGGAAGACATACAAGACCACTGATAATCTCCCTCGATCTGGGGCTCCACGCAAGATCTCACCCCGTGGGGTCAAAATGATCACAAGAACGGTGAGCAAAAATCCCAGAACCACACGGAGGGACCTAGTGAATGACCTGCAGAAAGCTGGGACCAAAGTAACAAAGGCTACCATCAGTAACACACTACGCCGCCAGGGACTGAAATCCTGCAGTGCCAGACGTGTCCCCCTGCTGAAGCCAGGACACGTCCAGGCCCGTCTGCGGTTTGCTAGAGAGCATTTGGATGATCCAGAAGAGGATTGGGAGAACATCATATGGTCAGATGAAACCAAAATAGAACTTTTTGGTAGAAACTCAACTTGTCGTGTTTGGAGGGGAAAGAATGCTGAGTTGGATCCAAAGAACACCATACCTACTGTAAAGCATGGGGGTGGAAACATCATGCTTTGGGGCTGTTTTTCTGCAAGGGGACCAGGACGACTGATCCGTGTAAAGGAAAGAATGAATGGGGCCATGTATCGTAAGATTTTGAGTGAAAACCTCCTTCCATCAGCAAGGGCATTGAAAATGAGATGTGGCTGGGTCTTTCAGCATGACAATGATCCCAAACACACCGCCCGGGCAACGAAGGAGTGGCTTCTTAAGAAGCATTTCAAGGTCCTGGAGTGGCCTAGCCAGTCTCCAGATCTCAACCCCATAGAAAATCTCTGGAGGGAGTTGAAAGTCCGTGTTGCCCAGCGTCAGCCCCCAAACATCACTGCTCTAGAGGAGATCTGCATGGAGGAATGGGCCAAAATACCAGCAACAGTGTGTGAAAACCTTGTGAAGACTTACAGAAAACGTTTGACCTCTGTCATTGCCAACAAAGGCTATATAACAAAGTATTGAGATTAACTTTTGTTATTGACTAAATACTTATTTTCCACCATAATTTGCAAATAAATTCTTTAAAAATCAGACAATGTGATTTTCTGGATTTTTTTTCCTCATTTTGTCTCTCATAGTTGAGGTATACCTATGATGAAAATTACAGGCCTCTCTGATCTTTTTAAGTGGGAGAACTTACACAATTGGTGGCTGACTAAATACTTCTTTGCCCCACTGTAGGTCTAGAAACATATTTTCAAAGATTGCTGTCCTATTCGTAAAAGTGGAATGTGGAACATGAACAACACAACAACAAGGCCTCCAGCCATTGGGGTGCCAGGCCCGTGACCCCCGCGCGCTCTGATGTCACAAAAGTTCCTCACCAAACCCAGTCTGATTTCTGATCCAGGAAGGACAACAAAATATCATGAGTTCAGCTCACTAATCATGTTCTCCAGTCCTGCTGATCACACATTGACTCTGATAAATGAAGAGTCCTACCTGTTTGTATGTCAGTCATCGATTCAGTCCAAGGCAAAGAGCTCACTTATATACTCCGTCTCTTCTCAAGCCAACCAAACCTCCAAGATTGTCCGTCTTCCTCACGCCATCCTGGACACCTCTCTACTCCACCCAGCCACCCCATTGTCCAAGGTGTCCTCCAGTTAAAACCTGCAGACCGGAGTTCCCACACTTCAACCACCTGCCGCTCTGTCTTAGCATATGAGCTGCCAATAAAAACTTTTCCATAAGTGACCCTGCTAGTCACATGTCAGGAAATCCCCTATTGCAAAGCAATAGGATCAAAAATTGCCACATATCCCCGGGGCTCCCATCTGCTGGACCCGCAGGCTCACCACCCTCCACAGCACCAGCCTCACTGTGCTGAACTATTCACCGTAATAGGATGAAACATTTGCACATAATCTCAGTGTGCTGATAATACTTTCATTTATTCTTGTCAATACTACATGTACTGTCTCTGTTTAACAAAAAACAAGGAAATGGCAACAAAACGGACTAGAAGGAAAGGAGTTAGTGTTTGAACAGGAGAACAGGACTATAGGAGGGGGAGGCTGAGGTGAAGGGTTGTCTCATTAATCTTAAAAGGGCACTGTGGAACTTTCAGAATGCAAATGAAATCATCAATCTTGTCGGAGAAACAGAGCGATGGAATGATAGAGAGATCAACAGGGTTACTAAAGAAAGAGACTCAAAGCAGAGAAAGAAAAGAACCTTAGAGAACCTTCCTGTCACATTGGAAAAAGTCCCAGAAAGGTCATTTTATTCAACATCTGAAAGTAAAGTTTAGCTAAAAGTCAAATTAATTAAATTGTTCAAGGTTTGAAAGAACCTTAGAAAATGAGGAGAGAGGGAGTTAGAGTCGTATTTTTGTGGAATCATTGTTGTTATTTCTTTGATGAACTTAAAAATAATTGCATCTGTTGAGTGTGTTTACAGGTTCATTTCTCTATGAACAAAAAGTGTTGTATTTTCTTCTATATGTTAAAAGTGTGTTGTGGATTTTTGTTTCTTTGTTTATTAGTTGTTCAGTATAGTGGTATTTATTTCCACCTGACAAACAGTAATCTTTCTTGATAGTTTAAGCTAAGAGTGATTTGCAAACCCAGTTCTTGGTTGGGTTTTTAAACTAAAAGAAGAGTAAAACTAGTCATCACATTCATATACAAACATATACATAAGATTAAATCATGTGGAAAATAGAAAGCTCTGAATTTTTAATGTACATACACATACATACTCGTAGAATATGTCTTTCTTTTTATGTCTGTGGTTTGATTTTTTCCTTTTTAAATTATTTTAATTGGCTCAAATGTAACACATTAAAGGAGAACGCCCGTTTTTTGCAATTGGGGCCTTATTTATTCTGTGAGATGTGTTTTACTCGTCATCAGTGGTACTTTTTTGCGATTCGGATTCGTCTCGGAGATTTTTGATTCACACGGCAAACACCTAAACGCCAATAAACGAGAGTCGGTTGGGCCTGCGTTCGCCGACCTTAAATCGGTTTAAAATCCGTTCAAATCCGTTATTTTTCTAATCTGGCCATTTAGATACTCTATTGTTTATTCCGTTCCAGTGCCATTTTGAATCCTGCGCTCATAGAAATGATATTTTTTACAGTGACGGGAGAGTGACGTCATCTCTCCGCGCGCCCATTCTATTGGTGCAGTGGCTTAGCTTCCTAAAAAATATCATTTCTATGAGCGCAGGATTCAAAATGGCACTGGAACGGAAAAAACAATAGAGTATCCTAATGGCCAGATTAAAAAAATAACGGATTTGAACTGATTTTAAACCGATTTAGGGTCGGCGAACGCAGGCCCAACTGACTCTCGTTTATTGGCGTTTAGGTGTTTGCCGTGTGACTCAAAAATCTCAGATCCGAATCGCAAAAAAGTACCACTGATGACGAGTAAAACACATCTCACAGAATAAATAAGACCCCAATTGCAAAAAACGTGCGTTCTCCTTTAACATGCAGTATCTGATCTGTAAACCTATCCTGTTCTGGAGCAGGTTAACCAGCTGAAAATCCTAAAATTTCTGAACTCAGCTTGAAGTTGCTAAGACATGGATCCTGATTTGTCATAAATGCACAAGAGGCCAACAGTAGGATTTAACATTAAGGTGAAGCAACTAAAGACTGTTTATGAGGGAGGACTAATTACTGAATGACACACAGCTGGAGCACCTGGAAGATGGATCACAGGTGTGTAATGAGCAGCCTGAATAGGGAGCAGAAGAAAATGACTGAACAAAAAAATGTTTAAAAAAAAACAACAAAGAACAGCAGTTATCAAAATCATACAAGGCACGCATACAGTGTGTTTAGTTTGATGGTTATTATGATTTCTTTTGTTAATTTTGTTATTTTTAACTACTTATACCTTGTTGAAATAATTTATTCATCAGATCGTGATCAATCTAAATCTGTCACACACTAATATGCTTTGTATGTTTGTTCTATATTCTTCAGCCCTGCAGACAACTCAACCTCCCAAGGTCCTGTTTCCTCCAGAGAGACAAGATATGGTGATAGAAATCACACCTGGTATGTAGCAAAAGCTCATTGCTTCTTATTATTTTTGTGTGATAGTTGTGTTTCTCAAGATCCAGATTTTTCAGCGCAGCATCTCTGCATCTCTATTCTTGCTATAGAAGGCTTTTTCTTTCTTGTGGCCTGTAGGCAATCCTAGGTTGTTCTATAATAACAGGTGTGATCAGTCATACCTGAATGCAATGCCTCAGGACAAAATCAAATCTGAATTTTGAATTTTATGTCACAAGTGAAAACACGTTCTAAACTTGCACTGAAATCCTGGTACTCTGCTTGAATCATGGGTGGTGTTTGATATAAACCCTGATTGTACTTTATTAAGTGTTGTTCCTTTCCGTGATAATAATGTGCTGGAAAATGTGTCTAATGTCAACCAGTAGTGAGAACAGCTCTCACTTCTCCTTGTGGCCACATTGTCTGTATTATCAACTCACCAGCTGGTACTGGTCCAGGTGGCTACATGTAGATCCACATTAGAAAGCCCTGAACACTCTGTGTTTTCTGTTGGGAGGTCAGAGGTCAGGTTTGCCTACAGAACAGCAGCCACATACCTGGCAAAGATTCAGTGTCTTGGGTGAGTTAAATGAAGGAAAGTGGATTTTTGAGCTCACAGCTTGCTTTTTGCTCCGTGTCAGTCTGCACTCTCTCTCCTCTTCAGTCCTGCTGCTTTCTTGTTCTCTCATCTCCTTCAGCCAGTGAATAACAATGACTTATGAGCACAAACATCCTCAAAACAATTTAAAATGTCTTTTTTTATAGCTCATGCAGGACTCTCCAAAGCCTGATCAGCTCATGTGACCTGGCAGAAAGCCAAAACTGTGACATTTTCAACGATACTCTTATTTTTCACGAAATGACTTTCAGACTCAGAGAAGCAGTTGTTTGAATAGACTACATACTGTACATCTGCTTCAAAATGACATTTTCATAGAAATCAATAAAAGAAAAAAGAAAGCAAAAATTAAACAGTGAAGGGATCTAATTTAACATTTAATTATGTGCTAACCAGTATGTATTGTGTTTTTCATTTAGCTCAGTTGGATGTTTTTCTTCACCAGCTGTGAGCGTGTGTGTTGGGGGGGGGGGTGTTTAAATGCATAAGTGTGTGCATGTATGTGTGTGTCCTGCTGTTCAGTGGTCTCTCTGACAATGTTAACACCGTAAGCAGTATTGTGTTTGGATGTGTGCACGACTCTGTTAGTCAAAACTCCAGATTGATGGAGTAACAAATAGGCCCTCAGGCCCCTGTAGACTGACTGCAGAAGGGACACCTTTTAATAGGCACTGCAATATCAGCCCTACCTCAGACAGTCTGAATGAAATAAAAGCTGTATATAAGACACACACACAGTTACAGTGTGACCCTGTGGTATATTTTTAATTATCTTCTTGTTTTAACCTTGGGGGGGTTTCACATCAGCAGCCACGGTGTCATTGCTCATTTTCTTTTTCCCCCCACATCATCTTTCTGCTATATGCTTCCTTTTTTCCTTCACTTTATCACCCCCATCACACACACACACACACACACACACACACACACACACTGATTCATGCATTTATCTTTTTCATTTTTTTCCCCATTTGTCTTAAACTAACATTAGTTTTACTACATTTAGCTGGAGTAGTTAATATTACTACAGCCTGCCAAATGAGTTTTAAATTTAATATTATAAATTAAATATAAACTTTAATATTTACAGCCTGAGACAAATTGGAGTTGTACTTCTGAGATGTTGACAGGGTTGTGTCTAGAAAATCTTTGTTGGGGGGCAGATAGGGGCACCGATTTCAAAAAGGGTGGCCCATGTAGATAACCCATGACCTTAAAAAATTTAAGTTTTTATAAAATTATAGACTGTATATCTTTAATTTAAGGGGCTACCATACTCCAAAAGGAGATCAAAAGCCCACAATGTCAGTGGTACACTTTCTTTAATAATTATCTATGATTAATGAAATCGTATTGATTGAATTTGACTGTCTCAGCTTGGGCGTGGCACCTAGGGTGTCCAGTTCAATTTAAAGAGACCCATGCCCCCCTGGGCCACCCCTCTGGACACACCACTGGATGTTGATGTCAAGGTCCATGCTGTATTTCTTAGAGAAGAACATGTATGGCTTTTATACATTTAATTCTGAGGAACATTTGTTCAGCCAGCAAATCATCTGATAACTTGTTCATAACTTCAGGGTTTGAGCATGATAAAAAAAAAAAAAAACTTTTGTCTGCATACATTAAAATACATTTGTAACATTCAAAAGCTCAATCATTAATAAAAATACTAAACAGAATTGGTCCCAATACAAAAACCTGTGGGATATGAGCAGATAAATGTGAAAAACAAGATTTTAATTTCAAATTTAACCAGATTGAAGCAAAACAAGAGTAGGCTATATTAATATAGACGATCAGCAATTCGCTGATAAAAAAAATGCTTATGTTTATGGTTATTTTAAAAATATTTGTGTAATAGATTAAATAAATTAAGTAATCAATCTATTCAGTGGAAAAAACCCATTTAATTGAGTAATTAGCAAACAATGATTTTCCATTATTTTTCTAAATGTGAGTCAGGAGAATGGAACTGATGAAGCAAGGTGATGAATGTGTGCTACAGCAGAAAAAATTAATGGGAGTGTTAGACCAGTGAAGGGAAAGAGCGTATAAACCAAAGCATGAAAAATTTAATTATGACTTCGTAAATTAACCACAATTCATATAAGTTCTCCCACCAAACATTACAGGGTCACTAAGTTTTTTTAAGGTCCGTCATTTGCTTGTAATTTATCATACTGATGTTTCCAACACTAAATGTCAACTACATTGTAAGTGAGGCTAAACACGTGTAATATCTATCCAGTAGAAAAGCCCAGAGCTAAACAGAAATAGGACATTTTTGTATCATGTGTATTTTTCAAGTATAACCACTTTGATGCAATTATTATTGTTTTTTCCTCCAATTTTTGCCTGTTATTTCTCTCAAAGAATGAGTTCAGGTCTATTTAAGTGAAAAAGTTATGGATATTCTACATGTCATAAAGCTCTTTAAAAGACATCAGTTTGGTAAAAAAACCTAATGAGCTAATAACTAGTCAACATGTTTCGCTGATTAATGTGTGTTTAAAAACTTTTGGTTTGTACTTTACAGATGTTCACCTTTTGCAGGTGATTCTAGATGCACACTAGAGAAAAAAAATGATTTCTGAATTTTAATTTAAAAAAAACACAATTCATACATTTGTGCATGCAGTCACCTCTTCTGATGACTGAGTTCAACTAATGACTCAATTTTTACCTATTCTTGATGATGATGATGATTGTTATTATTACTAACAAAGAAAATAATAATACTAACAGCAATAATAGTGCTTGCTTTATTGCCTGCATTTAACTTAAAGTTATTGTAGATTTGAGATAGACAGGTTCTCAACAATCACTCACTCTAGTCTAAAACCAATAGCTTCATCCACATCTCACAACTTCCCTCCCTTCCCACCAGGAATCCATGCTTGTTCAACAGACACCTATGATACTACTACTTTTTACGACTGTATTCTAAAGCCGGGCTCACACTGCCTACGGAACGGATTCGGTCTGGATTCGGTCCGGTTTTTCCGCAAGCTACCACTCGCATCTGCTCCAGATAGGGAGTGCGGCCAGCTCTGGTGCTGGGTGCGGAAATGGCACTCGCGAGAACAGAAGTTCACGTGAGTTATCGTTTTGTCGGGACTTCACACGAGAACACGTCCATTATTTAGCAAATGTGTGAATAGGTGTTGTGCTGCAGGCTTTCGGGACCCTGTGTCACCGGGTGTGATGTAATGTTTACATTTCCTATTAGCGCGTGTGCTGTCTAAAAAGAAGAGTCAAGTTACAATTGTTTGTACACTCGTTTATTTTGAAAAAACACCGGATATTCAAGCCACACTTCCTGTATAGCTCGTCAGATTTCATCAAACTGACGCGGATCCTCTCCAGCAAAAATAGAAGCTTGCGGATTCTTTCCATTGTGCTGTAAGGCCCCCGTAACAGGACCCGCACCGCGCGGAACTACTGTGAGCATTCAAAAGGGATTTTAATCTAACAGAATACCTGCGGGGGCCGCACCAGACCGGATCTGGATGCAGTGTGAGCCCGGGGTAAGCCCTCGGACAGATAATCTTATTCTGCCACATGCTTCTTCTGGACTTAAAGGGTCTTCAGGCGCAATGTCTGAAACCTTGGATATATTATCATTGCTCTGTCTCACAGGTCTGAACCCCTATGATCCCAGAGTACTACCCTGTTAGTATGACAGAAGTTTATTTAAGCTGGCAATGGAGGAACTTGCCAAGCCCTCAATGCCTTCTTCTGGATGTCACAACCTGCTTACTTTGACTTGGCTATCCACACCAGCAGCCCTGGCTGTGAAGGCAGTGAACAGCAATCTTATGGCTTGGACATGAGTAGCCATAAGATTGCTGTTTTTAATCAACTTGAGCTAAGCAACCAATCAAAACCTCCTCAAAACCCAATAATTTTATTGACCAGAAGACACACAAGGTAAATTACCACAACTCTAATTTGAGCCAATTTAACTAAATTGTTGTTTCAAATGTTGTAACTCAGTTTTTATTCAGAGAGTCATGTTCACATTCATGATAAGATGATTGTTCCCACACCAGAACACAAAGTGGTCCACCAGTTCTCTGTACTCAGTTTCTTGTTCATCTCTGATCCAACCAACAACTGCAGAGTCATCAGAGTATTTTGTAGATGGCAGGACTCTGACCTGTACTGAAAGTCTGAGGTGTACAGAGGGAAAAAGGAGTGGTGAGAGTACAGTCCCCTGTGGTGCTCCTGTGCTGCTGATCGCCTGGTCAGACATACAACTCTTCAGTTTACAAACTGTGGTCTATTTGTGAGAGAGTCCTTTTTCCAGGTGATTGTGAAGGCATCTACCTGTGTCTTCTGGAGTTTTTAACTCAATAGTGCAGGCTGAACTGTGTTAAAACAGTGGAGAAATTAAAAAAAAGATGATCCTCATAGTGCCGCCTGCTTTGTCCAGATGACAGTGGGTTTGTTGAAGTAGGTGTATGATGGCGTCTTCCACTCAAACCCCACAACAATAAGCAAACTGCAGTGGGTCTTGAAACATGCTTGTTTGTTTATTTAATTGGAGCAATGAGTCTCTTCAACACTTTGATAATGTGGGACGTCAGTGCAACAGGCCTGTGATCTGTTCAGCCTGTTTAGTCTCTACAACTGTCTCTTCACCTGACTGCTAGATACAGACAGGTGGGAGGTGGAGGCAATGGGGTCACCAGCTTCTTCTGATGATGTTGGAAATCATGGAAAAGCACCAGAAACAGGATCCATGACTGAGGTAGAAAGTGAGATGGTAGGATGATGATGACAACGACAACAACAACAATCTTTTAACAGGGGCACATGCATACAGTTTATTTAAACAACACAAAATATCATTATTCCATTATTTCATCTTTCCCTTGATTTTGATAAGAGGCAATGTACAGGTCCAATATGTTGTTAAAATTTAGTTGAATATGATAAATAAATTGATAATCCATCTTGCTTCGAGGTGAATGCTTTCCCCAAAGGCAGCCTTCATTCATCAGGAGATGAATTTTCTGTAGTTAGCAAAATGAGCTAAGGCAACAAAGAAGCTTGTAAGAAATACCGTCTACTGGAAATGGTTCATCTTCTTGTTTCTAGCCTACCAGAATATAAGTGAATAACTCTTCCCCTGTGTCTTCAGCTCACAAGTCTCTTCCAGTGTGATCTGTCTGGCAGTGTTGATCATAGAAATGACAGTTCCTTTTTTCGGAAGGCTTTTATCACTGTAAATGTTCCACCCTGGTTTTGCAATGGCCTGCTCTCACTTTTACTTACCTCAGCCAATGATAGACAGTGTGTCCTTTCCTTCAACTGTTACGTCCTCATATGGTGACACCTTGTTTTTGACCAAAGTCCTGTGTCTTGTCATACTTTCCCTTTTTTCTGCTTTTTTTTGGTTGTAACCTCCCCTTTAACCGTACTCTTCCTGCTTCACTTTTTCTTTCATTGAATGTCTGCACCAACTGCCCCCAAACTGACATTATTATTATCATTATTATTATTATTATTACTGTTGTTATTATTATTACAATTTTTGTTTAAAAATCAAGTTTGAAACACATCATAATACAGATTCAACTATTGCTAAACATTTATCTAAATCAGCATCATGAAAAAATTATTATCATATGTTTATTTGTTGTTATTACTTTTACTCGATGTTTCTTTTCAATAAATTATCCGAATCATATAATCATTATTTGTATTCATCAAAAATAATTATTTAATCATCCTTAACTGCTCATTCTTTTGTTATTGATTAAACATAATTGCTTAACATCATTACACATACTCGGCAAGCTTTTTTAAATAATACTTCTGTTAAACTTTTCTGTTGAATCACTTTTGGGTATGCACCTCTGTGTGTCTCTCTCTCTCTCTCTGTAACAATGCTAAAATATTTTTATGCAGCTTTTCTTTATGGAGAAGAATGATCTCAACTCTCAAAAGAAAATTTAGAAGGCGCCAGGCCCAGATTAAATTAATTCATTCCAAAGGGGAAATTAGTTATTGTAGTAACGTCTTTTCTAAGTTTCTTAGGATAGTCGTTTAAGAGGGTTATAGCTGTGGGCAAGATGATGCCCTCCCTTTTTGCCTGAAAGCATGTGCTGACCAGCAGGCTCCATTATTTCCTGTGTTGTTGTTTTCCCTCCTGGTTTAAATGCTCTACAACTTTTCCTAGTCACCAAAACCCATCAATCACTGGACTACATTTCTAAATTTATGTCACACTGACATCTGTGGTCATAAATTCTTTTGAGCAGCTGGCGTTTTTCAATCTGAAGGACATCACAGAACACCTACTAGACCCCCTGCAGTTTTCCCACCTAGCAAATGGGTCAATGGATAATGCAGTGAACATAAGATTGTTTTACATCCTGCAATACATTGACTGACTGTGCAGGGACACTGGCAAAATTCAGTAAAGACAGCAGGAAAAATGATTGGAATCTCCGTTTCCTTCCTACAGGATTTGGACACACCAAGAATCAGAAACTAGGCATGAAAAGTCCCCACTGATCCCTAATACCAGGACACTGTCTTTTTGAACTCTTTCTTTCTGGAAGAAGACAAGTAACAGTGTTTTGTCTTGTGCACTCAAAATTACAGACGATATGATTATTATTATTTTTTTTAATGCTGCCATCAGTCCAGACCTGAAAGTCTGTGGTTGGTGCTCAAAATGTATGTCCAGAATCCCTGAGTAGACTTGTATCAACTTAGTAAAGTCAGCACACTCCATTGCGCTGTGCATGTGTGTTTGTGTAGGCGTGTGTGTTGTGTTTATTTGCATCTCTGTAGTCTTTTTAGATACACAATTATGATCACATTTGTCAGTCGCAGTATTTTATTTTGAAGAATTGCTATTATTTTTGACCAGATTGTCTGGTGTGTCCTGGTGTTATTTCCTGCCAGAATTGAACGCTCGCTCAAAAAATAGA
This sequence comes from Pachypanchax playfairii, assembly GCA_006937955.1. Taxonomy (NCBI): domain Eukaryota; kingdom Metazoa; phylum Chordata; class Actinopteri; order Cyprinodontiformes; family Aplocheilidae; genus Pachypanchax; species Pachypanchax playfairii. Next base: position 856,904 of record SSNP01000143.1, read on the forward strand.
CCAGACGGCAAAATGATAACTTAACATCTCCATGTCTGGCATTAACTACATTATATATGTTAACAAGGGCACCGAATGGAAGCGGTCTCGGTTCCACTCCGCTTTGCAGCGCTTCTGCATGAAGTAGTACTGAGGCCTAAGCAAGCTACATAGTACGTACAGAAATATGATTAACAATCTAGTAGCCAATAGATAACGAAACGGGTTCATTATCTATTGGCTACACCAGGTCTATGATTTATGAATGTTATAACTTTTTCTTTTGGACACTATAAGTACAAGACCACTACAAGTTGATAAAATGATTTTAAAGTAAATTTGGCATCTAAATTTGCTACAAAATCCTCTTTACCACCTTTAAGCAGAGCAGCGAAATGAAAGAAAGCAGAAAAGGCAATGGAGATCACCAGCATCTCTGGTAGGGGACACAGCGACAGGTCATTGGTGAAATAGTCCAAGGTAATTTACTTGAAAACCAAACAGAGAAACCCATCCCAGTATTAACAGTATTATTACTAATATTATTCATGATTCATCATTTTACTTAATCAAATGTTTAATACCATGCTGTCTGATGGAGAACTTCAACATATCTTGTGTAATAAATGAAAAAATATGCAACAGGAGGAGTGAAATCTGCAGGACAAAAACATGATGTAAACTCCATGGAACCCATTGTGCTTTTCAAGAGTAGAGAGAGAGACTGTACGTTCTTTCTGTGACCTTCAAACGTTGGCTTGTTTCTTCCATTATTCTTTTTAAGCATGCATTGCCTTTGAAAAATAAGCTGTTTGACACTGGCAGAGAAGATTTGGCAAGTTTTTCATCGATGCAACCCACATACACAGCAGTGCTCCTCATGTCAAAAATGCATTTTTCTTACAAATGTGGCTCCATTTAGAAGTAAAATAAGCATACTTTCTAGTGGTAGAAGATTTATTGCTAAGAATTATTGTTACAACAAAGTAGTAATTGACCAAAGACACATTGTCTTTCTTTTTGTACATAGTATATCGACCAAAGTAATGTGTACTGCCAAATCAAAGGAATGGAGGTGTATTGTTTGAGAAACCACTGATTAATGGAACATTGTTGCCCAAATAGATGGATGTAAATTACAGAAATAACATGTTTGTGTTTTTATTATGATGTTAAACTAATGACACAAACTTTCTCTGAACTTTCTGCTTAGCTGAAAATACTTCAATATCTACAGCCTTAAAGCATGAATGCAATTAACATTATCTTGTCATTATAAGGCCTACAGCAGGTAAAACCACAGATGACTCAGATTTTTAATGTCCCAAGCAGTCTTTTTTCTGAAGTGTGTAACCCATTGGCTCTAAGCCCAAGAAGCAGAACAGTCCTGAATGTTTTGAAAGCCTCTGGTTGTAGCTGTCACTCAGCCATCACCTGCTACCCAGTTCTGTCATAAAATCCCCTCAACACACACATTAACACCATTGAGACCAAAACTATTACCATTTCTAACCTCATGTGGGCTTACTCTTTTTTTAACTTCTTCTTCTGATTCTTGTTTCTTTATTCAGCTCAATGTCAACTACCCAAGGGCTAAAACTATCTGCTTAATCCTATTATCTTTTAGTTATCTGGGGTTTTTTCTCCCCCTGATTTCATTTCTGCCAGAGAAATTACCTCAGTTGGACTACCGGCTTACACATAGAGATATAATTTCCATAATGTCTCCTCTGGGTTGATAAGAAGCTAGTGTGCCAAATAATAATTAGAAAAAGACATAGGACAGACAAACTTTTACAAACATCCCTTTATATTGGCACAGGTCTCTCCACACTTCTAGTCAGCTTCTTTTAACCTGTTCCAATTTAAAGCAATCAGTCAAGTATTTTTAAATGGATTTGTGGAAAAATTCTAAACAGGTCTTGAGCAGTTGATAAGACTGTTGCCTAGCAGCCATTAGGTCCTGGGTTCAAAACTCCCATGGGGCCTTTCTTTGTAAAGTTTGCATATTCTCCTCAAGGAAGGAAGGAAGGAAGGAAGGAAGGAAGGGTGGGTTATAGTACCTGTTGTAGATAGCTTTTTGAATTATTCAATTGGTTACACTCACTAGTCCACCGCCTCCTTCTTTATGGCTAGTGTACAGTCTTAAGGTGCTGGATTAGGGATGGTAGCCTCCGTGCATGATTAGGAGCTTTCGAGTCTTAACACCTGTTGTCTGGATCTCTTCCTTTGTCCAACTTATTATTCCTGCAGGGTATCAAATCACTGGCAGGGCGTAGCTGTTTATTGCCCATGACTTGTTCTTTCCATTGAGCAGACTCCTCAGGACTTGCCTCACTTGTTGTAGGTATTTGGCTGTAGCTGCTTTCCTTGTTACTTCTACCAAGTAGGCATTTGCTTGTTGTACTTGTAACTGTCCTCAATGTCTGATATTGTTCCTTCAGGGAGTGAGATCCCCTCTGTGTGGACTACCTTCCCTCACATAGTCAGCATTCAACCACACTTCTCAAGCCTGAGTAATTCCAATTTCAGTGTTGTAGATCCGGGTGGTGTGGATCATTGAGTCAATGTCCTACTCACTCTTAGCATACAGCCTAATGTAAGGATGCAACTATACCACTTTTTTCAAACCGATTCGATACCAATACTTGGATCTAGATACTTGCCAATACTTCTACCTCACAAAAAATGCAATGAATTGAAAAACAGGTTTTAATTTCTTCTCTGCTTGTTACAACAAATGATGGTGAACTTGATAAAAAGAATAGAATATTAATAAAAATGACCACAAAACTAAAATAAAACTTTTAGTCTGAAATTATTGCAGAGGTTACATATTTTAAGTATGGGTTCATGGTATGGGGTTTCCCTTCTGGGATAAATAAAGTATTTTTCATTTCATTTTTCATTTCATTTCATGGTATTGGCTAACCAATACTGATACAAGTACGTTAGGATGGTATCGTACCCTATATTAGTATCGGTGCATCCCTAACTTGATGTCATCCATATATACACTCACCTAAAGGTTTATTAGGAACACCATACTAATACGGTGTTTGACCCCCTTTCGCCTTCAGAGCTGCCTTAATTCTATGTGGCATTGATTCAACAAGGTGCTGAAAGCATTCTTTAGAAATGTTCGCCCATATTGATAGGATAGCATCTTGCAGTTGATGGAGATTTCTGGGATGCACATCCAGGGCACGACGCTCCCGTTCCACCACATCCCAAAGATGCTCTATCAGGTTGCGATCTGGTGACTGTGGGGGCCATTGTAGTACAGTGAACTCATTGTCATGTTCAAGAAACCAATTTAAAATGATTCGAGCTTTATGACATGCCGCATTATCCTGCTGGAAGTAGCCATCAGAGGATGGGTACATGGTGGTCATGAAGGGATGGACATGGTCAGAAACAATGCTCAGGTAGCCCGTGGTATTTAAACGATGCCCAGTTGGCACTAAGGGGTCTAAAGTGTTCCAAGAAAACATCCCCCACACCATCACACCACCACCACCAGCCTGCACAGTGGTAACAAGGCATGATGGATCCATGTTCTCATTTTGACTCTACCATTTGAATGTCCGACATTTTTCCAGTCTTCAACTGTTCAATTTTGGTGAGCTCATGCAAATTGTAGCCTCTTTTTCCTATTTGTGGTGGAGATGGGTGGTAGCCGGTGGGGTCTTCTGCTGTTGTAGCCCATCTGCCTCAAGGTTGTGCAATGTTTGCTGCATTCCTCAGTTGTAATGAATGATTATTTCAGTCAAAGTTATTGTTTTTTTTGGACTGTGCCAGAAAAGCCCCAGCCTGGAATCAAACTCCTGAACCTTCTAGCAGCAAGGCAACTGCTCTACCAACTATGCCACTGTGCATCCCCTAGAATATATCTGTGCAAATTGAAGAGGATGGAGGAAAATGGGAAAGTTTTCCATTTTCCATATGATTCGTTCAGCATATGTTTGTTCAGAACCATTCAAAGTCTACGTTTAATGCATTCTCCTAAATTTGTTAGTATTTAATTTTCTTTTTTGTGCTATATCTGAGACGGCAGTAGAATTAACTTTGACTTTGAATTTAGTGTTATCAGCAACAGAATTTTTTTTACAACCTTTGATAACTTTCACTTTTCTCTGTATACTTGCATGTCATGATGATGAAAATGCTCAGAGGAAACAAATATTACAGTTAATTCAACATATTTAAAAAACACACAACATAAAATTAAAGGATTTTTTTGTTGTGATTTTAATCTGTGTTCCCAGCCTATTTGTCACCCTAAAGGAAATCATGAAAGTAAATATTGAATAAATTTGTTGTAAACTGTAACTGCAAGTGTGGCTTAGGCAGTGTTTAGAGGTTGTATCCACTGAAGTATGAATACTTATTTTTAAACATGTACCTTTTTTAAGGCAATTTGTGAAACTGATTGTCTGGTAAACAACTGTAGTATTTTTCTTCTTTGTTGTAAATAAATTTCAATTAAGTGCTGTAGGTTGTGTAAAATGCCTATCCAGACACTGTCTAATGTGTTAGACAATGTGATAATCAAATTAACATGTTAAAATTAACATATGAAAAACTTCCTTCTATTTAAGACCTGGGACTACACAGATACTCCAGTAACAGAAGCTCTATCAGCTCTGATTCTGCTGGCGATTTAACACACTCTCTAGTGACTGGTCATTTAATTAACCTTGTCAAACATATCTGTTGTAATCTCATATCTAATTTCATCTGTTAAATTAAAACTGTTCTTAACAAGGCCACCCCCCGAGCCAATCAAATGTCACATGTAGACGCATAAAGGACTTCGTTAATTAGAGCTGTCAAAAAATGGGCAAATATGGAGGAAGATGAAGGACAGATTTTCCTTTATTACTTTCTTCAGCGAGTTATTAATGCTGCAGGCATCACCTGAGTTGATATGACTGTGTGTGAGAGGCGAGAGGAGGGGGAGAAGGCAAAGAAGTGAGTGATAAAGTAAGATATGGAGAGAGCAAAATATTCAGTACTTTCAGAGTAATCAAATATGACTCTTTTCAGCTTTGTGGCAGCTTCATTTCCTGTCTGACAGGAAATTTCATTGCATTTCCAAGAGTGATTCTGGATTTCATATTTATCCAATAATATTGAGTCTCTCCAGTATGATTGTAACGTCAAATAAATTGAATCTGTGCAGTGCTCATTGAAGTTTCAGTGTTTCACATGTTTCAATCAAGAAAATAACAAAAATATTTACTGTAGAATTGTTGAAGCTTTACTTTATTTCAGGATATTTAGTTTCCCACTCTGTTATTTTGAATTTCGATCTGTATTCTGATCAAGTCTCTTTAGCAGTCCTTTCTGTTATAGTTGGTTGTTATTTTGTAATATTAATTACGAATTGAACCACTTTTTGCTAAGTCACTGCTGAAAGAGAATGTACCATCTTTTTATTATAAACCATCAATGCTACAAGCTGAGAAAAAAACTGAGTGTACATATGATGCCCATAGAACTGTAGAATACACAAGGAACAAGGTTTTGTTGGAGAATTTGAGGCATTTTTGCAAACTTTCTATAAATAGAAAGGACTGGAAATACAATTTGAATAATTTATTAGAAGCAGGATGTCTGTAAATAGATTACATGAACACATGAACTCCCTCCCAAGTTGCAACTGAACAGCCCACTTACTTACATGTGGCTCAGTTCGTGTGTGTATGTGTGAGTGTGCGTGCACATGCATGTGTGTGATGCACCATCTGTGTAGCCATGTGCAGCTGTGTTCCCTTAGAGCCCAAGACCTAAACCTCAGCTGTTATCAAGAAAACCCCACCCCCAACATCCAACCCCGTATACCCCATACCTGGCCAACACATACTGTATTTAGATTCATCTAAAGGTCTTACACTATTTTATTTACTAACTAAAGTTATTTGATATACTGGGATGTACAGGATGTGAAAACCTGTGTACAGCAAAAGAAATTAGGACTGATTAGCAGATGGATGGTTTTATTTTTCTTAAACAGTAGCATCCATAAGGTGTTTTAAAAGGCAATTTCACACAAATGTCATGACTTTGTTGTTATTTCTTAAGTATTAACCTGTAATATAAAACATTTTATATCTAAAAAGTGTTAGGAAACACTATTTAACAGACCTTTCAATCTGTCTGCATCAAGATTCAGCTGGTTTTGTCAGGCTTTGGGCTGCAACTCATTAATATTCATTATTCGAATTTGCTGGACTCAGATTGGCTAACAAACTAGCCAATGAGAGCAAGGTATACTGTCTCCTGCCCCGCTGAGCTTGGCAACAGCACATGTGGTCTCTTCCGGTTTGATACGTCTTATGCTACAGCTTTTAGCCAGCAGCATGCTCGACATGGTTTGAACTGCGGGAGCTGATCAATACCAACAAGCAATTGAGTTGTGACATAACAGATACAGGCCGTTTGAACTCGGGAGAACTCAGGTTATATCACCACTTGTGTAGTTTGAGAGATTAAACTGAAAGAGAAGTTGTTGACCTGTTTTCACATCCACTATGAAGGTAAGAACACCTGTGGAGCTAAAATATTCAACAGAAACCTCAGAAAAACCCTTATTTAATGGAAGGGCCTCTTTAATATTTGTTGTAAAACATTTCAGATATTTTCCTTTGGTCTTTATTCTTCTAATGATTTTAATATTTCAAACTCAATTATTTTAGATTTATTGTACAGATTAGAGTTGATGGAAACAATAAATCTCCAAGTCTCTACAGGGGCTGCCCGGGGGCGCAGTTGGTAGCACTGTTAGGTTAGGGTTAACCAGCCAGGATCTTTCTGCACGGAGTTTGCATGTTCTCCACGTGAGTGAGTGGGCTTTCTACGGAGACTCCGGCTTCTTCCCACTGACCAAAAATATGCTTGAGATTAATTGGTGGGTGGAGTGTGTGTGAATGGTTGTCTGTCTCTTTGTGACCATATGATAGACCGATGACCTGTCCAGGTGTGACCCCACCTCTTGGCCAATGACTGCTGGAGATTGATACCAGCTTCCCATGACCCTGAACAGGAATAAGCAGTTAAAGGTAATGACTGAATGAGTCCTATAGAAAGGCTGTACTTTGGGCAGAACTAATGACCTTTTCACTTTTCTCACCAATCAGACAACATTGTTGTTTGTCTGATTGGTGAAGCTCATTTTAGGATTTTACAGTGGGGCAAAAAAGTATTTAGTCAGCCACCAATTGTGTAAGTTCTCCCACTTAAAAAGATCAGAGAGGCCTGTAATTTTCATCATAGGTATACCTCAACTATGAGAGACAAAATGAGGAAAAAAAATCCAGAAAATCACATTGTATGATTTTTAAAGAATTTATTTGCAAATCATGGTGGAAAATAAGTATTTGGTCACCTACAAACAAGTAAGATTTCTGGCTTTCACAGACCTGTAACTTCTTTAAGAGGCTCCTCGGTCCTCCACTCGTTACCTGTATTAATGGCACCTGTGTGAACTCGTTATCAGTATAAAAGACACCTGTCCACAACCTCAAACAGTCACGCTCCAAACTCCACTATGGCCAAGACCAAAGAGCTGTCAAAGGACACCAGAAACAAAATTGTAGACCTTCACCAGGCTGGGAAGACTGAATCTGCAATAGGTAAGCAGCTTGGTGTGAAGAAATCAACTGTGGGAGCAATTATTAGAAAATGGAAGACATACAAGACCACTGATAATCTCCCTCGATCTGGGGCTCCATGCAAGATCTCACCCCGTGGGGTCAAAATGATCACAAGAACGGTGAGCAAAAATCCCAGAACCACACGGAGGGACCTAGTGAATGACCTGCAGAGAGCTGGGACCAAAGTAACAAAGGCTACCATCAGTAACACACTACGCCACCAGGGACTCAAATCCTGCAGTGCCAGACGTGTCCCCCTGCTGAAGCCAGGACACGTCCAGGCCCGTCTGCGGTTTGCTAGAGAGCATTTGGATGATCCAGAAGAGGATTGGGAGAACATCATATGGTCAGATGAAACCAAAATAGAACTTTTTGGTAGAAACTCAACTTGTCGTGTTTGGAGGGGAAAGAATGCTGAGTTGAATCCAAAGAACACCATACCTACTGTAAAGCATGGGGGTGGAAACATCATGCTTTGGGGCTGTTTTTCTGCAAGGGGACCAGGACGACTGATCCGTGTAAAGGAAAGAATGAATGGGGCCATGTATCGTAAGATTTTGAGTGAAAACCTCCTTCCATCAGCAAGGGCATTGAAAATGAGACGTGGCTGGGTCTTTCAGCATGACAATGATCCCAAACACACCGCCCGGGCAACGAAGGAGTGGCTTCGTAAGAAGCATTTCAAGGTCCTGGAGTGGCCTAGCCAGTCTCCAGATCTCAACCCCATAGAAAATCTCTGGAGGGAGTTGAAAGTCCGTGTTGCCCAGCGTCAGCCCCAAAACATCACTGCTCTAGAGGAGATCTGCATGGAGGAATGGGCCAAAATACCAGCAACAGTGTGTGAAAACCTTGTGAAGACTTACAGAAAACGTTTGACCTCTGTCATTGCCAACAAAGGCTATATAACAAAGTATTGAGATTAACTTTTGTTATTGACCAAATACTTATTTTCCACCATAATTTGCAAATAAATAGTTTAAAAATCAGACAATGTGATTTTCTGGATTTTTTTTCCTCATTTTGTCTCTCATAGTTGAGGTATACCTATGATGAAAATTACAGGCCTCTCTGATCTTTTTAAGTGGGAGAACTTACACAATTGGTGGCTGACTAAATACTTTTTTGCCCCACTGTATATGTGCAGCATACACTATAAAGACATTCATACACACATTTTTTTTCTTTGTCAGCAGCATTAATTTGAACTATATGTTGAAACTGTAAAGTAATAGTTGGAGTATAGGAACAATTAAGATTAGCTGTGATTGAACCCAGTTTTTAGAAACAGAGATTGGTTATCAATTAGTTATCAGTTCATTTACACTCAGTCAAAAGTTTGAAAGTGAGCTATCAAACTCCCAAATATAATAAAGATTTTGGAAAGGACTTTGCTGACTTTTGGCTCAATTAATGTCAAAATATGATCCTATTCGTATTGTTGGAGGTATAAATGTTTGTATGTGCTGTCCTGACGTGCCCATGGCAAAAATATGTTTTTAAACCTTACTGACTCTTAATCTTGCAGTATGTTTCTGTTCCAGCTCACAAACACAGACAGACACTTGATCTTGCTTTAATTTTATGGTTTGCCTGTTTTTAACTTACAGGATTTGTGATGCTGTGTTTTCTGGTCATGATTACGTTTTCTTTGAAGTTGTCCTTGTAACAATCTGGTGCTGTTGTTCATAGTGTTTGTAACTCCTGCACTGCTGAAGAGTTTTTAGCTGTTTTTGATCAAAACTGTGTCATCCCAGTTTCAATACAACAAGACTGAGGAGCTTACGACAAGCAACTGCAGGACTGTTTTGGACTCTGTAGCTCCATGAAATACCAGACAGCCTAAAACCAGATCTGGATCCTGGCTAAATGACATGATGCGTGCTGTCAGACACGAGTGCCTCAAGCTGAGCGTAAATAGAATAAGGACAAACTACAGGTTCACTTCAGATGTTAAAGGACTGCTGGATTTATTATCAGACTGTAAAAGATGCCAAAAGAAGACCTTTATCAGACATTATTCAGCCAAACCACAATCCTGGTGTTTTCATTAAGATTATAGAGTCTGATCTTAAAGCAGAACTAAGTAAGTTTTGCTCTCGCTCTCCCCCTACTGGTCCCCTGTGAAAGCTCACTGTCGTAACGTTCCCCCGCCGCCGCCGCAGACCCCCCCCCTCACCCCCCACCCCCTCCACCCCGCCGCCGCCCCCCCAACAACAACGCGCAGAGAACGCTTTTGCAAGAAGAAAGAAAAACAAAACCAAGAAAATGTCTCGACAGGTGAGTATTATTGTCATCTTTGCGCTCCTAAGGGTGGCGTTGCTAACAACGGCAAGGGCTTCATGCTTGTATTTATGTACGTGAGTGTGAGTGCCGTAAAGCAGGTTTGTTCTCGCGAGATTAGTCGGGTTCGATCCACTGAAAGTTGCAAGTGCTGCTTTCAGGACACAGACCCCGGAGGGAGGGGAGGGACCCACGAATCACCCCGCCAAGTCCTTGTTTACCCCCACAGGGACTCTAGAAAACATTTATTGAGGTGAAAAAACTTACTTAGTTCTGCTTTAATGCCCCATAGATTCATGGTCTTGAACCTTGAATCTATGCTTGCTGCTTGAAAAACTTCCTGCACTTTTTTTTTGAGGGCGACAATTTGTCAGGGGGAGAGTTAACATATCGTGTACACGTACAGTACCAGAGAATTCTGCCAGAGCATCGCCCAATGATCTACTAGTTGCTTATATAGTCTGTGATAGGATGTGTCAGGATATGTTTGTTGTGACAGGATGGCCTGACACACACACCTACTCACGTACACACAAAGTCTTCTGGCCTAGTACCTTACCAGATGTTCCTATCCTTACATGTGTCAGGATACCTTGATATCTTGAACTTTGCCCAGAATTTGGTACGTGTGTGAGGGTAGACTGCAGATAGTTACACAACTGGACCTTTAAACATATTTTTGTATGTGAAGTTAAAATTGAAGACAGTTGTAAAATTTCAAACTACCACAATAGAAGGGCTTTAATATCTACTTATGCTCATGAGCCTTCTGTGTCTGGTTCCTGCTTCTGTCTTTAACTTCATTCAGCCTGTGACTTTGTCCCGTATAAGGAAGTTGTTGGTCATTTGAAGCCTGCAGGTTCTCTTCTTGATGTTGTCCTTCCTCAACTATTGAGGTTTTCCCCACTGTAGAGGGGTGCGTGTTCTTAAACTGGTAAATAGCATTCTGTCCTCTGCTGTAGTCCCTATAGATTCTAGACATGCAGTTGACTAGCCTCTAGTTAAAAAAAAACTGATCTTTTTTATTACAGGCCCATTGCAAAGTTAAATTTTTTAATAGAAATCCTTGAAAAGGTAGTTTACAACCAACTGATGGCCTTTCTGGAAGAACAAGCAGGTTTTACCACTGGGTTTTAAATCTTTATATAAAGTTTTTAATTCTATATTTTTAGTCACTGATTCTGGAGACTCTGGTTCTTGTAGCTTTAGATTTAAAGGTCCTGTATCCTGCTATTTTACAGCTTTCAACATAAAATCTTACCGTTGGTGTTACATAGTCTTCATTTGTCCTGAAATATAATTTATATTCTTTACTTATTATCCGACCAGGAAGTAAAACGCTTGGTTTACCTAAAATCCCATCTCTCCCCCAGAATCCCCCCAAGTGAGTGCTGCTACTCGAGCTGCCTGAATAAAATGGTGAAATTCTTGTAACTCTCACCCCTCCTTTCCACTGAACGTGTCGATAGCCACCATTAAAGTTAATGAGACTGTTTCCACAGCACGCAAAGCGGCGTGCATAAGATGTGTCCCAGAAGCGTAGTGTTGCGGGCATTACGTTGCAGTTCTAATTTTTACACGTACACTTCTAAAACGTGTCAAGCTCAGCAGCTTAGTTTGGACCAGACAGGAAATCAGGCGTTCGTACCCGAAAGTTTCAAAATAAAAGAACACGTGCCGATTTACATTTGCAAGACTACAAAAAACAGAGACATTTTTAGAAAATAAAATACTACTAAACTGTGGTGCTTAGTGTCTTGCTTCAGAATCTCACATCTCGTGGTGTGTGTGTTTAATCTGCAGGGGCAGCGCGGACACATCGGGCAGGTCCTGGTGTAACATTGTTACATCACTATGTTACAATCAGTTGTTTTTCAGGAGAGAGTGGAGCAGCTGCTCAGAGCGCAGGATTCAGGAGGATTACTGAAAAATGCGTGAATTAAGCCAAAAACTGCTCTGGGTTTTTTTTTGTGTTTTTTTTTAGTCAAGTCAAGTCAACTTTATTTATATAGCGCTTTAAGAACAGCTGATACAAAGCGCTGAACAAAGTTAAACAGATAAAAACACCAGAAAAGAATGTGAAACATTAAACATATATGAACAATAAAACAAATACTTAAAATAACAAGACAAAGATAGAAAGGCTCAAGATGGGGGGAAAGCAAAGCCAAACAAGTAGGTTTTAAGTTGAGACTTAAAGACAGCCAGAGACGAGGCTTGTCGAATCTGTAGCGGTAGCAGGTTCCACAACCTCTGACCCGCCACAAAAAATGCTCTGTCCCCCCACATCCTCCGGCGAGACCGTGGCACCTTCAGCAGCGCCATCTCAGCTGACCGAAGGGGGCCAGAGCATTTAAAGATTTAAAAACATATAAAAGAATCTTAAAATGTATGCGGTAAATTACGGGCAACCAATGCAGAGAGGCCAGGATGGGGGAAATGTGATCTCTCTTTTAAGTAAGGAAATAACATCACAACATGGTTAAAAGCTCTAAAAAGAGATTTTGCATGATATAAAACCTTTAAGAGTGGATTTTACCATTTTACCCTCCTTTGGAGCAGTGGGTGGGCATCAGGGGTTTATCTCTGGTGGTTTAGGTCGTACTGGTAGAAGGGAACTTTCTGAGCCAGTCTTTGTGGCCATGTGTCCTTCTCTGCTCTTCTCATGTGTGGGGTCCTGCAGGGCTCAGATTTAGGCCTTCTATTTCTTCTATATGTGCTCCCACTTTGATCCATAATTAGGAAACATTACATAATACAGTGATCCCTTACTTATCTCGGTTAATTGGTTCCAGACCCCCCGGCGATAGGTGGAAATTCGCGAGGTAGGGATACACCAAGACACCTGAGACAATCTGGCCAATTTTGAGAATAAAAGCTGTTCTTCAAAAAAAATACTGTGCGGGTGCGGAAACGGCACCCGCGAGAACAGAAGTTCACGTGGGTTATCGTTTTGTTGGTACTTCACACGAGAACACGTCCATTATTTAGCAAATGTGTGAAAAGTTGTTGTGCTGCAGGCTTTCGGGACCCTGTGTCACCGGGTGTGATGTAATGTTTACATTTCCTATTAGCGCGTGTGCTGTCTAAAAAGAAGAGTCAAGTTACAGTGTGACCCCAGGCTCACACTGCATCCAGATCCGGTCCGGTGCGGCCCCCGCAGGTATTCCGTTAGATTAAAATCCCCTTTGAAGGTTCACATTAGCTCCGCGCGATGCGGGTCCGGTTACGGGGGCCATACAGCACAATGGAAAGAATCCGCAAGGTTCTATTTTTGCCGGAGAGGATCCGCGTCAGTTTGAGGAAAATCTGGAGCAGATGTGAGTGGTAGCTTGCAGAAAAACCGCACCGAATCCGGACCGAAGCCGTTCCGTAGGCAGTGTGAGCCCGGGGTTGCAGCTCTTCGGGAGGTGTCTCGTCTTCAGATAGAGGCGCTGGGTCATTAACTGACCACGGAGGAAGTGTGAGGAGGTAAACAAACAGCCAAAAGCGCAGTAGTTTTGTTTTTTATTTTTGCATGAATATTTTTGAAAAAGTTGAAGGGTAAAGTAGTGAGGGATCACTGTATTCCATTGCTGCACAGACTGCCAAATGCCTCTGGAAAAAGGAGGCACATTACTCAATTGTCTTGATGACATTAAGACCTGAAAATCTCACAACTTCTTGGTCTGACCCACCCCCCACCCCCATCCACCACTCCTAACTGTTAAAGCCTTATTCACCTTTCCTGCTCTCTTGGGTCAGCTGATCAGATTCTCCTGAATCTGAGTAAAACTAAGAATAAACTTAGAGGACGCTGCACTTTTGCTGTTGCAGCTCTTAAATTATGGAATGATTTGATTTTGCACATTTTGCACAAGTCTCATTTGTGCCTGTTTTTGAATATTCTGAAAACCCGTCTCTTCTCCTGCATGGGCATTCGACACCCTTTGAGATGTTAATTTTATTTGCTCTTATCTGGTTATCTGTTATTATATTTGTTTTGATTTATGGGCTATTCTTACCTTATTTCTTTTATTCTCTTATTAAATTGTGTAAATGTTATGTTTTTTGTTTATTTTTTGTATCATTTTTTTCTGTTCAGCACTTTGTCCTATATGATTATTAAAATGGTTAATTAATAAAGATGGAATACATGGAATTAAATGTCTTTTTCAGAGATTAAAAAAACAAGATTTGCCATTGATATGTTAAAATTCCTTGATAAAGAGTTGAATAATGCATTATTTATCTACATGTTTGTTTGGAAGAAAATTTCAGGAAGAAAATGATCTGCATCTACTAGTTCCACCAACTTCACAAACCCATACGTCTGTCTTACAGGTGTAGTATACTCCTAACTGATGTGATTACAAGTCCAAATAGATCGTTTGCTCATTAATCCCACAAATTTGAAATGTATACTTTTATATGATTTTTCTGCACCACAGACTGAGACCATTTAATGTTCTGTATAAAATACTCTCTGAAAGTTCAGACCTCTGCCAACAGCTCAATTTGCCCATAATGCAAGAATTTAAAAAACCTTAGAAATATTCCTGGTTCCAGACAATTCTCTAGACCACCTTTCTCAAAATTGAAACAATTGGTCCTGCTGTCATTACTCAACCTATGAACATTTCAACTTCATCTATTTATAACATTATAATTTATCATGTTAAGAACAAAACAAACTAACAAACAGACCAAAAGCTTTATCAATAAAAAAAAAAACTTTAACAAAAACTACCATAATAATCCCCTAGATGGAGGTTGATCGTTTTCCTGTCCCCACCTTCTACATGAATCTGAGATGGGATTCACTGGTATACAAAAATACTTTTTTACCCAAATTTGGTATTTAGTTCCACAAATTAAAAGTCTGTGCACATTCTGACTTTAAAAGGAGGTGTCTGGACTTATTAGGACTTCTGGTGTTTTTCCCCAGCCATGTGCAGATCTTGCAGAGTGTTTTTTAGTACTGCAGCTCCAAGACAAGATTTAAATGGAAAGGATCAGTGCATTTGTTAAGTCAGCCTTACTGGAGCATGCTGCTTCTAGAATTAGACAATGTGCTTACGCAAGCTTTGCTTGAGTGTGGCTATATCTGTCAAAAGTCAGAAGGTTCTTGGCGGAAATATGAGATAGCCTTAAAAAAAAGCAGCACAGCCAAGGTGAATGTAGATCATCTTTCATTGGCACATCAACTTTTCTAGAAGTCAACCAACTCATATGAAAAAATATATATTTGACAAAAGTTGCAAAGTACTTCTTAAAATTAGCATCCAGTGTGCTCAGTCCTTTCAGGGTGCATGGTGTCACTGCAACATTTTAAATATTAAAAACATTAAGATGAGGCAAATTTGATTAAAGCAACATTTAGCATAATTTTCACCTATATGGATGTGATTGGTTGAATGAATAGTAATTAAAGATGGAATATGGAACATTTTCATAAAAAGCAATACTTTTATCAACATAATACCTCCTTGGGGTGTTTAAAGGGTGCTGAATAAAAATACAGTATTTCCTTTAAAGGGACGTAAGGCAAGATTTGTGAAAAACTGCACATGCATTTCCAGTTTATTCAATGCTAATGGGTCATGAAGCATTAAAAACCCAAAATAACGAGGCCATCCGCATATATGTCTGTTGCCTTGGAAACGCTGTGTGCTACATAATGCGCTGCAGTTCGACGTCCGAATTTCCCGCGCAGTTGTAGGGATGTGACGTAAATTGACGCTGCATGCGCGTTGCCGACAGCTCTTGAACAGGAAGTACATGGCCGCCGTGGACTTGGATTCAAACACTGAAGGTATACTTATGGATGTTTCTGCAGCCATCAAACAACCTGCATCCACTCTCACCCCCCAAAAAAGTGGCACCACGAAGAAAAAAAAGACTTTATCAGCGGCATCTCGTGAGTCAAAAAAAAATATGACCGAAGCCGGGCAGACACCCGCATAAATATTGGATATGCGTTCGGTTCATGGAGGGAACTTCAGCTGCATTTGGGAGTGAAAACGGATGCTGACATGGCTCATTTCCTTGTGACCAGGTGAGAAAACATTATAGGTCGTGTTTAGAGCCTGATACAGTATGAAAATGATGAGATCAAATCAAATAACAGAGTGGAGAGACCTGACGTGAAGTATGTTAGCCTCCCCGGTGCAGTGCTGTGAAGACGAACAGTCTGTAAAGTGTCTGTGCGCGCTCCCGTGCCGGCTTGGCTGGTGGCTGCAGTTAGCCACAGCGCCTGTCGCGGCAGCACTGAGTCAGATTTTGTAAAGCTGCCTTAAGTTCCTTTAAAATTATATCTGAAGTAAAATATTATAACATTTAGAAATATTTAATATTTATAAAATATTTATAAAATAAATATTGGCAAAATGTTTGCATACCAGTCAATATTTGGCAGAGTAGTGAGCACCATTACATTGCAGGTTGCCTGATACAGTGAATAGTCCGTAATAGCGAGGCTAGTATTGTGGAGGGTAGTGGAGTCGGCGTGTCGAGCAACTGCTTCAGCGCCCCGGGGATTTTGTTGTCCCTCTGGTGTGACGAGTGAAGGGAGAGGTTTGGGGATAAGAAGTGGGTTGGGGTGAGGAATTTTCCCCGCATCAGAGCACACGTGGGGGTGTCGAGTCTGGTGCCCCAACAACAGGAGGCCTTTTTCTGTTGTTGTGGCTGCAGCATCTTCACATTGGATGTTGTTTTGGTGTTTGTGTTCCATATTGCACCTTAAATTTATAAATGCATCTCATAACTTCTATTTAAAACTAATAATAAGTGGACTGAATTACAAATGTCACAAGATGAAACTGCTTTCAAAGTCAGTAATTTCAGTCCGTCAGTTATTATCTATACCAGCTTATTCCTTTTCGGGATTGCAGGGAGCTGGTGGGACCTCCCTGGGTGAGAGGCGGGTTACACCTCAACAGGTTACCTGTCCATCACAGATTACATTCAGTGTAAATATTAATTTCAGCTTCTGTTGCTTTTTGTAATGCATTTTTGATAATCTGCCTTTTAGGAGCAGAAATAGTTTGAATCTTCATTCATGGACATAAATCAATTTTTCTTCACCGAAATTTCAAATGGAGTGGCTGCAGGTGTTACGTGTCTGTTTAATCAATGGCAATGAAAATAAAGGTCTAAAAGAGGCACCACAGACAGCAAATGATGGCAAGGAGAATAAATCCAGATAAAACAAAAGGAACAAAGAAGACAAGAACACTAAAGGAGAGAACTGAAACCTGAAACACTGAAACCAACTGAAGATGTAAAAGGAAGCTGCAAGATTTGATCTGCTGCTCCAAAAACCGTTGAACATGCCCTTCCATTAAAAACAGTTTTTCTGAGGTTTCTGTTGAATATTTTAGCTCCACAGGTGTTCTTACCTTCATAGTGGGTGTGAAAACAGGTCAACAACTTCTCTTTAAGTTTTAATCTCTCAAACTACGCAGGTGGTGATAAAACCCGAGTTCGAACAGCCTGTACTTGTTTCGTCACAACTCCTTTGTTCGTTAGTATTCATCAGCTCCTGGAGGTGAAACCACGCCTAGCATGCTGCTGGCTAAAAGCTGTTAGCATAAGACGTAGCAAACAGGAAGACACGACGTTGCCATGCACAGCGGGGCAGGAAACAGTATTCTTTGCTCTCATAGGCTAGTTTGTTAGCCAATCTGAGTCCAGCAAATTCGAATAATGAATATAAACGAGCTGCTGACGAAGAAGTTGAAGCAGCCTGACGAAACCACCCGAATTGTAATGCGGACACATTGAAAGTTCTGTTAATCAGTGTTTCCTGACATTTTTTATGTATAAAATGTTTCATTACAGGTTAATACTTAACCCCAAAATCCTGAAATGCGTATGAAATGGCCTCTTTAAAGATTGTTTCATGAACATCTATATAGCCACACCATTCTTCTTCTCTTTTCACTCTGGCTGTTGAGAAGAAATCACATTTAGAAAGTAGCAGTTTTAGAAGTTGTGGTTTAAACTTGTGACAGGAAACAACCTCAAAGCTGAAGGATTTTTACTGGCAGAAAGAAACAGATGTCGACGTCTGATAACCAGCAGTTCCTCATGCTTGAATAGCAGCATTAAGAAGTGAAGCAAGGGCAAACCACAGTCTGGACCGATGTTTATATTCAGCTACGTGTTCTTAGTATCAGAGATGCTACACTGATGAGCACAGACAAGTCTGCTGCATTGAAGAGATAATAGAAAGAGACAAAACCAGGTCAATTTGACACGACAGTCACCTGACTTTTGTTTGCAAACACTTTCAGGATTGAGAATTAAATTCTTCCTTTGTGAATTACATTAAAGGAAAATTCACTGAGGTTTAATCACACTAAGCCTTGGTGTGAAATGATAATGAGCCTAAGTGTGAAAATTTCCCATCAGTCATTTGTGCAGAACCTTTATTTGATGTGACATCAACACATTCATTTTTTTAACTGCTCATAAACACCCTACTGCTAAAGCCTCAAACACAAACAAGAACTTGGTTTTGATTTATGAAACAAGGACAGCATCTCGATCCAACACACACACACACACACATTTACAGTCTCCATTCCGACCAACCAGCACACACACAAACACACAAAGTTGATTATTTTAATCACCCTGACATGCTGAGAACACAAACACACCCTCAGGGTGCTAATCAATTACTGCAGTACTCACATCCACACATGTCCTCACACACAAGGACACACACACACACACAATCAGGCTCAACAAATTTTGCCTCATTGCTGTTTTTATTGCAAATTCTGAATTAAACGTGTGTGTGCAGTGCAGCACAGGAAGTTGTAAAGAGGCAAATACTTCCCACCAGGAGATTACACCAGCACATGCATCCATAATGTATATTTTTGTGGGGGGGGGGGGGGCTTTAATGACTCTTGTTCTATGGGTCAGAAACACTCACACACTTTTACACTGACACATATCAGAGTTTCCTGTCTCCTCTCTCCACCAATCAAAGGAAATTAAGAGGATTTTAGCGTTTCTATGTCAAATCAATACTCATCTGTTTTCTCAGACTGTGGGGAATTTGTGGATCTTTAAAAAGTGAGCAATCTTGGATGAAGTCAGACAATAATGAATATTTCTTGGAAGTCTACATTAGAGGCTCAGTTGGGTCAATGTCTTCAAAGCAAACGTTCTTTGGACTGAAAACGAAAGGGCGACATTACTCAGCGATTTGGTTCTTGACTGTTTGGATGGTGTTATCATTATGATAATGCGTAGGTCTATCATACTTATCTGCTAATTGAGTGCCTAACGAGCTGGTGTCCATTAGAATCCTCATTAATGCTTCATCATCACCACTGAGAGCTATAAAAAAAACGTGCTGGAGGTTTTAAGGTCTCAGATGGGTTTTTTTGTGCGTGGGAGCTGGCATCGATACTGTCTGCATCTACTGCATGTGTCATGATGTAATGTCACATTAATTATTATTGGTATGTTATTATGTTATTTCTGTAACATGGTTATCAGCAGAGCCAGTTTTCTGAAATTTCAGTGAGAAGCAGCAGCTGCGGTATTTCTTCTAGCCTCAGAGCGTCACCCCAGCCACACCTCCACCTCTTCTCACTTTAGGTTTAGAAATACTCATTAATCTTTGGTTTAACTGAACATTTTATTACTTTAGTCAAACTGTTTTGACTTGTGCATACACTTCATTTTCCAGTTTACATTTTTTTGCATCTTCATGTTGGTGCAACAACCTGAATCTTGCAGCTCATAATACATACATAATGATTTTAATATATTGTTCAATTGTCTTTAGTTTTTTAAGCATGTTTTTAGTATGTTTAGGCAATTTTTGTTGTATTCTTATAATAAAGTTGTCATACACAAATAAGGAGGTCAAGAAAACAACCACAAAGCCAAAATGCATTTGTCTCCTGTTTGAAAGGAACTCCAGGAGACACCTTTATATACATCAAGAGAAGTTTTCAGCAGCAGTTGCAATCCTGACAACAGCAGTTTGCAGATACCTGTGAAGAAAAAAGCCTTTTCTTCCTGTAGAGTTTCTGTAAAGTGATGTTGTTAGCCTTTCTCAGCTTGGATTGTAGCCATGATGTGGTGGGAAGTTTCAGCTGTAGAACAGTGAAAATCTTTCTTTATGCTTCTTATTAAAAATGATGTGTTGGGTGTTGCAGGTATGCCCCTCAGTCTGGACTGCAAGGCGTTTTTTGGCTACAGTGGAGAAAATCGAAGGCCCATCATTTACTGGATGAAAGGAGAAAAGTTTGTTGAAGAACTGGCTGGACACATAAAAGAAAGTGAAGTCAGGTTAGTGCATCAACAAATACTGTAAATAATGTTTGAATACATACATTAAAACCCAGATTCATTCTTCAGAAGACAACAAAATAATAAAGATATTCAAGGTTTTAAAAACTGAGCAAATACTAAAGAAACATAAGAATCAGACTTCAGCAGTTTTAAAACTTTTTAAGATTAAATGACAAGTTTCTGTTTTTGATGCATATGAAAAAACAACATTTTTTTGACAAAAGTTTTACTCCTCACACTGTCAGCATATAATTTCTTTCCTTTTGGTTCATGATTATGTAAGTGTTCCCTGACAGGACTTCTCTCAACTTGACTAAAAATATATATGAATCCTCATAATACAGTTTAATTGAATTAATTTCTCCCCTGTTGGGACTAATTACATCTGACTCTATCGGGAAAAGACTGGCTGTCTGCAGGGCATCAAATATCATTATAAGTACCTGCATGTTCACCATGGCAACAGCTGGAATCTTCACAATGTCACGCTTTCATGCATACACAAGTCAATTTAAGAAAAGAGTCCTACTAACAATGTTTTTGTCCCTTGAAGTTGACCCTACCCATATTTGTGTTAAGCTTGCTACCCTTTTTCGCGTTTGGGCAAGCCAGAAATCACAACTTTAAAACCAGTCTGACTCTTTCAAAATCTGGGAAAGAAAATACTGAAACCTTTACAGGAGATATCAACAGAAAGCATTAAGGTTATATGAGAGTCATGAAAGGTGTTTATTTACAGCAACTGTTGTTAGTATGGGTTTTATATAAGTTCTTATAGAGGTGTCCCAAGTCTTGAACTCGACGCACAGACTTGTTCTTTGAGATTGAAAAACAAGTTATTGTCCAAATCTTTCCAAGAATTGAGATAGGCGATATCCTGTTTTTCACTGTAAGGCTCTGTGTGGGAATAGCTTACAATTCCCTAAAAGGAAACCATCTGTTTCCTTTCTGTGCCTGATGACGTAAATGGGGGCTATAAAGATCTGATCGCCTTTATGCTCTGATGCGATGGCTGGTGATCAGGTTGATTGATAACTGAATTATGTGAATTATGTAGCTCATCCCATCCCCAGGGACCTGTAAATAAATTGGAGAAGCAGCTGAGATCCTGGCTCGTGTGTGATTCTTGTTGCACCTTAGAATTATTCAGAAAACCCACACTGTAAGCCCAAAATGACATTACTGCATTTATATTTCACTCTGACATGTATGCAGTAAGGTGAGCAAACTTTGATATTAAGAACATACATTTTAAAAATCACACAAAAAAATACAATAACAAAGTTGTTTGTTGTTTGCAAACAGATGTAAACTGTAATCGTAAATGGTAAATGTCCTGTATTTGTATATTTTCTAGTCATTCAGACCAATCAAAGCGCTTTTACTCTACAAGTTTTACATTTACCCATTCACACAACCCGGTGTTTGGGTCCCTTCAAGGGACTCTGGTTTCTTCCCACAGACCAAGAACTAGACAGGTTACTTGGTTACTCTAAATTAATTCTTGTTCAACAAGTGTGTGCACGCATGTGTGTGTGAATGATTGTGGCCCTGTCTCTTGACCCAGTGACCTAACACTTCTGTGACTCATGAATAAGCAGATATAGAACGGATGGGAGGAGCCTCAACTTGTAAACTCAACTTGAGCATTTTAAGAATTTCTAAATGAGAGTATCATACTAGTGCACCAAATTTAACACAACAGTTTATTTGAAAAAGATCCATGAAAAATGTATTAAAACAGATTTCTAAAGACCATCATATCAGTTCATATCATCATCTTCATAATGATGAATAAGCTGATGTGTTTTTTCAGCTGATTTGTCTTGTTCACTTGGAATGTGTGAAAAGGTATTACTTTTTAACACAATGTACTAATACTAATAGTAAAGGTTTTAAACTGTATATTGGTTTAAAATATCTGTAACCTTAGAGAAGAAAAGAAAAACTTCAGACAGAATGTCTCAGCGCCCTTAAGCACCTAAAACTCCAGCAAAGCAATCCACTTACAGAAAGCTGCCTTTGTCAAAGCCTGTTTTCTGCTTTATGCCTTTAAATTTAATGCTACATCAATGTTCTACCCTTTCACAAGTTTTAAAACATTCTGAATTGGTGTGCATTAGTGGGACTGTTTAAACTTTAAAACAAATCATTTGAAATTGACATTTACCTGGTTTGTTGTGAATCTTCCAGTTCTCCAGATTCAGTAATTCTGCTGCAAAACACAAACTCCTGCTATGATTCATTTGAATCTGTCAGTATTAAGACCCGTCTACTCACCCTATTGAAACACTGGCCTGTAGACAGTGTCCATCTGTGTTTGAACAGTATCACTTTCTGTGCTATGGGCAATAAATGAGTTTTTTACTGGTTTCAATGTGTGAGAGAAGTGTTGACACTATAACTCATTATAACTACAGAACCCTTTGAGCACATCAAGCTGTGAATTTGCATTCAGGGCTAGAGTTTGATACTTTTTACTGCACTGCACATTCAAGGATATTTATATGAAAACCTACATCTTTCTGTAGAAAAACTTGCCAACTTGTAAATAATTGAAATATTTTCTCTAAAAAAATGCTTAAAATACAGTAAACTTGGGAAATTCAAGCAGTATCACCAGCTATTTGCAAAACATAACTAAACTGCTGTCCAGCTATTTAACATTTCTGCAACTCAGCGATTACAGTTCATGTTCCTTCATGTCCAATGAATTCATAATAACTGCATTTCTTCTTAGGCCGATGCTTGTTTCATTTTTTTAAGCACAACATCACAAGAAGGATTTTAAAGTTAGATTTTTTTCATGTTGACATGCAAATATGTTGGAAATACCATTTTTAGACCCTAGAATGAAGCTGTAAATTGTAATTTTAAAACACTTATGTTTAAACTTAGCAAATAACAAAGCGGGCTCACAACAAGGTTCCATACAAATGAATTGTTCCACCTTAGAAACAGTATCAAGACAGAGGGGGACAGAACAGCCTGATACTTTCAGGGTGTTTCACACTTCCCGTCGTCCACCAGCTGCAGGCAGCGCTCACCACAGAGGCAACTCTCCTCTATCTAGCAACTAAATATAATAATACATATAATATTTTGATACTTTTTTATATATATAAATAGGAGGGGGACCACTTATTTATTTCAGTAACATTCTGCTTTCATTTTCATACTTCTTAGATTAACCGTTTTTTTTTTCTTCCCACAACAAAGGCACCAATCTCAAAACAAGTATTGAAGAAAAAACATGATGTGAATCATTAATCATGAGTCTGGTTCGACTTTAAAACAGTTATAGGCTGAAGTCTGCAGTTTAAAAACAAATTAAAGCAGACACTCAGCAAAGCTGCATCTGTCTGCAATCAGACATGTGATAGAGGTGTGTTAGGTAAATACAGTGGACTGTCATTATGCAGATGGACTGACAGTTCTTAGTCACTTACTCTATGTTCGTGTATGATGAGATGTGACGGGTCTTTATACAGGCACCTACAGCAAAGTCTAATGGGGAGACTCAACATGCTTCGTCCGTCCATCCGTCCGTCCTTCCGTCCATCCAGTTACTGAACCAACAGGTTCAGGTGAGAAAACCAGACCTCCCTCACCCAGTGACATCCTACAGCTCCTCCTGAAGGATCCCCAGAGATGTTCTCAGTCCATAGAGTTTATATGATCCCTCCCCATGAATACTGAGTGTGCCCGGAGGTCTCCTCCCAGTGGGACATTCCCAGAAAACCTCCATGGGGGGCGTCCAGGAGGTATCCAGACCAGATGCCTGAACCACCTCAGCTGTCTCTTTTTTAGTGAGGAGGAGCAGAGGCTCTAGTTCAAGCTCCCTCTGGATGACGGAGCTCTGCACCTTATCTCTAAAGGCTGAGCCTCGCCCCTCTACAGAGAAGGCTCATTTTAGCTGTAATGGCAAGACCTGATATGTAATGGAGTACTGTATATTATACACTATAGATTGTGTTTCTTTTAAAACTCAGACTCATAAGTTGTATTTGTGTTGTTCTTGTTTTCAACAACCTTTCAGTACAGGTAACACGTTCCACATCTAAAACAAATAGTTGCTTCATCTGCTTGGTGGGAACTGGAGATAATTTCACTTCATATCATACTATGTATGACTGTGTATGTGACAAATAAAATTTGAATTTGAGAACTCACATTTTTTAAGTAACACTGTTACTAGTTTTTGTGGCATATGGCCAATATCTGTGTCGATTTTTCTATCCAGGATCATGAGGGAGCATTTAGGGGAGATGGAGGTGCAGCTGTCTTTGACGTTTGATGCTGTGGAGGAAGCAGATCTGGCCAACTACACCTGTTACGTAGAGAACCACATAGGGAGGCGCAGTGGCAGCGCTATCCTGCAGAAAAAAGGTAATTTCTTTCTTTTCTTAACATTTGCCAACTTTCTCATTAACTAGAAGAAAATTATATATATGTGCTACCAAAAACTCTGCCATGTTGCAATTGCTGTTGCTTTCATCTAAATAAGTAATCAGCATGAGTGATACTGATCTGCATAAAATCTCTCATAGTTTGTGGCGCTTGGAGGAAACTCAAATGTATTTTCTTCTACAAAAAACGGTTCATAAATTCACTGCTGAAAATGTTTTTTTTTTAGAAACATTGATTTTTGTTTTATTATACACTTTACAGACAGAAGAATTTGGCCACACCTGACCATTACACCAACAGGGAATGTATGACATTTTATTCAAATCGAGTTGGCAGCCTTTGGGCAGCTATAAATTTATTTCATTTATTTTGGAAGCCTTTTTACAGTGTCTCTGTGGGAATTTGTGCTCATTCATTCTTTTGAGCATTTATGAGGTCAGACACCGGTGTTGGGCAAAAAGGTCTGTCTAACAATCGCTGCTCTAGTTAATCCCAAAGGTATTTCATTAGGTAGAGGGCAGACCCAGTCAAGTTCTTTGACACCGAACTCATCAAACCATGTCTTTATAGTCTTTGATTTGTGCACGGAGCCCAGTCATGTTGGAATAGAAAAGAACTTTCCTCTTAGTGTTACCAGGAAGTTAGCTGCATGGATTTGTCCAAATCCCTGAAAAACAGTCCTGTTCACCGAAGTGATTGTTCTGATTGTTTGGAGTGCAATTCTGTGGAAAGGCTATGAACAACATTTTACCTGTTTGATTACTCAGTTTGGAGGAACAAAGATTCATCCTGTATTTTCCAGGTTTAGTCAACCTCTTTTCTATTTTTTATGATGACAGTTTTGTGTCAAACGATCAATCTGCTGCTCTGATATCTGAGATTTTAGTAACTGGCCTAAATGATTTCTGGTAGCACGTTAAATAAGTAAGAATCTGATTATCACAGCATTTTATTTAAACAAAAATAACATTTGGCTTTTATTTTGTCAGGCGTTTCTTCATGTTTTGGGTCCTCTGTTGTGCTGTTTTCAAAATGTAACTTTTAACTAGAAAATCACTCGTAGAGCTCAGACCTCCACCACGAACCGTCCATATTGTGATTTACACCAAAAATAAGAGCCTCACCTCTGTTATATTGACATTATCAGATTCACTGACCATGAAAACACCTTTAACAATTAGATTATATTGATCTCATTGTTAGTTCAGTATTGATGGTTTTCTTCTGGATCGAGCTCCAGAACTTTTGAAGGAACATCAAATCTGTTACACACATTTGATTCCGGAGTCTCGGCTATCTGTTGGTGTTTGTTGCAGGTTTATAACATCATATTTTTTTTGTACTGATAAATAATAAATCTGAAGGTTCCTATTTTTGTCTTTTCTGGATCAAAGTATCTGGAATTTTGTAACAATCCAGATCAATCCTTGATCCAGATCAATCCCTGATCCAGATCAATCCCTGATCCAGATCAGTCCCTGATCCAGATCAGTCCCTGATCCAGATCAATCCCTGATCCAGATCAATCCTTGATCCAGATCAATCCCTGATCCAGATCAATCTCTGATCCAGATCAATCCCTGATCCAGATCAGTCCCTGATCCAGATCAATCCCTGATCCAGATCAATCCCTGATCCAGAAAATCCTTGATCCAGATCAATCCCTGATCCAGATCAATCCCTGATCCAGATCAGTCCCTGATCCAGATCAGTCCCTGATCCAGATCAATCCCTGATCCAGATCAATCCTTGATCCAGATCAATCTCTGATCCAGATCAATCCCTGATCCAGATCAGTTCCTGATCCAGATCAATCCTTGATCCAGATCAATCCCTGATCCAGATCAATCCCTGATCCAGATCAATCTCTGATCCAGATCAATCCCTGATCCAGATCAGTCCCTGATCCAGATCAATCCCTGAACCAGATCAATCCCTGATCCAGATCAATCCCTGAACCAGATCAATCCCTGAACCAGATCAATCCCTGATCCAGATCAGTCCCTGATCCAGATCAATCCCTGATCCAGATCAATCCCTGATCCAGAAAATCCTTGATCCAGATCAATCCCTGATCCAGATCAATCCCTGATCCAGATCAGTCCCTGATCCAGATCAGTCCCTGATCCAGATCAATCCCTGATCCAGATCAATCCTTGATCCAGATCAATCTCTGATCCAGATCAATCCCTGATCCAGATCAGTCCCTGATCCAGATCAATCCCTGAACCAGATCAATCCCTGATCCAGATCAATCCCTGAACCAGATCAATCCCTGATCCAGATCAATCCCTGATCCAGATCAATCCCTGAACCAGATCAATCCCTGATCCAGATCAATCTCTGATCCAGATCAATCCCTGATCCAGATCAATCCCTGAACCAGATCAATATCTGATCCAGATCAATCCCTGATCCAGATCAATCCTTGATCCAGATCAATCCCTGAACCAGATCAATCCCTGATCCAGAACAATCCCTGATCCAGCTCAATCCTTGGTATCATGTAGAACCTATTGGGAACCCATCTTGTATTTTTTTACTGAACACCTGGAGCATTTATTGTGCAAATGTGTTACAAACAGTTCGATCTCACAATGATGAAGAATCCTTAAAAATACTCCTAGATCCAGATGTTGATCTGAATCCCCCCTAAAATCTACTCACTTCTTCTTTGGACCACTTCTGACATTTCCTGAAATTTTCATCAAAATCCAGCCAAAACATATTAAGTAATCTTGCTTACAAACTAACAAATGCTCACGAAAACAAAAACATGACATCCTGGATGAAGTAATAATATATTTGTTATATTTGAAATAGTTTTTGGACACAGAGTCTGGACATGAGATTGAGTTTGTGGATATAGTTTCTTGTGATGTAAGAATGGATGATGTCTATCTGGTTTCACACAGGGGGTCAAACAGGTTTATCCAAGTAACATGACTAGTCAACAAATATGATAAGACTTGGATGGGACTTATAGTTCTTTCATTCTTTTATCTAATCTAATATCAATTCGAAGTTTATTTCATTCAGAGTAGATAGTGCATCTCTGGTGAGTAATTGATGATTTGTTTTAAAAGTGTACCACCTCAATTCTACCTTAAAGTGCAGGAAAAGAAAGCTGAAATCAAGGCACAATCTGAAACAAGGTGAATATCTTGAGTCAAAGAGAAATGTCTACACGAGTCTTCTTCAAAAATCTTTTTAAACTCTGTAATAAACACATTATAGGAGGAACAATTTACAGAGTGATCATCAGTAAAACGCCTGACGTAGCACTGAGCTCTACCCTGAAAAGAGTTGATCACCGAAGTCATTTTAGAAATCTCTTGAAAAGCTGTGTCAGATCTCAGCAGAACAGCGCCATCATCTGGTAAGAGGAGCAATCCACTCACCTGACAAGCAAGAAGAGAAATCAAAAAACAAGAAGGAGCTTTTATCCTTAAAACCACTAAAACTTTTCAAATTTACACTGATTGTTGTTACCAACTTACTTCTGTCAGTATTAGTTTATTATGATATGAAACTCACCTGGTATGTAATATAGGTCGCTGTTTTATTTGTTTTTAACTCTCAGCAAGACAAGAAATGAGTTTTTCAGAAAGTCAAACTGGGACTTTATTTTACTAACAATGATTATTAAAAGGAGATATATTTAAACATTGGAGCTTTTATAATGATTACTTATTAATACATCGTTTTATATGTATATGCTTTACTCTGTTTACTCCAGTTAGCTGGGAGACATCCTACATCCCTCTGTGCTTCTGTTCATATGGAATCCCCCTCTGGCTTGTGAGCTGATGCCTCTTTATGTCCTGATAAATATTTGTTGATGTGAACAGCTTCCAAGAGGCAGTAAATAAGACTTTTAAAATGTGCTGCTGCCAATAAATCTATTAGAACAAGAAAACTTGTCCTAATTTTAGTCAGTTAGGTAAATGCCCCAGAGCTAAATGAGAGTTTGGTTCTGCATATCTAATCACAGACTTTATCTGCAGATGTATGAGGGGAACAGCTTCTTTTGTAAAACAGAAAAATTACTAGTCTGGGTCAAAGGGTTGGGGGGTGTCTATCTCCAGCTGTTATTGAGTGAGAGGCGGGGCTACCTGGACAGGTAGCAGTTAATGACAGCGTCAAAGTGAACTTAAAAAAAAACTGAAGGAAAAGACAAATTGTCACAAATCTCAGTGGAAAGAGTGTCTACTGCACAAAAATAAATCATGTATGGGACGAATATAATGTTTAAAAAAACAGAAAACAGTTGTAAGTGGATCAAGACAGGAAATGAAAGAATCATGAAGAGGTGATAGATGCAGATAGAGGAAGAAAGAGATACAAATGAACTGAGGATCTACAGATGAACCCAATGTCATAGTTATCGGTTTTGAGTTTGTTTTATTTTTTCATGGACTATTTTTGCCAAGCTTTCTTGCGATTTTATTTTGGAGGGTTTTTGGGTTTCCTGTGTAACCTGGTGTCGGAGTTTCTGGTTGTTGTTTTGTTTATCTTGTTTAGTATCTCCTTTTGCTCTTAGTGTTATTTTGGATTTATGTGGATAAAATTTCTTCTCAGTCTTATTTTTTCAGTTACTGTTTTGTTCTTTTAGTCTCTTGTGTCCTTCATCTGGAAAATTATTTAAAATATAAACGACAAATCTTCCTAAAAAGGAATTTTGAAATAGTCCTTCCATATAGTTTAACACTCTCCTTCTTTTATTGCTTTTATCAAATTTAATGGAAGATTATCTTCTCTACTTGGTTCACATTAACAAAACCAAGTCAAATTTATTTCCAGTAAGTGTTGGACTCTGTATGGGTCGTCTCTTGTTAGCAGTTCTTTTTATTGCTTCTATAATCAGAATGTCACAACCAACGGACACAAAGTATCCAGTTTAGGGGGCTTCAGATTGCATCCATGCTTGTTGCAGGTTATGTGGTCTTGTTCACCTTATCGAGCCGGGCCCTTCAGCAGGCACTGGAATAGTTTACAGCTAAGAGCAACTGGAATGATGTTCAGCTCCTTTAAATCTGAAGCCATGAAACCGGAAAGGGTGGATTGACAGCTCTGGGTTTGGAATGAGGACTTCAAGTATCTCAAGGAAGTGAGAGTAGAACATGGCAGGAGATTGATTGGTGGGTTGGGTCTACACCTGCAGGTGAGGATGTTGTACGGATCTGTTTTGGTGACGAGAGAGCTGATTCAAAAAATGAGGCTGTAAATAAACCCAACAAACCTTATTCATACCCTCATTTAAGGTCCTGAGCTCTGAGTAATGACTGAAAGAATGAGATTGTGAAAACAGGTGGCTAAACTGAGCTACCGCCACAGAGCAGCAGGATCAAAGACGTGAATAAAATCCAGAAGTACCATTTCTGCTGAATTCCATCAGTGAAAAGTGAAGCCACACACTGCCATGTTGTACTTTAGGAGCCAGAATCTGCACAAGAGAGATGTTGGGCTGAAAGTCCCTCTTGCTCACCTTCATACAATAATGAATCAGGACTTGATATGTTAGAAAAATGATGGCTGCAACTCCACGAAAAGCAAGTGCAGTTTAAAACCGTTATATGTTACGGGACGTTTAATAAGTCTTCCTTTCTGTTAAACTCTCCTTCCATAAAACTGTCCCACCAAAAAATCCTTTTAAACACAAATATTCTTTTATAAATGATATATTAATATTTAATAAAAGCACAATGCAAACAGTAGACATTCTTAGTGTAAAACAATGTGTTTCCTAGTTGTTGAAAGACAACAAACACAATCTCTGTTCCAATCAAATTATTTCTAGAAATGAGGACTGTGTTTGTTTTCCTGGTGATGGTTTTGAAGCTTGACCTTTATTTATTCAGTGTTACACATAAAAACAGAGTTATTTATGTTATTTTATGTCATAAATCTATGCAGGCTTGAATTATACTTTGAGAAAGATATACAGACTCATGGCTGTGACCGTCCAAGTAAGTTTTTTTCTAAGTATGCACATTTTTAATAAGGTTATATTGAAGCATCAACCAACTTATAGTTCAGCAGAAACATCTGTATCAGCACATTTTAAAATTCTAACATTTTATGCATAGAACTCTGTCTGCTTTGATTTTAAGTTGACAATACAATGTGAAATAAGTGGATTTCAGTCTACAGTTGGGCCACATGTCTCATTGTGATGAGAAAATGATCACCACACTTTGATGCATGGCTGAGAAACTGTGCTGCTTTGAAGCTTTCTGAAAGAGACAGCAATCTTCTTCTGACTAGTATTGAATATGTCTTTAATGCTAAGTTGTCAAGCTGATCTTTGCATACTGAAATCAGCAGCTCCACTGACTGAATCAGTTCTCACAGATCTCCGCTCCCTGTTGATTGACAGCGTGCAGAGCGAGCGCAGCACACTCCTTTTTGGACGAAGGCTTGTTGAAAAACCACAAAAGTCATAGATATATTCAGCATGTTTTGCCTCTGCTGGAAATATTTAGGATTTAGTCAAATATACAGTTTCAAATTTTCAAGCTGTGATAAAATTATTTACGTCACTGTCAGTGACTGTTATCATTTTCAAATGACTTTGGACTAACATAGTCATTTATAGCTTCCACCTTTGATGAAAAGGTCACTGGGCTGACAATCCCACATTCTTCTGACTAAAGCCTTAAGGCTAATCGGGTCAGATTTGGGTGCCTGAACACAGCATGGCTGTCTGAACAAAGCAGAACTTAGTGTATGTTATCAAAGCTTGATTTCATTGCACTGAGTGTGTGATTGTATTAGGGTGTACCCTCACTTGGTGATGACCCAAGGTAATGGGTTGATGCATCTGTGTTGCACACATGCACTCCCACACACACACACACATTTACACAGCACACAATTTACTTATTGTAGCTGACAGACCAGAAAGGGCTGCCCTCAGCCTCCACGATGAGAGTCTTAGTAGGAAGAAAAACTCAGGAAGGGAGACAGACTGAAAGAGCTGACGAAGTAGGGACTTTTAGAAAGTGACAAACCAGGAGCCGCATGGGGACTCTGGAAAGACGTGGACAATATGTGTCATTTAAAGTTTTCTTAAAGACTTCAAAGCTGTGAAGCTCCTGTAGTATAGTTTGCACTGTTATTGTAGGAGAAATTGAATGTAGGATGAGAAAGAAGGACAAATTCCAACTAATTCTAATCAGAAATTTTTTTAACTTTGTAGAACTTTAAACAAAAATATTCAGATTTTTACCAATAAGTTCATTTAGTGGCAGTTGAAAAACACTCATGTATATTTTAGTCGTTTTTTTCTGGTTAGATCTCTGCTCAAGTTGTGATTATTTATAACTGGGAAACTTGATGAATTTATAATGAGGACATGATGACAGTTACATGATTCTAACAGAAGAAACAAATCTAACATGAAAATGGGACCTTAGGGGAAGTTTTCTGGACTGGAGCAAATCTTAACAAGATTCTTGTGAAAACAATACTTGAAACTACAAATGCTGCCATTTTTTAAAGTTTAGAAAAGTCTCTTGGTAAGTATTGTGTTTATCCATCCATCCACCCATCCCTCCATCCACCCATCCCTCCATCCATCCATCCATCCATCCATCCATCCATCCATCCATCCATCCATCCATCCATCCATCCATCCATCCATCCATCCTTCCTTCCTTCCCTCCTTCCTTCCTTCCTTCCTTCCTTCCTTCCTTCCTTCCTTCCTTCCTTCCTTCCTTCCTTCCTTCCTTCCTTCCTTCCTTCCTTCCTTCCTTCCTTCCTCTCTCTCTCTCTTCGGGGTCGCAGGGAGCTGGTGCCCATCTCCAGCAGTCATTGGGCAAGAGGTTGGGGACAACCTGGACAGGTCACCAGTCCATCCCAGGACAGCACATAGACAAACAACCACTGGTTTGTTTTATTCACTTGGAAAACAAACTAACCTGTTCAGGTTGCACCCCAACTCTCAGCCAATGATGAAGATAAGCACAAGCCCCACCTTGATCTCACATAGGAATAAACTGCTATAGAGAACAGGTATACTTTTATCCATGGTATCTCCTCACATTTTACACTAAGCACAGTCTCACCAGAAAACATATAATAAAGACATCTGTCCAAGTTTCTCAAATATTGTGATTTCATAGCCACTGAAATTTAATTTATAGATTAACCCTAACCCAATTTAATCTGCCTATAACTTGAAATATCATGTCTCATTATCATCACACAGCTGAAAATAGTTTAATCTCAGTTTACAAATGTAGATTAATTAAAACCTTTTAGGTTTTATTGTGAACGTACATGTTCAAGTCACCTTGTTGTTGGAATTCATTTGGGATTGAGCAACAGAAGATTGTTTAGGTATCAAAACGAACCTGTTTGCTCGAGGAAAATATTTTAGTTAACATAAAATACAACTGCAGCTCATTTCTAACATTGTTTGGATGTGACAAGGTAGATAAGACATCATCTTCTGTCTGCTCAAAGCTGCAGATACAGATGGTTTCTACAGGCAAGAAATAGCAACTTCTTTTCTTGGCAGACAATGTGACAGATGGTACATTGAGAGACTAAATTTTAAGCAGTTTTGTCCTCGATAATAGATGATTTTTGACGTATTGCTTTGGCAGAAAATTATAAATCCACTTCGAATAAAGACAAAGATGTAGAATTAACGCAGAAGAAAAGACAGTGAAGGGGTTATGGAGACAGTGGAAGTAAATGAGGTGTCAGTGTCTGGTTGTGATGAGCGAGCAGGAGGTTGACAGACTAAAGTTTCTAATCTAACTGAACATTCCTGAATGAGATTCTTCACCTCGCATTCAGACACCAGCACTAGCATGACCATTTTTGTAACTAATAAGTTAAAAGCAAAGTTAAAATCAATTTAAAAAAAAAAAATCTGCTCACATTCTCCAGTGCAGCAATCTCTGCTGATGGCAGCAAGTGGCTCATTATTCATGAAAAACTACCAGAGAAAGATGGATGAAAAGGGGAAGATGTGGGAGAAGAGAGGAGGGACAGGGAGATAAACACATAAGGAGATAGGTAAGAGTTAACAGAGGCAGGAGAAGATTGAGACAGAAGTAGAGACAGTTGCATATGTCTTATAGGAAATCTGGCTTTCTTTTACTGTGGAGCAAAATGTGGCAATTGTCTACATTTTTTATCCTTCTTGGAGCGTCATGTTATACTCGTTCATACTTTCATCATTGCTCAGAAATACAGAGCTGCTTCTTCACAAACTTTCCAAACCTGCCCAATCATGACTGGTGTTCTGATGATTTATGCTGCCCTGATGCCCATAGTGCGAATTAACAACTTATTTCATAATGAGATGTCATTAGAAGTTTATACAGTATTCTTGTTTATAACAAGTGTGTCCTGTTAATTATTTAATTATATTTTTATGATCCTTCCCTGATATTTTCTATATAAAGCCTTCTCCTCTGGGTGTGTCCAAACGTTTGCCTGTCGCTTTGACAAATCAAAGAAAGTAAAAATAACTTAGTTAGTGTTCCTGTCCTGGGAGAATTTATTTGATAGATAAAATGTATTTATGGAAAAATATAGAAACAAAAATAAACAATAAATCTGTTTAATGAAGTCAGAACTGTAGAATGACACGTGTGCAGAAGGAATCATTAGCACATCTCAACAGGTAGCATATTTCTACCAAACACCGGCCTTGAGAAGCTTGTTGTTAAACAGACAGAAGCTCATATAGCACATTACTGCAAAGTGAGTGATTAATACTACCCCTATTGCTACTGCTACTGCTACTACTACTGCTACTACTGCTACTACTACTGCTACTACTGCTACTGCTACTACTACTGCTACTACTGCTACTGCTACTACTACTGCTACTACTTCTACTGCTACTACTACTGCTACTAGTACGACTGCTACTGCTACTACTACTCCTACTACTGCTACTACTACTGCTACTACTGCTACTGCTACTACTACTGCTACTACTGCTACTAGTACGACTGCTACTGCTACTACTACTCCTACTACTGCTACTGCTGGTGCTGCTGCTGCTACTACTACTGCTACTACTGCTACTGCTACTACTACTGCTACTGCTGCTACTGCTACTACTGCTGCTACTACTGCTACTGCTGCTACTGCTACTACTGCTACTGCTACTGCTACTACTGTTACTACTACTGCTGCTACTGCTGCTACTACTGCTACTACTACTGCTACTACTGCTGCTACTGCTACTACTGCTGCTACTGCTACTACTGCTACTACTGCTACTACTGCTGCTACTGCTGCTACTACTACTACTACTACTGTCATTTAGCAGACGCTTTTATCCAAAGCGACTTACATTGAGAGAACATACAAGCAAGAAATCAAAGAGAAGGAAACAATATAAGGAGGCGGACTGTTTGGAGTCCAGTTTAATTCCGACGCTGATACATCAAGTGTATCTTTTTTTTTTTTTTCTTTTTAGTGAGAGATAAATTCTCAAATCGCTATCATAAGTCATAAATTAATCCTGCATTAAGACTGAAAGTGTTCTTTAAAGAGGTGAGTCTTAAGTCTGCTCTTAAAAGTAGCTGCCGACTCTGAGGATCGGACCGAGTTTGGTAGGTCATTCCACCATCGGGGGATAACAGAGGAGAAGAGTTTGGAACATGATCTCATGCCACGTTGTGGTGGAAGCGCTAGGCGTCTTTCAGCGGCTGAGCGTAGCTGACGCGTGGGAATGTAGGTTTGGATGAAGGAGTGAAGGTAAGTAGGAGCTGTGTGTGTTAGAGTCTGGTAAGCCAGAAGCAGAGCTTTGTATTTGATGCGTGCTGCAACTGGAAGCCAGTGCAGGGAAATGAGCAGCGGAGTGACATGAGCCCTTTTGGGCTGGTTGAAGACCAGACGTGCTGCTGCGTTCTGAATCATCTGCAGAGGTTTAACCGAGGACGCCGGAAGACCGGCCAGCAAAGAGTTGCAGTAGTCGATCCGGGACAAGACCACGGCCTGGACCAGAAGCTGTGTGGTGTGGTCTGTGAGGAAGGCTCTGATTTTCCTGATGTTGTAAAGTGCGAATCGACATGAGCAAGCTACGGAGTTAACCTGCTCCTTGAAGGACAGCTGGTTGTCCAGTATGACACCAAGGTTTCTGGCGGAGGTTTTGGGGAACAGCGTGATGGAGTCAAGCTGCACGCTTATCTGAGGAGGTAAAGAGTTACTGGCAGGACAGACAATGAGGTCAGTTTTGGACAGATTAAGCTGAAGGTGGCGATCCCTCATCCACGCCGAGATATCTGAGAGGCAGGCAGATATCCGCACTGAGACGGATGTATCGTCTGGAGGGAAGGAGAGGAGGAGTTGAGTGTCGTCAGCGTAGCAATGGTATGAGAAGCCATGGGAGCGAATGATCTCGCCTAATGAGGTGGTGTATAAAGAGAAGAGGAGAGGACCAAGGACCGAGCCCTGCGGGACACCCGTCGCCAGCTCATGCAGACTGGACATCTGTCCATGCCACGAGACTCTGAAAGATCTTTCCGCAAGGTACGAGGTGAACCACGAGAGGACCGGTCCCGAGATGCCAAGCTTAGATAGCGTCGAGAGGAGAATGAGGTGGTTGACGGTGTCGAAAGCAGCAGACAGGTCAAGGAGTATACGAGTACTGAGGAGAGACCAGCCGATCTGGCAACCCGTAGTGACTCTGCAACTGAGAGAAGAGCGGTTTCAGTGGAATGGCCTCGCTTAAAGCCTGATTGATAAGGATCAAGTAGGTCGTTGTCGTGGAGGAACTGTGAGACTTGAGTGAAAACGGCTCGCTCTAGGATCTTGGACATGAACGGTAGGAGCGAGACTGGCCGGTAGTTTCCTACCAGGGCCGGGTCGAGCAACGATTTTTTCAGCAGCGGAGTGACAGTGGCTTGCTTGAAAACTGAAGGAAAGACACCAGTTTTCATGGAAGAGTTTATAATGTGGGTTATTGCAGGTTTGACAGCAGGAAGAATGCTCAGCAGGATATCTGTAGGAATCGGATCCAGTTGCTACTGCTACTACTACTGCTACTACTGCTGCTACTGCTACTGCTACTGCTGCTGCTGCTACTACTGCTACTGCTGCTACTGCTGCTGCTACTATTACTACTACTACTAATAATAATAATAATAATAATGATAATAATGGCACATTTTGGACTTTAAAGTTTACATTCTTCAAAAACGTACTTAATTGGAAATAAATTGTTGTCAATTAAACCCCACAATACTTTTATTGAAATGACTTTGATAAACATTCTCATCTCACAGTACTGACATTGATGATGTTGC
Source organism: Pachypanchax playfairii (assembly GCA_006937955.1). Classification (NCBI taxonomy): domain Eukaryota; kingdom Metazoa; phylum Chordata; class Actinopteri; order Cyprinodontiformes; family Aplocheilidae; genus Pachypanchax; species Pachypanchax playfairii. Next base: position 893,814 of record SSNP01000143.1, read on the forward strand.
CTTCAGAACTGTGTTACAGTTTTCAGATGGTAGTTTGACTTTAACAGTTTTTTTGTTTCCTTGGGTATTACCAGAAATGTTTTCATGAAATTATTTTTTGACTTTATTCTTTTGAACTCGAAGGTTTTTGCTCCAATGCTGCATCAGATGTTGCTGTTGCTCACTGTCAAATCAGTAAAACTGAAATTCAAAAGTTTCTACAAGTTCTGATTTCTGCACAAGAATTAATTAAATTCTGTTGTATCTAACTCTCAGGAACTCATTGGATGACTAAGCAGAACAGTGAATTTCATGTTTCTGTCAGGGTCTGATGCTTTTATCAAATGTTGGAGTATCTTTCCTCCGTAAGAGCTGATGTTTCCTCCCCATTGTATTAATACTTATAAAAGTTTTTGTACATTTCTATAAAAAAACGTAAATTATTTAAAAAGATTTATAAACCAATAAAAGCCAAGTCACGAATAAATGATGGAATCATGTTGCTACTCTTAAGAAGAGCATAACAGAAAAGCACAATAGTCTACAAGAAGTGTCTAAATAATAACGTTTATTGTTCAATGAAAAAGGATTTTATCCATCAAAAGATTAGAATTATTAGATGGTGAATGTATTTCATTGTCAAAAATTCTGATTATTTTTCTATCACATAGTCCAAGTTCAGGTTCTACATCCATGTGTGGTTCAGCCTGATGGAGAAAATCAGTAAAGTGTTAAAATGAAGTAGTTGCAAGAGACGGTAGGGACGAGATGAGTTGGCGTCCATTTGTTTGTGTGTACGTTGAGTGGGGGGGCAGACAGGGGAACAGAAATGGATCATATTTCCCTGGGTGTCATTCACCAGCCATGTTCCATTAATCTCCCATGCACTCATATTGCCTATGAAGACACTATCATTCATTCACACGCGCGCACTCCCCCCTGAGATTGTGTCTGACACGCTGATGTGATTTCATCCATCTCACTGAGGGAACACACTCTGTGATACGGCTCAGTTTGTTTGTCTTTTTGTTTTCTTTTTAACTCAGATTCTTCACTTTTGTAAAATGCAGAACTTCACATAAGTTCAAGACAGTTCAACTAGAAAAAAACTGAACAGAACTGTGATGTAGACGATTCCATCTGAATATACTGCATGCTTTATTTTCTATATACTGATAAAAAGTCAGTAGCGGGAGTCAAAAAATGAATTTATTAGCATGTTAACAGGTTCAAACACTGACCAAATAATTAAATAAATGACTGAATCACAGAATATAAAACAGTTGTATAAAGAATCAGAACAACTTTAACTGATGGGAAACAAAGAGGAAAACAGGAACACACACAGAGAGAAAAGGAGAAATGTTCTGTCTTTATACTGCACTGGGTTGTAGGTAATAGCTGTGTGCATGATCTTTAGTTTCAGCACAAAAAGGTGAAATTAAAAACAAGATATTTAATTTTAAACATTGCTTCTGAAGAACATAATGAATAAAGTTATACACAGGGATGCATCGATAATGATACTGGTATTGAGTATCAGGGCCGATACCATTCTAATGTACTCGTATCGGTATCGGTTAGTTAACCAATACCATGAACCAATACTTATAATGTGGAAACTCTGCAATAATTTCACAGAAAATTTTTATTTTTCACTTGAAATCTTCATTTGTATTATTATTTTATTTTTTATCTAGTTCACCACAATTAGTTGGAACAAGCAGAGAAGACAGTAAAACCTGTCTTCCAATTCATTGCATTTTTTGTGTGGTAGAAGTACCAGCAAGTACTCAGATCCAAGTATCAGTATCATATCTGAAAACAGTGGTATCGTTGCATCCCTGGTTATGAATATTTATAAAGACTCTGTGAAATATAGTCGGCCAAGTGATCTTGTATTTAACTTGCAAGAAGAGGTGATTGTTTTTCTTGCATTTCTGACAAATATATTTGAAAAAGCGGTGCAATTTTCTCCTAAATGTTTATTATTTTCTTCAGAATAAAACCACTTTTCCACCTCATATCTGCCTGGACAGCAACAAAGTAATTAGAAATCTCTGTCTTTGTCACTTTTTGCCACCTTTAGTGATACAAATGTTCATATTCTTCATGCTGCCACAGAGGACTGCCTCGGTGAACCTTATTTAAGTGTTTCTGATGCATCCATTTAGTTTTCCATCTTTTATTTTAACGGACAAACAAATATTGGTTAATAGCTAATTGAACTGTCAGGTTGACATTTTCATTTTCGTTTTGTCTGAATTGTTTAGTGCCACACTTATACAGTTTTTTGCTCTGATAGGACAGAACCTCCTGATGATTCTTCTAAATGCTGCTGGGATTCATCAGAAACAATCATTTCAACTGAAAACCAATATTCAGCTGCTCTGCTTGCATTTGCGTGAGAGAAATTTGGTTTTTATCATCAGCTCAGAAAATGTGACAGTCTGATGGGAACTGAATACTCCTATTTGCTTCCCAAAGTCAAATCATTGTAGATTCACTTAGAGGTGGATACAGAAGTTTATCCTTAAAAAAGAAAAACCTCAAATAAACACAGAGAAAGCAAAACCCTGATGGATTTCACCTCCATCTGCTGCTACGCCTCAGACCATTAACCAGTGTAAATCTAATCTCTTTCTTCATCTTCTCCCTGTTGTATCTCTGACAGACATGTATCGCCTGGAGTTGGTGGGTGGTCTCGGGGTCATACTGCTGCTGCTTGGAGTTCTAACCGCCCTTTATAAGTGTTACAACCTGGAGATTATGCTCTGCTACAGGAGACACTTCGGGAGTGATGAAACTGAAGATGGTAAGGTGTTTGGAGTGCTAACTTTTACAGTAGGACACATGAGCTGTAGAAAATCTCACATTTAACAGCTCAACAATTTAGGAAATTAGAGGATTATTTTTTTATGCATCAAACTAATAATACATTTTTTGTCTTCTGACTGTTTCTTACTTTGTCCATGTTCTATGTCTCAATGCTTTTTTTCAGATAATAAGGAGTATGATGCCTATCTGTCCTACACTAAAGTGGAGCTCAACTCTTTGGGAAGGTCAGGTTTCTTTCCAAATTTTTCACCAAACAGTGCAAAGGCTAAAAATAAAATGTTACACATACAGTGAAACCTCACTATAGCGGACACTGATGGGACCAGACGTTTTGTCCGTTATGGTGGGGTGTCCCCCCCAGAGGGGCGTCTGGGCATCCTGTCATCTCGGAATGTCCGTAAACCATTGTCACAGACGTTTCCTCTGTACATCAGCTTATCTTGTGAACTAGCATATGGTCAAATCCCCTTCTGATATGTCTCAACTTTGAATAAAATTTTATCAATAATTGTATGTTTTCGGGATTTTTTTTGTTTCGTTTTTGTTTTGTTCACTGTCCTTTAGCGGGGTGAATTTTCACTGATTTTATTTTTTGGGCAGATAAAAAGTGTCCATTGTCCTGAACAGTGGGGTGTCTGCTCCAGAGGGGTTATATAAGTAGTAAAAACGCTTCGTTGGACCAAAACCTGTCTGCTGGACCGGGGTGTCCGTTCCCGAGGGGTGTCTGCAGGGCGGGGTTTCACTGTGCAATGAAGGAAAGTTGGTGAATTAGTGACAGTCATGGTCATCCAACACTGTTAGTTCTAAGAGAAAAAGGCAATTTTCAATAGAAAAGATACTTAAGCTGAGATTTCTTTTAAAATCTACTGGTTTTAGTCTAAAGATGTCAGACATAGCAGTCTATTATACTTTATCTGTGGGCTTGAGTTGTAGTACATTGCCTGTCAAGTCAAGTCAATAAACAACAATAAAAAACAAAGACATAAAATAACATGACAAAGATAGAAAGGCTCAAGATGGGGGGAAAGCCAAGGCAAACAAGTAGGTTTTAAGTTGAGACTTAAAGACAGCCAGAGACGAGGCTTGTCGAATCTGTAGCGGTAGCAGGTTCCACAACCTCGGACCCGCCACAGAAAATGCTCTGTCCCCCCACATCCTCCGGCGAGACCGTGGCACCTTCAGCAGCGCCATCTCAGCCGACCGAAGAGGGCGAGCTGGAGCATGGAGCTGGAGAAGCTCCGAAAGATAGGAGGGGGCCAGAGCATTTAAAGATTTAAAAACATATAAAAGAATCTTAAAATGTATGCGGTAAGTTACGGGCAACCAATGCAGAGAGGCCAGGATGGGGGAAATGTGATCTCTTTTTTTGGTGTTTGTCAAAAGCCGTGCTGCAGCATTCTGGACCAATTGAAGGCGTGAAAGATGTTTTTGAGGTTTGCCAAATAAAAGTGCATTACAGTAATCTAGTCTGCTGGTGATGAAAGCGTGGATTACTGTTTCCAGGTCACACCGGGTTAAAAAATGTTTAGCCTTTGCTAAACACCTGAGATGGAAAAAGCTGGCCTTCACAGTGGCACTTATCTGTTTGTCCAGGTTCAGCATGCTGTCCAACTGGACACCAAGACTAGTGACCACCGATTTTGTCTGTTTGGACAGAGGACCAAGATCAGGAGCTAAAGGCTGAACACATTGGTGTCATCCCATGCCTTTATGAGGAATATAAAATTGCCAGCAATAGTCACTAAGGCTATGTTCAAACTGCAGGCTGAAGTGGCTCAAATCCTGTATCCTGACCTGTATCTGATTTTTTTATGTCAGTCTGGACAACACAGATCCGATTGTTTCAAATGTGACCCAAGTCACTTCAGAATGTGGTCCTAAATCTGATGTGTATCTGATCTTTTGACATGCGACTTCAGTCTGAACCACCAGGTCGCTTCCATCCGACCTGTACGTCATCAATACGTGACATACGTGACTATTCTGCATCGAGGACGCGGGATCAAAAAGTAAACAACAGTAACGGCAGCTGACGAGGAGAAACAGTCAATGTCAAGACACCAAAGTGTCTGGGCTCTGTTCAGGCCAAATTCAAGGGGTGTTATCGGAACCACGCGGTTTTTGAAAACGTTTCCAAAGAAATGGCAGAGCATGGGTTAATCGAACCTGTCTTCGGTGCCAAAGAGAAATAAAAAGTTTCCAAGCTAAATGCAAGGAGGCACTGTTCCTTCTAATGCGCATGCGTGAAACATTCAAGACGCATTCCGTTCAAACAGCAAGTCACATTCAGGTCGCATTCCACTGGCAATATGAACGACCTTGCAAAAAGATTGGAATTTAGCATTAAAACCTGCAAACATCAGAACTAGATTAAAAATGTTGGATGAATCACGTTTTTATCAACTATCTGATTGTTAGACCCATGTGCGTCCTTTTCCTAAGAAAGATGGGAAGAAGACAAGCCAACAGAAGCAGTGTGATACCATGTTTTAATGGAAACCTCTGTCTTACAACCAGTGTTTGGAATAACGCTGTTTAAAGTAGTGGCGTCAAGCAACGTGGTTGGATTTTCAGTAAAGGAATAGTCTAATCTATTACAATCTCCAACGTTACAACACCGCTATAGTTACTGAACGTAAAATGCAGTGCTTTACTATAAATCGATAAAACAAGCTGCGTAATGTGGCCACACATAAACACATGGTTATATGGAGGCTTGGCTGATAACTGTAGTCTCATTCAGAGGACTGGGGTTCGATTGCTGGTGCTGACAGACCCCATGTTGAAGAAAAATCTGTTTTGTTATCAAGTTCTATTTCCATAGTATAATTAGTTACTTTTTTGTTGAGTAATTTGGTTACTAACTCAATTACTTTTTGGAACAAGTAGTGAGTAACCATAACTTTTTAAAGTATTGTTTCCAACACTATTTACAAACCCAGAAAATTTATAATTAACTGCAGCAGCTACCAAAACTTTGTTTTGGACCAATGACACAACATCTTGAAAAAAAATATTCCCTGATGGAAATGTTCTTTTCAGTCAGACAATTAGAAACTAATATTGATATATCGCAAGATGATGGTGTTGAAATTGTATTAAACCAGCATTACACTTCAACGTGAATTTAAAAGCACAGCAGTCACTGACATCACTTGTGTAGGACCAAACAGCAAGTTACTAGAGAACACTGATTAAATTCCACCAAAAAAGGTTTTATTTTCCTGATTGAAAATTCAAACAAATGGGCTTTTAAAAGAGAAAAACATACTTAAAATAATGCTAACAGAAGATGTACTTACTCCACTAGGTGATATAACACATGAGACAAAAGAGAAAATGAAATAGACTCATCAAATAGACACGAAAAAAAGAAAATACCACAAAAACATTAACTGAAAAAACAATAATCAATCCCAATCCCAGTAGTTGACTTTTAATAACATCTATAAAAAACTGTGTATGTTCAAATCCACAAGTTTCCACCAATTTAGATGTTTTGTATTGGTCCTTGGAAACATATTTGTTATTTGCCTCCCCAACAGGACAAGTAGCGATGAGGAAACGTTTGCTCTGGAGATCTTACCAGACGTTCTGGAGAAGCATTATGGATACAAACTATTTATACCAGACAGAGATTTAATACCCAGCAGTAGTAAGTATCATTCCATTTATCAACCTCTGCCTCTGCTCCTCCTACACAGACACACACACACACATACACGCACACACAAACGACGCATTCTGTCTCTATAGGTCACTGTAATCCCCAATACCCAGAATTCATCAGTCTGTCAGAATAAATAAAAATATATGTGGACCTTCATCATAACACACTAACTGCTGTACGTATTTGTCTCTGTCACCTCCTAGGTGTGTTTCACACTCACAATAAAAACATTTCCCTCTTACAGACTAACACGCACACCATCTGTGTTTTTGTCAGCTCAAATCATGTCAGTTTTCTCTCTTTCATCATTTCAAAAGACCACATGTACTGTTAAGGATTTTTAGATCACACGTGTTTTTATATTTCTGAAAATGTCACATCCAATTTTTTGCCTTTAGGAATTTTTTTTCCCGTGATCTACATTGGCATCTGTAATATTGAAACACACAGGTATAACTGAAATTGAACACCAAAAACATTAAAAAGGGTTTAGAAACAGATATGACCTTTATGTTTTCATGCAAGAACATAAAGATAAAACGTGAGAGTGCCTTCAAACTGTAATTATCCTCGTCATATCTATTTTTTCACAGGGAAACAGTTGTTGTTCCTGTCTCATTAGTAGTTTAGTAGTTTTTTGTCTTAAAAAAACTCACCATCAATAATGAAGCAAAAACATTGAGATGGAAATTTATTGGTATCTTAGATCTGTGACTCTTTACCTATCAGAGGTCGTAGAGACAGATGGTAAGAACAAATCTTGTTAAAAACTGTCAGATGTCTGATTAGAAACATAAAAAAATAAACATTTCTGATGCTAAGGTTGGGAAAAATGTGTTGGATGCAGACATTCTTCTGTCCAGGTGTTTGTTTAATGGGGGAGATTTAGGAAGTTGCAGTAATCAACCTTTTTATATCAATTGAGGATGCATCTGTCCATATGTTGAGTAATCATTTTCACAAAACCAAACTGAACAGAAAGCAAAGAAAAAAGGGTAGTGGGGTTTTTTGTTTGTTTGTTTGCGTGTTTGTTTGCATATTTGTTTGTTTTCTCCCACTGGCCTGAAATATATTTAGAAAAGATGTATTTAGTTGCTTTGTCAGCTAGTTTTTTTACAAGGACAACATTCTACAGTTATTATTTTGTTTAAAACTCTTCCAGATGTTCTTGCACATGAAAATATCTTGAAACAGCTTGGAAACCAATCTTGGTGAATTTTGAGATGCAGAAACATGAAGCAGATACTTCAAACAAACAAAAAAAATACTAAGTGAGTTTATTGGAAAAAGGAGGCTGAACTGCCAGGCAGGAGCTCTAGAGGAGGACCCAAGAGGAGGAGATGTAGTGAAGGTATGGCAAGCGGATATGATCAAATATCCCCCAATTCTGACCGCTTGGGTAAAGAAATTTCCCCAAATACACTGTAAAATGCACCGAAAAACCATTAAAGAGGCCCTTCCATTAAAAATGTTTTTTCTGAGGTTTCTGTTGAATATTTTAGCTCCACAGGTGATAACACCAGCATGCTGCTGGCTAAAAGCTGTAGCATAAACACGTATCAAACCGGAAGATACTACGTGTGCTGCTGCCATGCGCAGCGGGGGAGGAAACAGTATGCTAGTTTGTTAGCCAATCAGGTGGCGATAAAACCTGATTTCTCCCGAGTCCAAACAGCCTGTATCTGTTTCATCACAACTCCTTTGTTCGTTAGTATTCATCAGCTCCCGCAGTGAAACTACGCCTAGCATGCTGCTGGCTAAAAGCTGTTAGCATAAGATGGAGCAAACAGGAAGAGAGAACGTCTGACGTTACCATGCGCAGCATTTTAAAACATCTTTACATCTTTTTGACTGTGTAATGTGAAAAGAAAAGTATTAGCTAATTTGTGTCCTTTGTGTTACTTAATTTATTTTAAAATATTTTAAAAATGCACTTAAATATGACACAGAAGAAGTTGTCATGCTCTGCATAGCCAGCTGTTGGTTAATATTATTCTTTACCAACACACACCCAAATGCTCTTTAAAATTTCATTTTGAAGTAGTAACAATGTATTTTTATTTCTTTGCCCTAAAACATCTTAAAAATAAATGTCCACTGTGCAACAAATACCACATAATTTGGTCCAAAGTGATTATGTTATTCAGTGTGGGAAACACAAAGTATGAGCATGACACAGAGGGAGACAGAAGGACCTTTTTATGGTTTTCCAAAGCCACTGGCAGAGCAGAACAGTGACAACCTTAAATACAACATTCAATTTTCCACTCCACTTAGTCTCACAAAGCAGACGATACAGCACAAAATAAATAATGGCAACAAAAAGATGTAGGAACAGGGTCACTGGTTTGTGTTGTTTTAATTATTGATTAACATAATCTTCACAAACTGAGTGGAGAAACGGGGTAAACGGAGGGAGGAAAGGTGAGGAAGATAAAAAGATGAATGGGAAAGCAAAGCCGAGACGAGGAAGAGAGAGACCACATTTGGGGATGTTCTGTACTATTTGCACCTCTCAAATTGAGCGTAAAATTGCAATGTGTTTTTTGGAGAGGCTGTGTCATTAAATGAGTTAACCACTGAAGAATCTGTGAAGGGAGAGACACATGCTTAAGGCAGGAATCAGATTTTCACAGTTTTTATAATCATTATTGGCTTTATTGTGAAAAGAAGTTTTCACTGGAAATGGGTTGTGAAAAAAACTGAGTGTTTGTTCACATCTCAGTGTCGGAAACCAAACAAATTAGATTTTCCTGACAGTCGTTTCTGTGATTTTAGTCCTTACAGAAAATCCATATGTACTTTTCACATTTTCAGATATACGTTAATAAGTTAATCACATTCTGAACATCTAATATTAGAATCTTTACAAAATGGCGGGCCATGATGGCTTTAAAAATCTTCTCTGTAGGCCTAAAAATATCTAAACCGCAGATGGGTGTTAATTATATGTTGTCTATGAATACTTATTAAATAATTCCAAATAGTCTGTCCTCTTCGTTTTGTAGTTTTTCCCCTGGCTGCTGCTTCCTGACATGTATGTTTATATTCAGGGGTGCACATAATATTTTTGTCCTGGTTCTCAGAAGAGAACCTAGGGTTGTTGCTTGGTCCTCACATTTTTAAATGTGTCTCGCTGTGTCTCTTCCGAGCTCCTCTGCTTTGTTTTTGGTTTCATCAAGCTTCAAATTCAGTCTGTTTACTTTACCTGGCTCTATATTTGTTTCAATAAAAATCCTTTAATTGTTGAAAAAATCAAGAGAAACCAGTAAAATATAAAAATACTGGTAAAAAAACCTTCAGAGTTCAGGTTGGATTGTTTACAGGTTTGATTGTTCACTTTAATCTACATTTAACAGTTTGGTGTTGAAATTTATTAGTCAGCTGTTGGAGCTTCTGTCATTTACTGTAACTGTTTTTTGTTTTGAAATGATGAGGATGTTTGTAATGTGATGCAGTCAGATAAAAAGATACACTGGACAGTTATGGGGCATTGACTGCATATCCCATAGTGCTTTGCGCGCATTCAAAATGGCGCGGATCACAGACAAATACGCTGATACTGTTGATTAAAACAGGTGGTTTTCTGTATTTTATAGCACAAAAAGGTAGTTCTACACGTCTGTGCCACGATGGTCTATTTGTCTTATTCAGTGAATTTTTTCAGTTTTGACGCGATGCAGAATCCTGCAGTCAGCTGCACTGATCTGACTGACTGAAAATCCGTCACACTGGCAAACTGATACACAGAGACAGAGAGAGACGCAGCATCAGCTGATCAGCTGGAACTTCGGCGCTCTGGCTGAGAAACATATCAGTCAAACAAAAGAAGTCAACGGGATTCTTCATTTATTTGACAATGAACCGCCTCTGATTAACCTAAAAATTCACGCAGCTCAGCCAAACCAATGTTAAGTACGCAAACGCGTGTTGCAACTTTTCATCTGGTGCATTTTATATTTTGACAGTGTGTGCGGACCTGCGGACCAATTATGTGCACCCCTGATTATATTAAAGCATTTAATCAATCGTATTTTAGCCATCACTTGTTGCCCATCAGAATCAAAGTCCAAGAACCCTGCTTGGAGACCTTCACAGTCAGGTTGATGAATTTGATGCTTCAGCCAATCAGATTCAGAGTTGGGGACATTCAGACATATGGTGATGTTAAACCCTTTACAGCGTTTGATTGGATAGTCAGAGTGTGAACAAGAGCTGGTAACAAACTGGACCCAGAGCATGAACAGAAACATGGTTGTGTTGATTTAATACCTGTTTTGTTAAACCAACAATATCTGAAGGAGAAGAAGAAGAAATCATTTGGTTGCAGATTTGTTGTGAAAGCCATTTTTAAGACAGACTTTTAAAAAGCTGGACAATTCTGAACTGCTTAAATAATCTGCACAACACAGTTATGGGCTGTGTCCAAATTCAGGGTCTGCATACTTCGAAGGCTGGATTCATTGGCCTTTACGTCACAGCGCCGCGCCTAGGCCTATCCCAATTCGAAGACTCCTTTGAATGCGGCCGACGAATCCAGATTTTCTTTTTATGAGTTGAAGGCTGGGTCCGGTGTATCCTTCGCCAGGCAACATATCCCAACATGCACTGCGGGTCAAACGGGAGATTTTTTTATGAGTGAAGCGAGAGCTGCACCCAGAGATTATTGGATTTACAAGCCTAAAACTGTTAGATTTAGGGCTTTGGTCATTTATATAAAATATTGTAAAGTTATTTTAGTCTGAAATGTTACGGTAAAAGTACTTCTATTGCGGTCTCTGTGTGGCAGGTCTCGTATGGCGCTCCGTTCATTTTTTTTTTTTTTTATTGAGACCGGAGTTTTATATCTTTTAGGGACAAAAGAAGAAAAAGTTGTACATTATCAAAAATAAATGTGTAAAATCAAAATGTAATTGTCACAAATTCACTTTAACACCTATATTTACAACTTTTTCTTAAGCATATATAAACCTGCTACATTAATTTCTGAGCTATAAACAAAAACAAAAGGTGACAGCACATTCGCGGGGGGTGGGGCAGGAGTTCAACTGAAGGTTAGACCCGTCCCAATTCATAGCCGTTAACATCCGTTCTACCCTGTCAAAGAAGTACGCAGCCCACGTCAACCGGGTAGACTGGGTCCTTCGAAGTATGCAGACCCCGAATTTGGACACAGTCATAGACTTTTCTTAGTCATGTGACCTATGCCATAGCAACGTTATTAGATGTGTTATAATCAGTTGAAAACAAAGAAAAAACAGTGATAAACAGATTACTGTTATAGCCAAGCATCTAGTAGATCAAGCCTGTAAAGCACTACTAAACATTGTCTGTTTTATTAGAGGTTGTACAGTATATAAACTGGATAATAATCAAAAGACAAACTATAGAGAAAAGCTGCAGAAATCGGTATTAGAAATAGACCATTGATTCTGCCCTATGGGATAGTTACACACTGACAGGCCTTGTTGGAGACCCGTGCTGACAGATCTTAATATTTATAACTACTTGATTAATATCACATCAGAGTTACTCATAAAAAGCTACCAAAGCCTTCGAGTCTATGAGTACTTTTATCTGGATTGATGTCGACACTGATGTAATACTTCATATCACCAAAGTTAAACTGAGCAACTTCGCATCTGATGCTTATATTAACCCATATTAGGGCTGTCAAATGATTAAAATTTTAATTGTGATTAATTGCATGATTGTCCATAGTTCACTCACTAATAATTGCAGATTTTTACGATGTTCTTAATTGACCTTAACAAGCAAGAAATGCTCAAAGATTGAAAAAAAACTGCTAGCAATACTACAGAACTACTCCAATAAGCTGCAACGATGTGTAGCACTATTCTAGAATATGGTTTAATTATTTAACTGAAGGACTAAGACTGACACTGATTTTTGCTTTCAGGGTTCATAATGATAAAAAAAAGTCTTATTCAGTCATTTATTTAAACTTCCACTGAATTAAAAGTATGAGTAATTTGTTAAAGAACGAACACGCATAAAGAATGAGGAGCATCTGGATTTTGGGAGGGATCTGGATTATTGTCTGGATCTAGAAGTTTTTATTGATTCGTCTTTATTGCACAATCACATTATGGGCAAAATAAGCTGTCAGTGTGTGTCCCAGGACAGCTGTGGCTACAAAGTGTATGTAGTTTATTACCAAACATGTGAGTGTGTGTGTGAATGAGGGGAATGACAGATTGGAGCACTTTAGGAGTCTAACTTAAAAAATAAGCTAAACAAGTCCAGATATTTACAGTGTATTTAGCATGTATGAGCTGCTCAGTGGAGGTCTGCACTCTCCATTATTCATATGGTCTCCCATGAGTCTACACAGCTGATATAGTATACTAACAGAAGAAAGATCTACCATCTGTAACATAGCATGTGTTTAATAATATCTTATGAATTCAAGCGTTAATAATTAAAAGAGATCGAAGGGACACTTGTTGTTAAACCTTTCATTTGAACCCTTATCTCACAAAAACAGAGCTGAAATGTAACTTACACAGGTAATTTATTGGCTTCAGTATAAAATCTGGGTTACATGTTGTGTTTGTGTAGTATTATTTTTGTCTAATTTTATGCCTCTAGTTTTTTACCAAACTAGGCCAATAGCATTCTCATTTAAAAAGCAGCAATAAATCTGCTGAAGTACGTCACAGAGTTTAAATATACAAAATATTATGAGGAAAAACTCACTTTATTACTTTTATTATGGACTTTCAACCAGTACTGATTTGTCAGTGCTGCATTATGAATAATAATTTTGAAAACTGATATGATTTAAACTTAGTGTATATAGGCTAATGACAAAACTGGAATACACAGTAACAGGAAAGAAACTCCAATTTGTCTTGTTTTGTTTTCTTTTATTTCTTTGCCCAGAAAATACTTGCTTTTATTTATACTTCTGCAGGTACGTCATGACGGCATCTATTCTAATTATCTGCAGTGAAATAGTGCAAGACACACGAATACTCAGAGTAAAATCACCATGTATCAGTCACCACAGAAGGCAAAAACTTTTAGGCTCTTAAACAAACATTGGTTCAAAGTGTGAGTCATGCAGGAGACTTGCAGTAGGATGTTAATTTCTTGCCTTAGATCAGCACCAGACTTAAAGACATTTAACAAAGTTTACTACTAGTACCAATTACTGGATGGTAAAGCAACAGTTCAGATCCTTTGTATCAGGGTGCTGTGGAGATATAATAATAATATTATAATAATTTATTGTCATATCTAAGTGAATGACCTCAGTTTGGAGAAATACAGATTAGTTTGGATGAGACTGACAAGCTAACAGCTACTCTGAGTTAGTCCAAGATCGAAATTGTTCTCTGCCACCTTAAAAATATCCTCCAGTCACAAAAGTGTTGTATGGGTTATTTTAAATGTTCTTTCTTAAACCTTTACTTTGTCATCAGTTTCACAGTTGTGGTCATGGTGGCAGAAATGTGATGTTTTTTCAGGATGTGAAAATATTTGTTTCCCACATTTTTCTGATTAGAACTGCAGTTTTACAAACCCAGTTGTGGTTAGTTAGATAAATGCATGTCTAACAGTACAGACAGTGTCCTTATCAAATATCAAAACAGAAGTACAAATTTAACTGTGAGCTTAAAGGGACTTAAGGCAAGATTTGTGAAAAACTACACATGCATTTCCAGTTTATTCAATGCTAATGGGTCATGAAGCATTAAAAACCCAAAATAACGAAGCCATCCGCATATATGTCTGTTGCCTTGGAAACGCTGTGTGCTACATAATGCGCTGCAGTTCGACGTCCGAATTTCCCGCGCAGTTGTAGGGATGTGACGTAAATTGACGCTGCATGCGCGTTGCCGACAGCTCTTGAACAGGAAGTACATGGCCGCCGTGGACTTGGATTCAAACACTGAAGGTATACTTATGGATGTTTCTGCAGCCAGCAAACGACCTGCATCCACTCTCACCCCCCAAAAAAGTGGCACCACGAAGAAAAAAAAGACTTTATCAGCGGCATCTCGTGAGTCTAAAAAAAAATATGACCGAAGCCGGGCAGGCACCCGCATAAATATTGGATATGCGTTCGGTTCATGGAGGGAAGTTCAGCTGCATTTGGGAGTGAAAACGGATGCTGACATGGCTCATTTCCTTGTGACCAGGTGAGAAAACATTATAGGTCGTGTTTGGAGCCTGATACAGTATGAAAATGATGAGATCAAATCAAATAACAGAGTGGAGAGACCTGACGTGAAGTATGTTAGCCTCCCCGGTGCAGTGCTGTGAAGACGAACAGTCTGTAAAGTGTCTGTGCGCGCTCCCGTGCCGGCTTGGCTGGTGGCTGCAGTTAGCCACAGCGCCTGTCGCGGCAGCACTGAGTCAGATTTTGTAAAGCTGCCTTAAGTTCCTTTAAGTGTTTGCACGGCCAAAGGCTTCTCAGAGTTCTGCAGCAGTCTTGTGATGACTAGCTCTTGTGAGACTCAGTAACACGTGCTTGTCATCATGAGAAGACTCTGTGCAAAGACCCACATAAATATCTTAATCTTAAACCGCTCTGATGTGCACAGATGCCTCCAGTACTCTCTGGGTAAATACAGTGACAATACTAGTCCAGCCCAGGGGTAGACAGGAGCAGGGAGAATCTTAGATCCCAAAGAATCTGAGCACGCCTTGCCACCATCCCTGTCATGTCATGTCATATAGAGATGCCTTGGAACTTTAAAAGCATGCTGACAAGGTTTCATGTAAAGAAGCATGTTTGAAACAACTTGCAGAACATGAGAGTTCAAAGCATTTGTTAAGTTTTTTGTCAGACTTGCACAAACGCTATGGTAAAAGGTAATGACCGGTCAAAGCAGTTGCAAAACAAATTTCAGCCGTATTAAAACTCTCTAAAAAATGTCATAGTAGTTTTTGTGAATGCTCTTTCATATTCCTTTTCACGGACATCAGTTTCTCATTACACTCCATAGAATTCTGTATTTACAGAGCAAACAGCAGTTGAAGCCGCTGCCAGCTGTAGCTCATCTAATACAAACCAGGGCACAAAGGGAAGGAATATTACAACATTTCTAATGGAATAATAGTGTAATGCAAAAGTGATGGCAATGTTTTATAAAATAGCATTGTATGCTCACCATTTGAACCATATTAAAATGATAACTTGCCCAGAGTGTAACCCCACCTCTTATCTAATGACTGCTAAAGATAGATGTCAGCTCCATGCGACCCTGAAGTTGTTTAGTTTGAGTTGTTTAAAGATGGCAGCCCCACCTTAGTCTCAGAATAGCCGTTAGCTTTTGAGTCCAGTCAGAACAAATTTCTATTTCTCCAAACTAAGGTTGTTTAACAATCAATCTAGTTAATAGTAAGATATTAATTGTTTGTAACATTTCCACAGAACCAGCTCTTTAATCAGGAGAAGTTACTTGCAGTTTTTACTTGTCTGTTTTTGAGGAATGAAATAAGGCACATACAAAAGTCTATAGGCTCCACTATATCACTTATTGTAGGTTATACACACTAGCTACGTTTACATGCGCCAAATTTCCCCAATCTGATTAAAATCTTGGTCGATCGGAATTCCCAAATCCCTGTTTACATGGACACTAACTGAAATGATCTGATCATGTCATGAGTACATATGCACCAAGCACTCGATCAGATTAAATGAGTTGAGCATGCGCACAGCGAGTTGTCTTTCCGGGGGAAGAAAAAAAAGTGAACAAACTCCGTCCTTTCTGCACGTCTTCCCCGCCCCATCGTGTGCTCGAGCTGACTCACGTTATCCCCTATATGGACCCTCTGCGGGTGATTACCTTTATGTTTGGGTTTTTACTGGTCGCATTAACCAAGCTAGAGGCTGAATACATATTACTACTGCTCCTCCGCCACAGGAGAGGAGAGCAGGATGACAGGATGACTGCACCAGCAGACCACTTCTGTTTACCTCCCGCCATGTTTTCTACTTGAGTCTGCGAAAGCGGAAAGACGTCACGCTGAAGTTGTACGCATGCGCAGTGGGCTCTTTTCACCCTTTCTTTCCGAATGGGTGTGTACATGCACGTCTATCCGAATGAAGATCGGACAAAACCACCCCTCTCGATCGGAAGTAAATTTCATTCTGATCAGGCTGCATCGGATCAAAACATTCTGATTGACATGTTTACATGACGTATTTTAGTTCCGATTGGGCGTTTATTCTGATTAAAAGTGCCCATGTAAACGTAGCTAGTGATGCAGTTTGCACATTTATGTAGAAGCAAAGGTGAAGAAAAGGTCAGTTTTTTAGTATCTCATGCATAGCATAGCGTAACGTAACGTAATGTAACATAACAAAGCATAACATATTCTGTTGTATCCAGCTGCTAAAGGATTTTATTTTTTTGTTTTGCCCCAGTGGAATAGAACATTTGTAAATATGTGAATAATTACACCCACATATCCTCTATCGTTTGTAACCACATGTTTAAAAAGTGTCATTTACCTGAGCCAAACAAATATACAACACACCAATAATAATTCTTTTTTGTCATTAATCTGACAGATTTTTTGCTCTTCCTCCCATATAAACTCTGTCACATGACTCTCTTTCAGCCTACATTGAGGACTTGGCTCGCAGTGTGGAACAGAGCAGACGTTTAATCATTGTGCTGACACCAGAGTTTGTTGCCAAAAGAGGGTGGAGCATCTTCCAGATAGAGACCCGCCTTCATGCCATGCTAGTTACTGGAGAAATCAAGGTAGGGAAGAGGAAACATGAGACCAACAGCAATCAAAAACACATTCAGACATTTCAACATCCATTCTGTTTGATTTGTGTTCGATGTTCAGTCAATTATAAACGCTCTTTAATCAGTTTGTTTCTGTTTGTTTAGGTGATCATGATCGAGTGTGCAAACTTGAAGAATATTATTAACTACCAAGAAGTTGAAGCACTTAAACATACAATCAAGGTATACTCTACCTGTCATTATGGGTGTACTGTATATTATGAATGAATCTTCACTTTATGTTGCATGATCTTGGGCAATCTGTTGGCTCAGTCCTTGAAATGTGCTGACTCTTAGCTACTACCACATAAAATTTTAGTTTAAGTCGTAATCATTTTGTGTTTGCCGAGGTCAGTTTGCTAAGGCTGGATCACAGTGGTGGCTACTTTCTATGTGGTTAACACTAAAACTTAATCAGTTGAAGTTGTATATCCAACAATTACTTTCAGTTACATTCGATTTAAATTTATTATCACCTGTACAATTTACAGATTACAAAGAAAATCTATACAATATTTCAACTAAAAATAGAACGCATTGAATAAAAGTCCAACAAGCTGTAGTTAAATAGGAAACAACAGTCAAATAGACCAGTACCTATATGTGTGGAGTGAACAACGTCTTTTGTTTCACAATTATTTACTGCAGTGTTGCACATGAAGGCGTTAGACACACTGACATGTGTTGCATGTTGTAGAAGTGTTTTCCTTTTGTATGTTTCTGGAGTTTCACTGAAATCCATTCACTGCAAAGTGAAATATTGTTATAGAAAAGGTGCATTTGTTGGTAGACTGATAAAACAAATGGCCAGCAAGGCAGCGGGGGAGGGGCGTGTGAATGGTAGAATCTAACAAACTGATGAATAAAACCAAAGTGATGAGTGGTTCAGTCACAGCTGGGTAGACTGGCAAATAAGGAGCAGGTGTGAGTGGTGAAAAGAAGACTTGGTAAACAGAGGGAGGCAAAGAGCATGAAGCACAAGAAGAAAAAATAAACATAGAAAACTGGAAAGTAACAAAATACCTGACTGAAACGTGGATTAAATAAAAAACTAATGGTCAAAAACTCCAGAAGTGAAATTACAAGCACCAAAACGCCAGCACTGTGAAAGTATCAAAGATATCTTGTGAAGTAAGAAGAAAAGATTTTATCAAAACAAACTTTTTCAATGGTAAGAAAACCTGAAATTTTTGTTCTCTTTTTGCCTCTTTAAAGGTCTTATCCATCATCAAGTGGAAGGGTCCTAGGAGCAATGAGCTCTCATCTAAGTTTTGGAAACAGGTGGTCTATGAGATGCCTGCTAAACGCAGAGAGATGTTGTCCAGACGCCAGGTATTTGGCCATTAACAAGAGTCTGTCATTTTTCTTTTAAATCCCTATATTTTATACTCATACAGTATGTAGTAACTCGTCAATAGGTTGGTGTGTCCATCATTTGAATAGTATTGTATAAGAATATACATTCAGAAATGCTTTGAAGTCTGAGCCTGACCAAATAGGTCAAATTGGATGTAGGAGTATTTTAGTTTACTCAGGCATTTATGTATATTCAATAAAACCCATGCAAAATAATTTTGGTGCATTGGACAGAATTAGAGTGTGTAAGTTGGATCTGAATGCAAAGATACACCATGGTCCAGCGGCAGTTATAGGAATACGATCTTAAAGTAATTTTGACATGAAAATAAACTTGAACCGCTTGAATCGAACTCAAGTTCACTTGCCAAGAAGCAAGTGTGACCAGGCAATCAAACTCTGATTCGGACCAAACAACCGAACTCCGAGTCCGCCTGAAAATGTAGGTCTCTGTTCGACTGAAACAAGAGCTACTTTAATTCTGGGACCACCCCCTTATTTTACATATCCATGTCAGCTTAAACTAGTAAACCAACAACCTTAATAGATGTATGTATGTATGTAGACACCAATAGATAAAAGTTTTGCTTTGACCAATATACGTTTTTCCATCTGACAAAAATAAACTCTCATCTAGCATAAAACTGAACTTACTTGCATCCAAAACATTTAAAAGAAAATTCTCACTTAAAAGAATGAAAGTGGTCTGCAGCTGGCTGTTGGATTGTGCCACTGCATCTTCTTTTTCATTTAATAAACATTATCACTAACATGGGCAATGACCAATTATGTGAAAAACAGACAATAATGGACAATTATTTGGTTAAATTATTATTCAGTCTGTCAATCAACTGGTCCACCAAATATGACAGCCTTTATAAAAGTAGTTCTTACGTATCAGTGTTTGTTATATTTGAAATTTTCTGTATAAATAGACCACCTACATTACAAGATGAATCAAGACAGCCTGCCAATCAATCAACCAACTAAATTTGGTCTGTTTTAAAAGAAAAAAGGTTTATGATAATCAAATCTGCAGAAACTTAAAAGAAAATGTATTTTCTTAAATTTAGATTGTGTGTTTCTGGTTGCCTCAAACCCTTACTGCATAAATATTTAAGAAATGTGCGTTTGATATTCAAAAGATTAGTTTTTTGCAAGACTCATGAAAAGTAAATCATGCTTCGCTCAGGAACTGGAATGCAATGCTTTACAACAATCATTGCTGGTGATTCATGGATCCTGACATTAAGATATAACCAGCCACAATCATCCATTGACAGGTAATGGACTCCGGTGAACAGGGTCTCTTTGGTGACCTGCAGACCACTGTGTCCACTATTGCTATGACAACTACCTCTGCCTCACTAGCACCCCCTAATGAGAGTCGTAACAGACATCACCAGGTCAGTGACGCATGATCCTTATGAAAATTGTTGTTATAATTTTATGTTTGTTGTTTCTGAAACACGTTGTGTTATAAGATAAAGTCCCAAGTCTTTTCTAACGTGTGATTTTAACTATGGAAGGCGAACACCATCATGCATTAGGACACAGTCACAAAACAAACAGAAAAAAAGGTTTAGATATTTTCTGAACAACTTAATTTTACTGTTGTGTTACAGGCTTAGTTCATTGTGCAATTAATTTAATTCAGTTTTAAAGGTATGTATTTTTACTGAAATATCCCTAGATGTGAAAAATAGAAACAAACTGAATTTAGATTAGATGCTTTTTCCACAATTAGAAAACAATTTCACTCAACACATAGTTGTTGTTATTGAAACATATATTTCATCACAGTTTAAAGAGGCCATTTCACACAAATTTCATGACTTTGTGGTTATTTCTTAAGTATTAACCAGTAATATGAAACATTTTATATCTAGAAAAACATTAAGAAACACTGATTAACAGACCTTTCAATCTATCTGGCTTTGGGCTGCAACTCATTGATATTCATTATGCTAATTCACTGGACTCTAATTGGCTAACAAATTAGCCTATGAGAGCAAGGCATACTGTTTTCTCCCCCGCTGCACATGGTAACAGTGCACCAAGTCTCTTCCTGTTTGATACGTGTTTATGCTATCATGCGGGTGTTAATGCCACCTGTGTAGTTTGAGAGATTAAAACTGAAATAGAAGTTGTTGACCTGTTTCACACCCACTATGAAGGTAAGAACACCTGTGGAGCTAAAATATTCAACAGAAACCTCAGAACAACCGTTTTTGATGGAAGAGCCTCTTTAAGGTCACTTCAGTATTTTTATACAAACATGAAACTTTTGGCTCTAGCTTTTTTAACATTCAGCCCTCTGTTTAAAGTGTTCTTAATTCTAATTTATTCTATGGATTATAATGTTTTTATACCTCTCTCTCTGCTTTTGTTTTGTATTTCAGGAATTTTTGTGGCTGATAAACTGTTTAGTTTGAACAGATGTTTACAGCAGATGTTTAAATGAACCCACAAAGCTGTTTAACATTGGGAAATATCATAGCTAAAGTGAATTGTAATGAACTTTAACAAACATTTTATTATCACACATTGCTGTGTACTGCTGGTGTTCAAAGTGTCACACTTGATTGTGTCTCCTCAGCTAAAAATCCAAAATGTTTTTGCCAAAAAGCAACTGGACTTCTTTTTCTGTTTCTTGAAGATATTTCACCTTTCATCGAAAAGGGTTCTACATTACTGTCATGAAAACAGTGTCTTTTATTCCCTCGGACAGTAATAGACATTTTGAAGGAGGATTTAAAAAGTCATATATGTTTAAAAAGGAACTACCTTCATTAAATAGAGGATGTGGACTTCCATCGGTCCAGTACCTACAATGTTGCATTAATGCTTCTTCCAAGACTGTTTCTAAACAAGTCTGTGAAACAGCTGATTACAAAACCTCACATAAACAAGTCACAGGTGACAATGTCAGTTTGTGACTTTGACAAACCAGTTCATATTGTGGTCACAACTAATTAAAAGCCTGGAACTAGTATCAGAATTAAAGAAGCATTTCAGATAAAAGGTGAAACATTTTCATGATATTGACTTTCCTCATGAAAAATGACAAGTGTAAAGTAATGTCTTTAACCCACAGCTTGCCTTGGCAACGGAGATTCCAGACTTCAATCAGATGACCTTGCCATTGGGAGGGGGTCACGCAGCTACAGCAGCCCAAATGCGGCATTTCTGCCGCAGCTATGAGTTCCAGCTTCCCCCACAGCCTTCTTCCATGTCACCTCCCCTTCCACCTGCCTCCACAGTGCAATTCTCTACTCTGGGCCCCGGGGGGCGCCATGTGTATTGCAACATCCCTATGACACTGCTGAATGGTCAGGTGGGAAAGAAAACTCTGCAATTTAAGATTTTAGTGTTATTCCTGGATAGTCTTTAGGTTCCTGTACAGTTCATCATTTTCTTTTGTGTCCACACTGCTGTTTATTTGCATGTCCTTAGAGTTCAAACAAAATAAAAACAAAGCCCTCTTTTCTCCCCAGGGGTTCAGAGCAGTTCACTGGGGAACAAGAGGTCTGTTAAATAAAAGAGAATGTTATATTTTTTTTAAATCTGCCTTTTATTAACAGTAACATACATACATTAGTTCTAACAGACAGGGAAACTACTTTTATATTCTCATATAAAATAAATGCCATGTCTTTGACATGCAATAGTTTTTGATACAGTAGGTTGCAGTATGTTTTTGCTGTCACTTATGGAGTGTATGAAAATATGTCTAAATCTCGAGGTTGTGTGTTTTCCAGATGCCTCACAGCAGTACACTTGGGAAGAAGCCAGAGCTCCACCTGAACAGCACCTTTGTACCACTCACCAGCAGAGAACTAAGCTCTGACATCTGGTAGAATGACTGCTCCACTGGTGCTTGTTTACAGACAGCTTTTGGTCAGTTGGTTCTTCAGCTGGTTTTCATTGGGGTTTTGGACTTTGTAAAGACTTTACAGGAGTTGGACAAGTTTTCGGAGAGGACTGCCTGGAGACTGCGTTTGGGCTACCTCATACCATGCTGAGAACAAAGGACCTTTTACAGCATGGATGAAGTGTGACTTCATACTCTTCAAGAAAACTGAACCCAGACAAAGTATACAAACACTTGCACTCTTCTTTGAGACCAGTTACTGGTTACAGTCTTATACCTAGGTGTGATGACATGAGATCCAAACACTGGAGAAGAATCTTACAAACAACATGCTGTTCATAGAAAAGCTCCTGAATTGTCCTGCTGAGTTTATGGATTGATTTGTGGAAATGAGAACTACAGAAGGATGAAAAGGTCCTGGAAACCTTAAAAAATGAGCATCTGTAGACATTAGGCTTCTTTTGTGTATTCATAATGGTAGCCAATCTGCTTCTCAGAGCACAATTAATATCTCAATTGCAGTTTCTACTCACACCAGCTGTAGTGAAACCAGTTTGTCAGTTAATTAATCAAGGTATTGGATGTGTTATCCTTTCACTGAATGTAGGTCAGCTTTATGAAAAATCAATCTACCTGTTGAATAGGTAGCTTTTAATTAATTAGGGTATGATTTGGAATACTCTGTTCAATTTCTCTATAGCTAGCTACCTGGTTTGGATAATAGAAGGTTACCAGGTTGATATCCAAATGTTCAAAATGAACAATGGACTAAAATTGCAAAATCTGTACTAGGAAAATACAATTATCTGATATAAGACTGAGTAAGTTCTTGCCTCCTCTGTAGTGACTGAAGGACTTGTTACTGCTTGAACAAAGTTGAAACTGATTACACCCTTTACCTAATACAGTAGAAAATTTAAAGTAGTGAACCACAAGGAACAAATTGGCCAAGAGACTAATTTTTTCTGCCAAGCTAAAAGAATAGTGAACTTTGCATGACCACCCTTTTAGATTAAAAAAGATAATCAAATAAATATAGATGAGAGAGGAACATAAACAATCGTTTGTTGCAGCTCCTTTTTGTATGGAGCCTGAAGTACATTTGTTGATCCAGTATGTTTTTCTGTCCAACCACAATGTGATGATGAGAACTGATAAAGGGACAAATGGTTGCATTCCTCTGAAATCATCTTTAAACTTTTATTTAACATGTTTTATTTAAGAGGAACAAATATTTTTAGGGATCTTTGTCTTTATTGTTAGAGTAATACCTGTACAGCTTCCATTACTTATGTATAGACATAAACATAACAGTGAGTTAATCTCTAGAATTTCTGTTAGCATCCACAATATGTCTGCAGTTGTGCTTTTTGTTTGATTTTCTGGATGGATGGATGGATGGATGGATGGATGGATGGATGGGTTTACAATGCCGCTAATAGACCCTAACCCTCGCTGCAGAAATAAAACTCCAAGCTAAATCAGACAACTTATTTTTCAGTTTTAAAAACTATATATGACCACAATATTTAAGCATCATGGATGATGTTTTGATGTCACACAAAATAACATAATTGTTGCCTTTTTTTAACAAGAACCATAGTCTCAGACTTGGAGGCTCTATGCCTCATTCCAGCTGCTCACCCCTGCTCAACTCCTCTCACCCAGGGTAACTTCCAAGTGGAATAGAAGCCGAACTGATCCGGTGCCTGCCAGTATGTTGTTTTTAGCTAAATTCAAAACTTTAGCTGTAATGATAAAACTTTCCTCCAAGCTCTCCAGTCTCTGTTTCCACATTACAGGGCATGTGTGTTAGTTTGAGGAGAACCTCAGAATATTGCTTCCACCCTTTGACTGTATCCCCAGTCGAGGTCAACAGTACTCTATCACCACTGTCAGGCAACATTGCTGGCAAAGCATCACTTCACTGCTCAACTCCACTCACCCAGGGCAACTTCCAAGTAGAATAGAATTCAGCCCCTCTCAAGGAGATTGGTTCCAGAGCTTGTGCAGTGCATTAAGGTGAACCCACCTGTCCAGTTATTATCTTTCACCTCTTGCACAAAATTAGGGCTCTTTCCCTGCCAGTGAGGTAACATTCCATGTCCCAAAAGCCAGTTTTAGCAACTAGGGATCAGACTAACAAGGCCTCCACCTTTGACTGTCACTTAATCCACAAAGCAACAGTCCCCTATGGCATGTCCTGCAGGATTTGGGTCCACAGGTAGTTGGTTCTGTGTTGTTCTTTTGAGCTGTGCCCAGCTGGACTCCATGGGTAAATGCCCAGCTAGGATTCTCAACAATGACAAGCCTTTCTCTTAGGCCTGGCTCCAGAGTGAGGCCCCAGTATCCTCAGTACAGGTGAGATAATCTGGTTCCTTAATTTTATTTCTGTCATAAGGGCCTTTTGAATTGCACTTTGTCTGACTTTTCATCCAGACCAACCATACCAGGGGCAAAAACCTCCCACCAAGCACATCTGTCCCAGGTAGAAGAGTTCAAGATGGTCGGGGTCTTGTTCACTAGTGAGGGTCGAACAAGACAGGAGATTGATGAGTGGATTGTAGCAGCATCAGCTGTGATGCAGAACTGTTGCTGGTCTGTTGTGATGAAGAGGAAGCTAAGTCAAAAGGCGAGGTTGTCATTTACTAATTTAGCTACATTCCAACGCTCACCTGGGGTCAGCTGCTAAAAATGACCACGAGATTATGGCATTTAATACAAGCAGCTTAAATAGCCATTATCCACAGAGGGGTTGGGTAGGATAAGGAGTGATAGGATAAGGAGCTATTCAAGGGGGCTCAAAAGGGGCTCAGAGTAGAGTCGCTGCTCCTCTGCAATAACAGGAGCCTGTTGAGGAGATTTGGGTATCTGATAAGTGTACCCTAACATGACCCACTTGAAGGAGACCTCTGGACAGACTCAGAACTCACTGGTCACAATGCATTCCCATCAAATGAGCCCAATGGGTACAGTGGCTGTGGTGAGAGATTTCTGGCTATCTCTATTGGATTTGTTGTCCCCACTGGATGGATGGATGGATGGATGGATGGATGGATGGATGGATGGATGGATGGACGGATGGAAATGGCATTTTATTCTTAAAACCAATGAATTCTGGATATTTGAGATTGTTAGATACAATAATCCATTATGAGTTATTATATTCAATGGCAATATAAACAAAAAGTGCAGTAGGTGTTTTTTTCTTTGATTCTAATTTTTTCAACTATTCTTTAAATATGTTGGTTGACATAATTTAACTGAGAGCAAATAAAAATTATATTAGTTGTTTTACACATTCTTGATGCCTGTTGTTTGAAATGTTTGGTTGTTATTTTTCTTTTCCTTTCTGATCTTCTATTGATGACTTTCTCAATACCGCCATGCAGCTTCATCTCAAACCAGCTAATTTAAATATATGTAAATGATTTTCTGTTGTTGTTTCATAAATCACAGCAATAACAATTTGACAACACTTTTGTTTATATAAAATTGATTTCCAAGAACATTTGCTGCAGAGGTATGGAGCGTATTAGCCTATAAATTTCATAAAAATATACTGTAACATATCAAAACATGCAAAATCTAACTTCCATCCATCCATGTAACACAAGGTCTGCAACCTTTATGACTGAACGAGCCATTTTCTCATCATTCATAATAAAATCAGAAACAGTTTTATTTGGCCAAGTACAGTGATCCCTCACTACTTCGTTGTTCGACTTTCACGGATTCACTACTTTCCAGATTTTTCAAAAATATTCATCCAAAAAAGAAAATCTAAAATACCACACTTTTGGCTGTTTGTTTACCTCCCCACACTTCATCTGCAGTCAGTTGATGACCCCAGCACCTCTGTCTGAAGATGAGGCACCTCCTGATCTGTGCAGTCACATCGTCACGTTCATCGCACTGCACAGGGTCCTTTATCACCGTCGTCAGTCAGCCAACACAATACTTTACCCCGGCTTTACACTGGACGAATGAGCAGCGTATTACACATGACCTGTTTAGGAGCATTTCTGTTTCTTTTTCAGGGCCGACCCGACCCCTTTTTTTTTTGTTCTACCGCCAAAGCGGCCCATCATGCCTACCTATGGACTGATTGGTCCAGTAAAGGGATGTCAGTCACTTGCCTACCTACTTAGTGGTAGCCACTGATTGGTCTGGCAGTGTGCTTGTGAAGTGATGTTACATGGTGCCTGATCAACCTGATAAACCTCAAATAAACAGCCAGCAACAGTAGCTACGTTTACATGCGCCAAATTTCCCCAATCTGATTAAAATCTTGGTCGATCGGAATACGTAGCTAATGACTTGTTGTTACTTTATTCAAGATGTCAGTGCTGAAGAATCTCCCTTGTTTCCCTCTCTCAATAGCTACGTTTACATGGGCACATTTAATCGGAATAAACGCCCAATCGGATAAAAAATGCGTCATGTAAACATGTCAATCAGAATGTTTTGATCCGATGCAGCCTGATCAGAATTAAATTTCCTTCCGATCGAGAGGGGTGGTTTTGTCCGATCTTCATTCGGATAGACGTGCATGTATACACCCATTCGGAAAGAAAGGGTGAAAAGAGCCCACTGCGCATGCGTACAACTTCAGCATGACGTCTTTCCTCTTTCGCAGACTCAAGTAGAAAACATAGCGGGAAGTAAACAGAAGTGGTCTGCTGGTGCAGTCATCCTGTCATCCTGCTCTCCTCTCCTGTGGTGGAGGAGCAGTAGTAATATGTATTCAGCCTCTAGCTTGGTTAATGCGACCAGTAAAAACCCAAACATAAAGGTAATCACCCGCAGAGGGTCCATATTGGGGATAACGTGAGTCAGATCGAGCACACGATGGGGCGGGAAAGACGTGCAGAAAGGACGGAGTTTGTTTACTTTTTTTCTTCCCCCGGAAAGACAACTCGCTGTGCGCATGCTCAACTCATTTAACCTGATTGAGTGCTTGGTGCATGTGTACTCATGGAATGATCACATCATTTCAGTTAGTGTCCATGTGAACAGGGATTTGGGAATTCCGATCGACCAAGATTTTAATCAGATTGGGGAAATTTGGCGCATGTAAACGTAGCTAATGTCCATGTTTGTTTACTACTTTTGTGGTGATTGCAATAATAATAATAATAACCTTTATTTATAAAGCACTTTACATACGAGGAGACCAAAGTGTTGCACAAGCGATAAAATTAACAAAAGAAGCACTCAATAAGTGCCCAGAAATAAAAAAGACAGTTCTACATACATTGAGTACACAAAAAAATAACTCATTGGCGAGTTTAACCAGATTCGAAGGCCATTTTAAAAAGATGTGTCTTTAAGAGTGATATAAAAACTTCTAATGAGCTTGCCATCCTAACATTGAGAGGAAGGGTGTTCCAAAGTCTAGGAGCAGCAACAGAAAAGGTCCTGTCCCCATGAGTAACCAACCTAGAATTAGAAACAACCAAAAGAAGTTGTTTTTCTGACCTCAAGTGTCTCTTAGGGGCATAGCAGTGTAAAAGATCAGACAGATAGGGGGGGTGCTAGGTCATTCAAACATTTAAAAACAAGAATCAAAATCTTAAAATCAATTCTAAAACGAACCGGCAACCAATGCAGAGAAGAAAGAACCGGAGTGACATGGTCGTGACATCACAGACCAGACCTTTCGCATCGCTAGTTATCATTCATTGATCTTTATCGAGGTGAGCTGCTCAATATGTCGCAATATTAATTTGAGGCCATATGACTTATCCCTTATGCCCTCATCAATATCAACAAAATAAAACCTTTAAATAATATAGTTACCTCAGTTTGTTAACAGTATGAAAGTGTTTCTGTGTTACCTTGAAAGCCTGTCATGATAAGGACAAAGTATTTTTTGGTGTTCTGTTGATGAGTGCAAAATCTCTACAGTTTCTTAATAAGAATTATTGAAATAATAAATATACAGTGGGGCAAAAAAGTATTTAGTCAGCCACCAATTGTGTAAGTTCTCCCACTTAAAAAGATCAGAGAGGCCTGTAATTTTCATCATAGGTATACCTCAACTATGAGAGACAAAATGAGGAAAAAAAATCCAGAAAATCACATTGTCTGATTTTTAAAGAATTTATTTGCAAATTATGGTGGAAAATAAGTATTTGGTCAATAACAAAAGTTAATCTCAATACTTTGTTATATAGCCTTTGTTGGCAATGACAGAGGTCAAATGTTTTCTGTAAGTCTTCACAAGGTTTTCACACACTGTTGCTGGTATTTTGGCCCATTCCTCCATGCAGATCTCCTCTAGAGCAGTGATGTTTTGGGGCTGACGCTGGGCAACACGGTCTTTCAACTCCCTCCAGAGATTTTCTATGGGGTTGAGATCTGGAGACTGGCTAGGCCACTCCAGGACCTTGAAATGCTTCTTACGAAGCCACTCCTTCGTTGCCCGGGCGGTGTGTTTGGGATCATTGTCATGCTGAAAGACCCAGCCACGTCTCATTTTCAATGCCCTTGCTGATGGAAGGAGGTTTTCACTCAAAATCTTACGATACATGGCCCCATTCATTCTTTCCTTTACACGGATCAGTCGTCCTGGTCCCCTTGCAGAAAAACAGCCCCAAAGCATGATGTTTCCACCCCCATGCTTTACAGTAGGTATGGTGTTCTTTGGATCCAACTCAGCATTCTTTCCCCTCCAAACACGACAAGTTGAGTTTCTACCAAAAAGTTCTATTTTGGTTTCATTTGACCATATGATGTTCTCCCAATCCTCTTCTGGATCATCCAAATGCTCTCTAGCAAACCGCAGACGGGCCTGGACGTGTCCTGGCTTCAGCAGGGGGACACGTCTGGCACTGCAGGATTTGAGTCCCTGGCGGCGTAGTGTGTTACTGATGGTAGCCTTTGTTACTTTGGTCCCAGCTCTCTGCAGGTCCTTCACTAGGTCCCTCCGTGTGGTTCTGGGATTTTTGCTCACCGTTCTTGTGATCATTTTGACCCCACGGGGTGAGATCTTGCGTGGAGCCCCAGATCGAGGGAGATTATCAGTGGTCTTGTATGTCTTCCATTTTCTAATAATTGCTCCCACAGTTGATTTCTTCACACAAAGCTGCTTACCTATTGCAGATTCAGTCTTCCCAGCCTGGTGAAGGTCTACAATTTTGTTTCTGGTGTCCTTTGACAGCTCTTTGGTCTTGGCCATAGTGGAGTTTGGAGCGTGACTGTTTGAGGTTGTGGACAGGTGTCTTTTATACTGATAACGAGTTCACACAGGTGCCATTAATACAGGTAACGAGTGGAGGACCGAGGAGCCTCTTAAAGAAGTTACAGGTCTGTGAAAGCCAGAAATCTTACTTGTTTGTAGGTGACCAAATACTTATTTTCCACCATAATTTGCAAATAAATTCTTTAAAAATCAGACAATGTGATTTTCTGGATTTTTTTTCCTCATTTTGTCTCTCATAGTTGAGGTATACCTATGATGAAAATTACAGGCCTCTCTGATCTTTTTAAGTGGGAGAACTTACACAATTGGTGGCTGACTAAATACTTTTTTGCCCCACTGTAGGTTTTATTGTTTTTTATAACCAATTTCCACTAAATGAATGCGGAAGTTAATGCGTGCAAAGCAATGGAGGTGCAAAAGTCCGCGAAAAGAAGCCGCACAATACAAGTGGTACTCAAAATTTTTTGACAAGGTTGGCATGTCTGCAGTCAGTCATTGCATTGATGTCACTACCATGTGTTTCACAGAGTGCATCCTAGTTTGTAGCCTCAAAACATCTTTAAAACGTTTTTTCAGCTTCCTGTGACCTCTTCACGGTTCTTTTGATCACATGATGCCTCTGAACAATGTGTTTATACACACAGCAAAGAAAGACTAGATTATGATCAGCCTACCATGTGCAGGTGGTGTGAAGGACATGTGTGCATCTCTGACATTTGCATTTCCGACCCCTCCACAAAAAAGACTATTGTCCAATCACACATCATAGCAACCGTTACTATGCGAGTAGCTCCAGCAAACACTGACTCCAAGCAGGACAGTCCCATGTTGTTTGTAAATCGGACACTGGATATCCTGATAGATTATCTGGAGGAGTTTTGTTCTTCTCATTCCCAAAGCCAAAAACACAACGTGAGCGGTGCCTAGAATAGATTAAATAGTGTGGACGGTCCCCAATTCAGTAAATGTGTCAGGAAATTAGCATAAATACGTCTGCTCAAAGGTAAGGCTAACTGCTAACTACTTACCGTGTTGTCTAGATCTAATAACTGGAAGCAAGAACACAAATCAGACCAAAGTTATGATTACCATGGATATCATTGCCAGAATGTTAACCTACTCTAATTAAGTTTAACGAGCCCTTTAGCTTTAGCCAACATTAGTTATCATGTGAGCTAACGTTAGCTGCTGTTGTTGTGTTGACGTAGTGTCTCTCACTTTATTTTTTATCAGTTTACAACAAAGTCAAACATATAGCGCCCCAACAAGCAACTTTAAATAATATTGTTTTTATCTTTTATGAAGCATTTTATGAACGGAAAACCTACCTCTGAGATTTAGCTTCAGATCGGCTGGTGTTAGCATTAGCCTTGATAGCAGTCGTATCTCCTTCATTGCGTGTCTTTTTGTTCTGAATATATCCCCCCACTGCATACTGTAAGTCCCTCCAGCGTCCAACTAGTGTTCAACTAGGACGTATGCAGCTCACACAAACATAAATTTACAATTTTTGTGATATTTAAACGCGATCCCACTGAAAGCTCGCCGATTTCTTCCAAATACATTAAACTTTGCTGGACGAGTGGCGGACGTAGCAACAGTAACTAAGGGGGCGGGGCTCGGCGAAAGGTCAATTAGGTCCAGTGCTTTATTTTCTCTGGGGGAGCATTTTTTAAACTGTTGAAATGTGGGACACATGGGTCTGCATTTATGAAATTTTAAAAAGCTCTACAGTTTAACAATGATTGAAATTTTAGTACAAAAGCATTCTAAGTGAAGAGTTCTTCTCTGATAAAGTCATGAATGTGTCAGTTGGTAAGTTATTGCAGTTCTTCCTTTCAGCACCCTGGTTCACCTCCATGGTGACAGACACTCTGACACCATTTCCAAGTCCTTACACAAAGGGGAAGTTATAAGTGAAACAAAAAGACACGATCCTTCTGAGTTGCTGCATCTTATAACAGCTTCTCTTGAAACTGTTGCTGCATTCACGATGTCAGATGAGGATTTATTCAAGCGGTAAGCCAATATTCTATTCACAATGTACTTCATTGATCAAATAAAATATCTCATAATTCCAAAGTGTTAAAGGGATTTATGCTGTAAAAGCCTTTATGTCAGATTATTATTATTAAATGAACTATCCAGTCTCACTGTATTAGATATTGTTCTTCTACAATATGAAAAATATATATTTTTTGGCTATTTGGCAATTATATTTAAAAAGCTTCAAACTCCAAAAGTAAATGGTATTTTGGAGCTTAAAGGTTAGGAACTTCTAACTTACATCACAGTTAAATCTGTTTTTAACTTGAAACTGATTTTCATCTTGTTTCATTTTGCATATTTTTATTTTCTGTACCATCCCTTTCAGGCATTTTTAAAATAATTTCAGCAAAGACAAGATTACTGTTATCCAAACCTGTTTTGAACAAACTAATTCTGCAGTTGGTGTGAACCAACACAGACCACACAACATGTCTCTGCATGTCCTTGTTAGAGCAGGTAAATATGCTCCTTTCAGTGGAAAACACTCAGTGTAGCATGTTCAGTTACTGCATGACTGCTCCTGTTTAGCTTAATTCATCTCCATGGGACGTTACCACACCAACTGGTAGGGATCTTGCAATTATTTTTCACTTTTTTTTGTCTATCTTGCTGCTTTTGGATCATTAGTTTACGTAATATTAATACAGAATGGCAAACATTGGTTCTTGTGCAAAAAAAAAAAGGGTGTGGGGGGGTCTCTTGCTCTTTTGCTGCTCAGGCAGAACTAGTCTGTTAATGTTCAAAAGGAAGATTGATTTTCTGAGTGAGTTAATTATGTTGCTCCTTAGAGATTAGAGTTAGAAGTTTGAAAATGAAAGATCGTATTAGATGTTCAGCCACAGTCGATGCATAAAGCAAACCAAAATCTTAACCATTTATAAACTACAGAAAAATAAACCTGACTCAGTTTCTCAATTTAAAGCATCAGCATTGAGAATTTACAGAGATTTTAACAAAAATGACACATTTTATACATAAATGTCTCCAAACAGCTGTCAAAGAAGTAAAACAGGGTTTTCTTTTACAGCTTATAAGTATGTATGTAAATGTTTTTGCTGATTTGAAAAGTTCTGATTTCCTGTTCAATCCATCTGTAAAGTTGGATTTTAATACCGCTTAAAAGAAAAACTATTAAATGCAACATGTCTCTAGGTTCTTTCCAGGCTAGAACGAAATTCATATTGCGATATACATTGCAGTCTCTTGCAATAACGATATATATTACAATATATAACCTAAAATAGAACCATTTCAGAACAGGTTAAACAGACCCTTAGAAAAGCCACACTCCTAAATGTGTTTTTTAAAGAAATAAAGAAATTTATGTCATTTTGAGAACATTTATTATAAAACTGTAATTATACAACCCAGTGTTGCAGATTACTAAAAGTATTTCCTTCTAAAAGGCACTGCATTTTGTTTAAGTCCTTGGTTCTTAAATGTCACCCAAGTTGCAGAGAAAACAAAAAAGTGTGTTTTTAGTTAAGAAACATACACTTATAAAAATACTTACAATATTAACTAGGCAGAGGAAATTAGTTTGTGTAATGCACAGATACTATAAATAGAGACTTATTTCAAACTTGCAGCCTAAGGCAATGCATTTGGTTTTAAAGCAGAACTAAGTAAGTTTTGCTCTCGCTCTCCCCCTACTGGTCCCCTGTGAAAGCTCACTGTCGTAACGTTCCCCCGCCGCCCCCGCAGACGCAGATGCTCTGCCGATGTTCACCCGCGACTGAGCTCTCTCTCGGTCCCAATCACTTTTCCTTTTTTTCTGCTCGTCGGTCAAAAGTTTTTTCGTTCTTTTTGGTTGAAATCTTAGCGCTCCTAAGGGTGGCGTTGCTAACAACAGCAAGGGCTTCATGCTTGTATTTATGTACGTGAGTGTGAGTGCCGTAAAGCAGGTTTGTTCTCGCGAGATTAGTCGGGTCCGATCAACTGAAAGTTGCAAGTGCTGCTTTCAGGACACAGACCCCAGAGGGAGGGGAGGGACCCACGAATCACCCCGCCAAGTCCTTGTTTACCCCCACAGGGACTCTAGAAAACATTTATTGAGGTGAAAAAACTTACTTAGTTCTGCTTTAACATAAAGAGTACCTTTTGAAAATGAGGATTGATCTGTTCTTCTTCTTTTTGTCCTGCATTCTTTGTACTGGATTTTGTAGTTGGCTGCTGCATTGCCTCCTGGGATCATTTGCAGCATGTAGTCTGTGTTTGTAAGATGGTCCTTCAGGTGTTGTCGCTATAATTAGCAGGATGGAAACAAGGACGATGGAAAGTGTCGGAAATCGGGGAAAAAGGTGGCTCCAGGAGATTTTCGGGAGGGGCACTGAAATTTGGGAATCTCTCGCAAAAATCGGGAGAGTTGACATGTACGGTGGTAGAACAGATTAGTCGTGTTTTTGCCCCACACACTCTATTTTGCTGCCGTTCGTCGGATGGCTTAAATCCAAACCAGGTCCAAATAATAGATGTATTTTTCACAAGCTCCTCTGTTTCGCTGATGCGTTCAGCCATGTTTATTCAGGTACCGGATCTGCTCAAGGTTGTGCACCGACATATGATGACGCATCACGATTGACAGGAATAAATTTTGTGGGTAGATCAACATGCTTTATCGCAGTAGTGCAATAGAACTAAAATATCTATTGCAGGCCAATTTTGTATCGTTTATATCGCATATCGTTTATATTGCATATCGTTTATATCGCATATCATTTATATCGCCCATCCCTACCAGGAAAGCTGAAGGTTGGTGTAAATGGATGTAAAATCCCCTGCATCATAATTGCATTGCACCATATTTTCTGCATGTTTTTGTACATGCAATCAAAACATTCACCTTGGCATTCTGGTTTTTGATGGATCCAGATCTGAACAGACATTTATATTTCCAGTAAACTGCAGTGTAGCAAATATACTGAAAACCAACTTAAAAAATACTTTACTCCTCTCTTGGCAGTGAAAAGCCTCCATGGAAAAGAGTTAGATGTTGGTTGTGCTTTCTGATGCTTTTATTTACAATGGGGACTTTAACTCTCTATTGCTCAAGCATCCTTATGACATGGCGTTTCACCAGCTGGAATGAAGGTCCATGGTCACACCATTATTGCAAGACTCCAGTTCCTAGTGTGAGTATTTACTATTTTCTTCGTCATATGGCTCATGTAGAGTAGTTCTGTATTGCCTCTTTTCCACTAGGGTCGGTATGGAATGGGTAGGTTCAGACGTGTTCTGGTGCGTTTCTATTACTTTTTTCAGGGCCGACTCAACCTCTTTTGCTGGACCACCTCTGCTTCAGTCCGAAGCGTACAGAAGAGACCCAGTATGTCCACCTATGGACTGATTGGTCCAGTAAAGGGATGTCAGTCATATGCCTACCTACGTAGTGGTAGCCACTGATTGGCCTGGTGGTGTGCATTTGAAGTGATGTCACAGAATTGCACCTGATCAACCTTGAATGCCGTACGAGTTTTTTCTTCAGAAAGATCCACAGTCCAAGTATATTATAGTTTACTGCTCTCAATGCACACATCCACGTTTGTTTACTACTCTTGTGTCAATTACGAATTACATCACAGACCTTTTGCACTACTTGCTAAGCGGGAGCATGCCCAAGCCCCCACCCCGTCCACATTCCTGAGATGTAATCATCAACATAACCGTCCCAGTCTGTGCCGACCCTAGTGGAGAAGGTAGCATACATGTGACTTTATTCTAAATAATATAGAGCAGGGTTATTCAAATCCAGGTCTCAAGGGCCAGTATCCTGCATGTTTTAGGTCTTTCCCTAGTTCAACACACTGGAATCAAATGATGGCTCCTTAGCAGGCATCTGCAGAACTTTGCCATGCTGAGGAGGAAGTTGGAAAATTGGAATCAGCTGTGTTGGAGCAGAGACGCATCTAAAACGTGTGGGGCACCGGCCCTTGAGGCCTGGATTTGAATAGCCCTGATATAGAGTGACAACATCAAACCTTTGACATCCATCCATCCATCCATCCATCCATCCATCCATCCATCCATCCATCCATCCATCCATCCATCCATCCAGCAAACCTGCTTCTTCCCGTTCAAATTAAAATTACAGTTAGGGTTTAAATTTTGGTTTTATTTAAAGTTTTTGGGGCATTTTTGGCTAATGTTTCATAAGCCTCTCCATTTACATCAATTTTGTAATTTATAATTTTGTAACTAAAACAGAAAGGCTTACATTGTCCAATGTGTTCAGATTTTAGGCATATACAGTATTAGACAATTTAACTGAGAAAATTGCAGAAGAAGC
The DNA here is from genome assembly GCA_006937955.1 of Pachypanchax playfairii. Taxonomy (NCBI): domain Eukaryota; kingdom Metazoa; phylum Chordata; class Actinopteri; order Cyprinodontiformes; family Aplocheilidae; genus Pachypanchax; species Pachypanchax playfairii. Next base: position 929,850 of record SSNP01000143.1, read on the forward strand.
AAAATATCAACCTGTTTTGTTTTAACAGTTTCCACCATCACCATATTTTGTGGAATACCCACACCAGTACCATTTCATAATTGATGAACCAAATAGATGTCGTAAGGAAAGTCCATTTTTGGTTGTCATAGTCCCAGTCCCACCAAAAAGCAGAGAGGTCCGCAACATCATCCGGAGCACATGGGGGAATGACACCACAGTGCTGGGCCAGGTGGTCAGCTACTACTACTTATTGGGACTATCTCAAGAAAGCAATGGTACAAAACACCCTGATGAAGAGGTAAGGTGATTCGCCAATAACCTTTATTCTCTGACTTTTCAGGAGTTGAACATGATGAGATGAAATGGTACAGAGTAGATGGCTGCATTGGGATTAGGTCCCGCCGGGTCCCACGGGACCCAACACAAATCTGGTGGGACCCAGCGGGCAGTGTGAATTTTGCTGCGGGCAGGAACGGGTGGCTAAAAGAAACACTGTGGGATTGGGATGTAGCATGGGGATGTGGGTGTTTTAACACACACCTGGTGAGAGGGTTCAACGCCCACACTTTTTCTGTAGTTTTGCACAAATGTGTTACTTCAGTCGGTCCTCTGCATTTCACTGGCTGCTCTGTGTCTATGCTCGCTGCTGCAGCTGCCTCCTCGCCCCCCCCTCCCAAACATGACACCAGCTTTGAGTGTGACCGGCTGATGATTGGCTGTTCTGCCTCCAGTCCCGCTTTTCTTGGTGTGTTAGATTTATCAGTCAGCTCATGCTGAGGAGGCGTGAACATGTGATTATGTCTCCCTTTTCCAGATACTTTAAATAAGCATTTTTACTTTTAAAGAGTCCCTTCCATTAAAAACGTTTTTTAAGAGGTTTCAGTTGAATATTTTAGCTCCACAGGTGTTCTTACCTTCATAGAGGGTGTGAAAACAGGTCAACAACTTCTCTTTCAGTTTTTATCTCTCAAACTACGCAGGTGGTGATAAAACCAGAGTTCTCCTGAGTTGGAACGGCCTGTATCTGTTTCATCACAACTCCTTTGCTCGTTAGTATTCGGCAGCTCCTGCAGTTGAGACCACACCTAGCATGCTGCTGGCTGAAAGCTGTCGCGTAACGTAGCAAACAGGAAGACACGACGTCTGACGTAGCTTCTATATCCAATGTTTGTCCTTGTAAATGACTAAAAAATTCTGCGTAAATAGCCGTGTACTAATTGATGGCCATATATAAATTACTATTTACATAAACTATCATAAAATTTCAAGACTAAAGTTGCTTTAAAAATTACTGAAAATCTTTTTTTGTCAAAAAATGTCAGGATTAATCTGTTTCTTCAAACTGAGTTTGTTGAAAGAGCTATCTACAACAGTTCTGTATTCATTCATACATTTTCCATAGAACCTCAAATAATCTGAAATAATACTTGTAGCTGTTTCATTCAGAGAGAAAAGCAAAATAGTCAACACGGATATTTTAATTTGAATTCTTTCCCTTTAATTTGCTATCAGTTCATGTGTACGATGTTATGTGAAAAAAGTATTTTACATTTCTTTTGAAGTTGTTTTGGAAATGAAGAATGCTTTACCAAAGTTATTTCAGTTTCCCAGACCATAACGCAGTATCACTGTTCTTTGTTTCAAGTTGACTTTTCGGAAAGTACAACAATCCTGAATACCACCATATAAAAACAGAAGCATGAGTATATTTTTCTTTGTGGTTTGTAGAGATCTGATCAGCTGCTTTAAACTCATTCATCTCTCTCTGTTTCCTTAGATCTTATTTGAAAGTAAGAGGCATCATGACATTCTCCAGAGTAATTTCTTGGACAGCTACAAAAACCTGACTATTAAAACAATGCTTATGTTTGAATGGCTCAGTACTCACTGTCCCAACACATCCTATGCTATGAAGGTTGACTCAGATATGTTCCTCAATGTACACAACCTCGTCAACATGCTTTTAAAATCTCCAAGGGATCGTTACATGACGGGGAGTGTGGCAAGGGGTGCTGAGGTTCTTCGGGATCCAAACTCCAAATGGTTTCTGCCAGTTTCTGCTTTCCCTGAGTCGACCTACCCACCTTATGCCCTGGGACTGGGCTACGTCTTTTCTCTGGATTTACCCAAGAAGATACTGGAGGTCTCTGTTCACATCCGAGCAGTTTATATTGAAGATGTTTACGTGGGTCTGTGCATGAGACATTTAGGAATTGCACTAACGAATCCTTCTCATGATGGCATGTTTCAGGGTGTCATGCCTAAAAATACAAACCCGTGTTACTGGGTCTCTGTCATCACAACGATACTGCCGAACTCCAAGCAGCTTTTGGATGTATGGAAAGCCTATAAGACTCAAGCACAAAGTGACTGTTAGATTTCTGCTGCTTAAAGCAAAGAAAGACGTTTCCTGTTTGGCACACACTGCCACATCCGTAAAACCCAGCTGAGTAAATGAGAAAACATTTACATCTCACACAGCTGACTGTACTTTTGAGACGGATGCACATTTTGGTTTTCATATGGCTGTCAACACATACTATAGAATATTTTAAAACATCATTTGTAATTTAAAGATTTTATGACAAACTGTGGCCACGCAGGTTACAAGGCTGGGACAAAGGGTGCATTACCAAGCAGAAAAATGTGCAGCCACATTAACATTAAATATACCTACCACTACATATTCATACAGTATAACATGTGAAAAAACTGTGTTTTTGCTGGCTCAATTTTTTTTTTAATAAAAGGGGAAAAAACTGTCTGTAACTTCCAAAGGGGCTTTTCTTTTAAGAACACTGACTGCGTTTACATGTTGTCAATATTTGGGTTATGGTCGAGTTAAGGTCACTTTTCGGGTTTCTGAAACATTCGGAATAACCTGTTTACACGTGTGAGCTCCTGTATACATAGAGCACGGTTAGAGTCTGGACGTACGGGCAACCTTCAGACGGAATATGTGTCATTTCCGTAACTTTTCAGTCACCTTCTTGTAAATCTCTCTATCTCTGTACTTTCTGCCGTCAACAAAATATATTATATTCATGATTTTCACCACACTAATTAAAAAAATCTTTTCCTCCTCGCTCAAAAAAGTGTCGTGCTGTGCTGCGCCTCGCCGCGTTTACCTCTATTTCCTGTTTACTTCTGCACGTGGGTTTTGTATGTGCCAGATAACATGTACAAAGAGTTCCTCTAGTCTGAAGACCAAGATTCATTGTGAATAGAACATCAGCAAAACACAATTTAATGTTCCTTTTGATGGGGGTATGCCGATACGCGTCTACATGACCAAATATTCCGCTTACCCCAGGTCTCATATTTGGATTTTCAAAAAACCCGGTTATGAGCATATTGTGGTTTTTGCCAGTGTTTACATAGCCGTGCGTGACCTGGTTATTTCTAATACCCCAGTTTAAAATGGGTTATTGGCTGCATGTAAACACAGTCAGTGTTAAAACGATCAGTCCTCTACACCATTCCACACACACACTCACTTGCTAACACACTGATGACCCATGCTGGACGGGTCAGGGGCGGGGCTTCAGGGGGGGCTGGGAGGACGGTACGCCCCCAGCACGGACATCAGAGGGGCTCGGCTTAGAAGTATGATGTGAGAGACGGGTCTCTTCCACAGCTAAAAAAAAACTGGTGAAGACAGGCGAGAACACGGGCCTTTTTATAATTCCCACTCAGCGGAGGATGGAGTTTGGGTTCCAAATACAGAACCACACAAAATGCTGATTCATGCAGGGTTTATATGTGTTGCCCAGTCAGGTTTGAGTCGTGATGCTAAAAGCTTTACAAGAAAGACTGACTTTAGTGATGTAGGTGTAAAATATTGTATAAAACGTTCTCCTGCATCACTGGCTTTATTTTCACTCACACATTGAGCTTTATGACACGCAAATTTACAAGTTAATCACCGATAAAGCATCCAAGTGCATTGTGGGTAAAACTCGTCATCTAAGGTGATTTGCTCCGCCCCCCGCCCGGCTCTGATTAGTTCCACTAATGGTCAGAGGGGTTGTTGGAGGCCTCACCCCCGTCTCTGCTGCAGGTTGTAGATCGGCCGGGCGTGGCTGTGGAGGATGCTGCCTGTTGTCCTGGTGTGGATGTAACTTACCTCAGTTTGGTGTGGGCCATGAGGGGACCTGGCTGCTGTTGTGGCACTGTGGGCCATGGAATTTGAATTTTTCAAAACTGAGTTTTAATAGACACCGTAATGTTGCACATTGTGCAATAAACTGGTTGTTTCTCACAGTTTTTTATTTTTATTTTCCCTCATTCCATTCAAAGCAGTGAGGAAACAGGGTTAAGAAAGGAATGTAATAAATTACATAACTGCTAATTTAAAAGAACATGCTCTACTTATTTCATACATGTCCCAGCTTGTCTGCATAATCTTAGATTTCCACTCCTTCATTTGGGAAAGCAACGTTTTTTTCCTCATGTGCTGCAACAAGAATGACATTTACCTCAGTGAACAGTCTGAAATGGTAAACTGTCTGTTCTCGCATGGTGCTTTTTAAGTCACACGACTCACAAAGCAGTTCATGCTACAAATCATCATTGACACTGTTAGTGGTGATAAACTACATATTGTAGCTGCAGGCCTGCCCTGGGGCAGGTTGACAGAAGCAAGGCTGCCATTGCACAGACCCCCTACCGGGCCCTCTGACCACCACCAAACAGGCAAGGCTGTCATATTCTGTATGGAGTTGCTGGATCCAAGGTGCAGGAATGTAGAAAAAAATACTTTTAATAAAGAATATAGCAAAAGCTGATGAGGCGACAAAATAAATACTTAAAAACTGTATATGATACGAAGAACACTGGGAGAAAGACGTTGCTACAGAGCATGGAGAAGTCTGAAAATACTAAGTGACTAAGAAGGAGAAAGGTGATAACAAAAAATGACTGGGGAGAAAAGCTGGGAAAACCTAATCATAGAGATATGGAACAGCTTGAGAATAAACCACAAGGACATCTAAGGGACTAGTATAAATGATCCAAGAGAAACTGGGGAAACACACAACTGGGGGACAACAAGAATCTTACAAAAAACAGACTCACAAGAAACAAATCAAGCAGAAAGAAAAACACCTAAAACCAAGCAAACCACAAAAAAACCCACCAACCCATAAATCAAGCTCACAATGGTAACAGGAAATACGGAACATTACAAAATAAAACAGGAAACCTAACTATTCCAAAATAAAATCACAAGGGAAACTGACAAAACTCCTACACAAAGATCCCAAAACCCTGGCAAAGGCAGGTGATGTGTCTTAAAGGGACACAACAGCAAAGCATTTTTTGAGAGATCCAATTTTAAACTAGTGACCCTCCGGTTATAAGATGACCTGTGCTACCTCTAAAGTCCACCCCAGAGTTTATTACAATTTTGAATGAATGAATAGCAATTTTTTTATTTATTTTATTTTTTTTGCGGATTTTATTTCTTTTGCAAAACAGATTTGTTTCACTGAAAAAAATGGTTTTCTCACGTTACATCCGAAAGTTCATGGAAATCCTCTAGAGTTTCTTTTTGGACGCTTTTCTAGAATAAAAGTTCACCGTGTTCTATTGAGAGAAGTTAATGCTGAATATTTAACAGTTTGCAACACATTTTAATGAGTTACATCATTAAAGAGGCCCTTCCATTAAAAACAGTTTTTCTGAGGTTTCTGTTGAATATTTTAGCTCCACAGGTGTTCTTACCTTCATAGTGGGTGTGAAAACAGGTCAACAACTTCTCTTTCAGTTTTAATCTCTCAAACAGTATTCTTTGCTCTTATAGGCTAGTTTGTTAGCCAATCAGAGTCCAGCAAATTCGAACAATGAATATGAACGAGCTGTTGACGAAGCAGCCGAACCAGCCTGACGGAAGGAGCCGGAACCACCCGAATTTTAACGCAGACAGATTGAAAGGTCTGTTTTACAACAGTTTTTTTGTTTTTTTTCCCCTTATGACTCATTGCTTTACTGTTACGCCTAATTAGCGTCAAAAGTGATGAACGCATATTCTGTGCACGCACACTGAACAATGAGCGCATAAAAATGATGTGTGGAAGTTGTTTCTTGGAAATTAGCATAAAACCTCTCAAATTCAACACTCGCGTAGCTTCAACCCTCTGTAAGCGGATACTATCAAATATCGGCTGTATTTTTTGTATTTCTTTTTTTACTCTAGTAATAGAACTGAGCATATTACAAAGGATTTGAACAGGGGGCAAAAAGAAGAAAACAGTATTTGAAAAATGATAATAATACGGCGCACAAATCACTGAAACTAAACAGATGGGGAGAAAATGTAAACTCAGTTATTAAAAATTTTCAAGCTGGTTCCAGGTTTTTGTATCTTTTAAATTCTCTGAATTTTTAATAGATACAGCATATATTTTGAATTTCACAAATGAAAACAGTTAGCAAAGGTTTTGCATGTATATTAACATTTATAAATATAATATCTAGCTAAAATAAAATTTAAATTCAGTATCATGTTATTTTCCTGGTTTTCAAAAAAAACCCAAAACGATATGTTTAAAACAGAAAGAATCTTCTGGAAGAACATCTGTTTTGCAGAAAAATTAAGACAACAGAACCAACATTTTATAGTATGTGAACAAGACCAGAATAAATATGTTATGGTTTCAGGGTGGGTGTTGCAGAAAGAGCAGCTGGTGTTAATATCCTTTTTTTAAATCTTTGGGAAATAAAATATTTAACCAGGTAATATTTATGTAATATTTTAAAATAGATTTTTTCTAATTTTATTAGTTAAAATATCATGAGGTAAAAGCTATACTTTATTCCATGGTGCATTATTAACTATATTGTCTTACAAGGTGATAACATGGGGAGAAGAGATGGATCGCTGTTGTAAAAGCCTTATGATAGATTTGTTGTGTGACTGATTAAGAGAGAAGCATATTTTGCCAACATGCGTATGAGTTGGATCAATAATGTCATAAAAGCAGCATCATTTTGATACCAGAAGGAATTGTGTTCACTGCAGTGACGAACTCTGTAGGAGAAACAGACACATGATGCTTTTCTTTTCTATAAATTCAGCTCTGGAGAATATGAAACAGCTGCTTATTCATGGCAGAAAAAAAAGCTTCATTTAGACTTGCAGATGCAAATTATCAGTGTTGAATGACATTGAAACATAATGAACAGCGCACTCTGCTGGTGACCAGATGAATTAAAAACAACTTTGCATGTTGGTAGATTTAAAAGCTCATAAAAACCATCACATTTTAAAATATTGTTAAACTGTTTCATTTTACTTTATGCGAGTTTAATCACATCCACTCAACAACCAGTTCTGTTGAACACCAGAAGTGATGTAGGAGTGTTGAAACACATCCATCGATCCCACTATGAACCCACAGCCAGACAGAATGTCCCTCACTTTAAAAGGAGGTTTTAGAACAAGAACCAGAGGGACGGGAACATGAACATCTGCAAAGATTGGGTAATGGGAATTGTTGTCTTACTGTTCATCTTTCCTGTGTTTTGTTGGGATATATATAGCACTTCATATTCTGCATCTACAGAGACTTGGATTTTACATTTATGGAAAATGGACGCAGAATCTCAGGAGGATAAACCGTTTGTCAATCAAATATCATCCAGATTGTACATTAATGTACACTTTAATAGCTTTTGGTGCACCAAGTCTAAGTTTTAGTTTTCAAAATTTGTATCTAAAAGTTTTTAAATATTTAGGTAAAATTTCCTCACAGTGTTCCTAGTGTTGTCTTCTAGGACTTAGTGTTGTGGGGAGTTTTAACACCCTTCCACAGGATGTAGTGTGGGTGGCGCATGTTTGCATGTTATATGTAACACTGAGCTCAAATTTTTACATTTACATTTAAGATTTCCACTTACCTTTTGGATTTATTTAACATTTGTATTTAGTTTTCTATTTAAATTATGTAAAATGTGAGAAAATGTGGCTATTGTTTTTTTCAACGTGTCAGATAAAACTATTTAACTCAGCCTTTACACTTGGTACCCTATAATAGCAAAGTGTTTAATAAATAAAAAATCCTGTGTCAGTTGTTCTCTTGCAAGCTTGAGGGAATTATTGTTTATTCATCACAAAATATCCCACAGAAATTATATTAGACATGGCTGGACTGAGTCCTAATATAATGTGGAACAACAATCAATATCATTCTACTTTTCAACATTGTCCTTTTACAATGAGATGTAACAAGGTTTTAAGCTCCGTCCCTTTAGATTTTCTCTAATTCAATTCATATAATTCCATCCATTTTTGACAAGACCCTCAAACTCTGACAGAGTCTTTATCCTGTTTGTAAGATGGCTTCAGATTTTCACTGCTGCAGCTGTCTTCTGAACACCTCTTTATATTACGACCACAATTTGAAACAAAATGTCCAAATTTGATGGTTGCATCATGTCTGTTAGTCTTGATTGTCTCCATGAAGGCTTTTTGATTTACTGTACAGGGTGTATCTCACCTCTGGCTTGTTGACTGTTGGAGCTTGAACCTGGAGGGCACCAGCACGGACACACCGGGCAGGTCCTGGTGTAACACTAGCTACGTTTACATGCGCCAAATTTCCCCAATCTGATTAAAATCTTGGTCGATCGGAATTCCCAAATCCCTGTTTACATGGACACTAACTGAAATGATCTGATCATGCCATGAGTACACATGCACCAAGCACTCAATCAGATTAAATGAGTTGAGCATGCGCACAGCGAGTTGTCTTTCCAGGGGAAGAAAAAAAAGTAAACAAACTCCGTCCTTTCTGCACGTCTTTCCCGCCCCATCGTGTGCTCGAGCTGACTCACGTTATCCCCAATATGGACCTTCTGTGGGTGATTACCTTTATGTTTGGGTTTTTACTGGTCGCATTAACCAAGCTAGAGGCTGAATACATATTACTACTGCTCCCCCGCCACAGGAGAGGAGAGCAGGATGACAGGATGACTGCACCAGCAGACCACTTCTGTTTACTTCCCGCCATGTTTTCTACTTGGATCTGCGAAAGCGGAAAGACGTCACGCTGAAGTTATACGCATGCGCAGTGGGCTCTTTTCACCCTTTCTTTCCGAATGGGTGTGTACATGCACGTCTATCCGAATGAAGATCGGACAAAACCACCCCTCTCGATCGGAAGTAAATTTCTTTCGGATCAGGCTGCATCGGATCAAAACATTCTGATTGACATGTTTACATGACGTCTTTTTTATCCGATTGGGCGTTTATTCCGATTAAATGTGCCCATGTAAACGTAGCTACTGTTACATCACTATGTTACAGTCAGTTGTTTTCCAGGAGAGAGTGGAGCAGCTGCTCAGATTCAGAATTCAGGAGGATTACTGAGAAATGTGTGCATTAAGCCAAAACCACTCTGAGTTTTTTTTTAAATAAGGATATAACATCACAAAATTGTTAAAAGCTCCAAAGGGATGATTTTGCATGATATAGGACCTTTAAAGAGCAACTTACCCCCCCTTCAAAAGACGTCCTTACACTTGCTTCATTTTAAAAATGCGTTTGAGAAAAAGTTGTGTCTAATCACCAAGCAGGACTTTGATTGACATGTCGAGTTTACACACGCAGCCAGCAGTACAGAGAGGCTCCTAAGCCGAGCATGCTGAGAAAATAACGTGCACAAATCACATCCACACAATCAGAGCCACGGCAGTAAAACTGAAGTCTTTGCCCCAATTTCATTATTCTTTAAATTACATTAGTTATTCTCTTTGTTGTAGTTTTCAAAGTAGTTTATCGATTGATTGTTGCTAGCCACAATGCTAAAGCTATCGTTGTGTTGCTCAGAGGGGCCTGAGTAAATGCCTGAATAAAAATATAATGAATCACTGCAGTGAAATCCCTGATTTACTGGTATCAGTTATTCTCTTTGTCTTAGTTTTCAGAGTAGTTTATCGATTGATTGTTGCTAGCCACAATGCTAAAGCTATAGCTGCGTTGCTCAGAGGGGCCTGAGTAAATGCCTGAATAAAAATATAATGAATCACTGCAGTGAAATCCCTGATTTACTGGTATCAGTTATTCTCTTTGTCGTAGTTTTCAGCTGGTTGCTCTACATTTTCCTAAAATTACGCTAGCCCCATATTGTAACTGTCCGAACAACAGATTTAGAATGCAAAGCAATCCAAAGGCTTTTTTTTATAAATACCTTGGTATAACTTACCATTGTAATGCTACCTTAGGGACACTGGGGCACAGTCATTGATCTTTTATCTGTTTCCCTGAAGTTTCTTTCTCTACACCTCAAAGATACATTATTTCCTTCCTCATTTCCCACCTCAAATCCTCTTTGACTCACTCTGACTTTGACACATTTATAAAGGTTTTTGATAATCCTGTATAGCAAGATAGAGCTGCTTGTAAACTCCTGTCACTCAAACAAGGGTTCTGCCCAATCTCAGATAACTCCATTGATTTCTGCATTCTTACACTTGAGAATGGGTGGAATGACAATGTTTTACATTGGCTTTCTCTAAGATCTTTAAACGAATCGTTAAATGATCAATTAGTCCCAAACTCTAGATGAGTTAATCATTCATGCCATCAAGGTTGATAATCATCTAAGAGAGAGAAAGCAAAGGTGTCTTGCCCAAAACTATCATCATCATAATATAAAACTTAACCTCCGTCTCGGAGTCGATTCATAGCCTTATATCACATTTATCTGTTCCCAAGTTCTCAGTTCCCCTTCTGAAGAATAGCAGATGATCCAATTAATGTCAGAACAACATCAACAGAAGTTTTACATTAAAAGCTGTATTTAATTTCAGTCATTATCTGTAAACCTGCATATCCGAGCCTCTTGATTGACTCTCGTCCCCTCCATCTAAAAGCCATGGCTCACCGGCAGAAAGGAGAAAGCTGGTAGGCAAAAACATTTGGAATAAAAAACCTGTTCCTTTTCCTTCAGAAGGTTTGCTTTATTATAACCGGGCCCGGATATAGGCATAGGCAAGGAGGGGCAATGCCCCCCTAAATGCCGTGACTGCCCCCCCAAACCTAATGGCAGGCAAAAAACCAAAATTTAAAACATATCTGTAGGAAAGTGGTCTGAGCGCTGTCTGCTCTCTGTCCCTCCTTCAAAGTAGCCTCTGATTGGTAGATACATAAGGAGGGCGTCACTTCAGTTCCTTGCTTGTGGTGAACCTGAACTCCACGTCTCATTCTCACAGCAGAGTTAGCAGACACAGAGCCGTCAGCAGAGCTCAGCTCAGCCGCTGTTTCGAGTTTTCCTCTGCCGTCTGTCACCGAAATTATTTGGCTACTTATCCCAAAACGCGTTCTTGTTCTCTGAAAGAACTTCTCTCCCTGTCTCTGTCGCGCTCTCGTAGTTTTTGTCGGCTAATTTGAGCCGAGTCACTATGTGCAGATTTCTAGTTGCTAAAGCTACTACTGGCAGTTGTAGCGAAGCTGCCGCTGGCAATGCCAAGACCTCAGCAGGAGCTGAGTAGGAATCTTTACCCGGCTCGTCGGGCTGTACAGCTCCTCAACTCGCCACAACTTCTCCCCCCTGCGCCCAGTCTAGTCCCAGTACCTCGATTTCCTCCGGCTGCACAAGCACCACAGCCCCCGCTGTCCCCGGCTCAGTAGTGGCCGCGACTGATATCGACACGGGCTTGAACGCTATATATATATATATATAAGATATAAGCCATGCTGTGTGCAGAACTGAAGATATGAAAGAAACAGAATGCACAAAAAGATATTAAAAAAGGAAATGAATAAAAAATGAAAGGATAAAAAGATAGACAGACAGACATAAGTAGATAGAGGAGAAAGAGACAAGCCAGACAGATTAAAAAAATAAAAAATAATAAAAAAACACACAAAATTTATATAAAAAAAAAAAAAGATAAATGCAGCCTCAACGGGACAGCAGCCAGTGTCCTATTTGTGCCGGTCCCAAGCCCGGGTAAATGCAGAGGGTAGTGTCAAAGGGCATCCAACATAAAACCTAAGACAAATCAAATGGATCAAAGGAGAAGATAGATAGTTAAACTGTTATGATTATAGCAAAGTTATTATAGTCTTCTATACGTCTGAGGGGTTAGGGAGGATTTTACACCTCAAAATATTTGCCCCCCTGAAAATTCTGCCTGCACCCTGTGGTGGGGTTGTCTAAATCCGGCCCTGATTATAACACCGTGTCTTTGCAGGCTCTGACTGACTCTGGATGCTGAGAAGAATTTAATGGATGAAATATTAGTGAAACAATCTCCCCTTCCACAGACTCAGCAGTAAATGGTCAGCATACCGTCACCATAATGTGTGAGACAAAACTGTTTCACCTGGAAATCATAATGAATACATTCAACTTTTCATTTTTCAGTTATCCCATATCATTTTTGGCTTCTGCTGGCTTAGGAAACCCACCGCTCATATAAACTGGACAGACAACGAGAACTGGAGGATATTTTGTCTTTTAGGTCATCTCAAATTCAGCCCTACCTGCAGAGCCTAGGTCTTCTCCACATAGGACTTGAGAAAAGCCAATCATCTGGTGAGAATCAGGAAGGAAGATGAATAGAAGAAGACTTTCAATACCTGTTTTGTGAGGTTTTGAACATTTAATGATGCCTTCTGGACTCATTATTATTCCAGCTGTTTAAACTAGTTAAACCTTATGTTCATGTACAAAGAACCTTGAAAAACATCCAACCTATGTCCACCCAGTACAGTTAATGTGTATTATTCTGCCTAGCTGTTCTTGTAGAACTATTCATAACCTAGCAATTGAAAATAAAACATTTCACTTACCTCACAGTATCTGCTTGGGTTTTGGTGTTTTGGGTCTTAACCAGCGAGTGAGTATGACACACACTGCAGGTTTATGTGCTTTTTGGTTATTCTTTTAATAAAATGCCTTTCAACCACTGTCTTGTTGTTGTTGTTGTTTCTAAGCTGTAGGTATTTTTAAATCAAGCCCCCAAGCCTGCATGTGTTCTCCACTTTCAGCAGATTATTTTCCGATACACTGCACGCTGTGCAGTCATGGTTGTATACAAGAACTGGATTAACATGGGTGAAAAGACAATCAGTAATCTTTGGAATAAACTTTGAAAGACCTTCAGAATCCCAGGAGAACTGTTGCCGACAATCTACAGCTAAATCCAGGATAGAATCAGTGCACAGAAGCAAAATCAGTACAAATTATTGTTGATATTTTCTATACTAATAACATTTCTTTCATGAGCAAGTTAATATGAGAAAAGCTTTTAATGCTCATTATTTCTTTATATCTGTGTGTGAAAATACTTACATGCAGGTGCACCCAGGAAATGGTTTAGATATGTGAAATGTTAACTTCCTCTTGACAAAAAAAAAGGCCTAGATGTTTTCTTTCTTGAAATAAATGACAACATAAATAAACACACACAAACATGCAGACAAAAAGACAATAAATGGTATTGATGGAGAAAAGCTGACAAATATCATCCTCTATCATGCTGGATTTTTTTAAAAATCCAATTGTCACACAGATTGTTGATAGATACAAGTTCAAAAATGTGTATGTGTGTGTAGGAGCAGCTGACCCTGCAGTGAACAGGGCTACTTTGTCAGACCACAGAGAGACCATTCTTGAGTTCAACATAACACACTCATACACAGCCTTCCACTCTCCCCTCACTTGCTCTTTAATTTGACACATTCACAAACACGCACATGCAGAGGGAGCAAGAGAGTCAATTTCAGTTTCTCATTCTCTTACACAGTGTCTGGCTTTCTGTTTCTCCTCAACTCACAAGCATGAACAGAGACAGTGTTCCCCAACATAATGGTCCTTATTTCACCATCCTGACCGTGACTCACTGGTTCAGTCAGGAGACTGCGATGTCAAGCGTTACACTTGCAAATACAAATGTTTGACGAATATTGAAAAGTACTAGTAAAATCGACAAAAGGTATGTGATCACCGTTTGTATATGGCTGACAAGTAAGTAGGCTGCTCCATAAGAAAAGAGTAAGATTGACCTTAAATCTCAAACTACAAAACACAAAGTTCCATTAGCTAGTTTGTAAAAATAATAATAATAATAATCCTTTATTAATCCCTCATGCATGGGGAAATTCGGTTCTGCAGTTAATCCATCCTCACCATGAGGTGAGTAGCAGAGGGCAGCCATCTTGAACAGCATCCTGAGGGCAGTTGTGGGATTCAGTATCTTGCCCAAGGATGGATACTATATATTAAATTATTATTAAATACAAAGAAAATAAATGCTAACTAAAGAAAAGTGAACTACTGTTTCTGTCAGCTGTGTAAAAATACCAGAAAATGATGATTCAAAAACAAATAACATGTCATGGATGTTACTGTTATTTTTAAAAAGTTTCTTTCTGGGCTTGCGTTTGTTAGCTGCACTAGCTAACACAGAACTTAGCACAAATTAGATAGACATTGCTTCATTTAGTTTTGATTATGAAAAACTTTTAGGCCTGGACATTCAGGACTTAAGCCCTTGAATTTTTTAAAACTTGCATATCAATATCAAAAAAATTCCCAAAATTCAGACCATTTCATTGAGTGTCTGTGAACATCATGACAGCATGAAGTGCGAACCAAGAAGGCAGTTGTTGACACAGTGAGTTCACTCCATCATGTTGTGGATATTCAAGAGAATTTCCTAAAGTTTAAGATCTGCAGGTCGGGCAGCATGTGGTAAGGAAGAGCGTTCTGCTGCTGCAGTGCAGAGAGGCGCCGCATCTAATCAGGTCACTGAGGACTGATCTACATCCAGATGTTGTCATTAAATTGTTCCGGAAGGTTTCACCTTTTTTACCTTTACCAATATTTCTATATACAATATAAAGTGTATTATAAAAAAGAATAAGAGGAAAGGATTGTGTAAAAGCTTTAACCTGTATATAATGTTATAATGAGTAGATCTGACCCACATGATGATAAACTCAGACCAACAACTGTGTCAAACAAAAGGATTTTATTAAACTATATATTTGTAAGTGTGTGGCAGCACTGATGATTGCAACACAACGCAGGCTGAATTGTCAATTTTGAAGGTGTTAATATTTCGGCTTATATACTTTGTTTGTTTTTGGAGACTTTGGAGAAGCCACAGAGGTGTCCAGAGACCAATGAACCACAGGACAACGGGGAAGGAACTGAGAGGTGAAGGTGAGCATTCAGATAACTTTGGATCTTTTCCACGAGCTGAAGTTTTGAGATGCAGTAATTCTCAAAACTCATTGAGGAAATTTTTTTTTCTCCAGAGTGCTTAAGTGTCAGATTTCCTTTCCATACAGGAGAATACCATGCAGGGAGTCACACCATGAGTCTCTTTTGAAGCCAGAAGAAAAGGTAAGCACAAAATAACAAGTATTACCTGTAGAATTAATCCAAAACATTAACAATGAAATAATAGTCAAAGAGAAATAAGAGAGGCCAAGATGATCACTGGTAACTATAATGATCTGGCACAGAGCAGTGGTTCAAATCCAGTATAAATACCAAACACTTTTGATGAGCTGAATCATCAGATCAGATGAAAAACATTATGATCTAAATATCAAACTGAAACAAAGTGAGCAGCATTTCCTCAATCCGGGCATAAACTTTGTCATACAAGAAGATTCACACACCAGAGGAGATGTTTTAAAAGAATCCAAATATTTGCAGCACCAATTAAAAATACTTTAAAGGCTTTAAGTTTTTCTGAGTGTTTTATTCCAGCTGTTAACAATGAAAATAACAACAAAATAAAGTGAGAACTGAAATTATTCAACCTCGTTACTATTTTACGAAGGACAAAGACAACATAGGCACACAATACGCTTCCGTACAAACTCCCTGGAAATGAATATTACAAATTAGTCAGAACATTTAAATATCTCTAGATAGGGTTAAAACCTTACACAACCTAACCACACCCCTATCTGTAATCTATCAATATTTAAAATCTATGGTTTAAAAAAGTACCCATTGATATCTTAGTGGCCAGAAATCGGTTGATCAAATGTTAAAAAGGAAAATAAGCTATATAAAAAGAAAGAAAAAAACTGAATCAGTCCCAAAGCTTCGGCTTTACCGGAAACGGCACGATCCATATTTCAAAGTTAAACGTTCCAGCAACATGAATAAATATTGACATCTGACACAGGATTATACATTTTAACAAATACTTATTGGAACTTGTGTTTTAACACTATACGTAAATATTTTGAACGCTTATCAATTTTTGTCACCAAAGTCAGTTAAAAAAAGTCAAATCGGATAAACCAAATCAGAGTCAGGCCAAGGCTTTTAACTTGAAAGACGTGTCCGGAAGCATTGCGTTTCTGCTGTAACAGCTTGTACGCAGCTAGCTAAACTTCAGAATGAACCCCAGGAGAGGAAAAACCCGTTAGTTTGGATCGTTAGTGGAGAAAGTCCGACTCTCGATGTCTTTTATACAAATAACAACCAAGTGACAGTATTACTGACAGCAATGTCGAGAGAAAACACCACTCGAAGCCTGGACAGTATTGACCTCGCTGCCCTAAGAGTAAGTTTTAAAAAGAATTTGTTTCTCAATGTTTGAGAAACTAGTGAAGGATGTGGAAGGTGGGTGTTACTTTAAATGTAACGGTACTTTCTGGCAAAAACATTAACTGAGTAGTCATAGTCTGTCTGTCGGTAAGATGTTTTAATAAATGTCCTCGGTGGACAGTTTGTGCTCGGTAACGCTTCGTGTCTGTCCTGTTTGGGGAAAGTTTACAACCCGCGGTGTTTACACTGTTTTTTTTTTTCTTCTTTTTTTTTTGGGAGTTGGCGAAAAGTTGACATGCAACAAGTGGCCCTCAAGAAAGTCCAGTGAAACGCTAAATAGTTTAAAATAAACTACATTGGCGCATCTTTTACTTCCAATGTTTTATTTGGTCGTGTTAGTTGACATCCAGAGTAAAATTAATTGTCAGGAATAACAACTTATCTGTTTGTATGAATTTACAGTTCTGGAGTCAGAAAATAACAACATAAATTTTTTGTTTTTATTTTTTTAAATTTATGCTGAGACTTTCACTCCAGGCTGCACGGTGGACAGTGGGTAGCAGTTGCCCTGCAGTGAGAAGGTCCTGGGTTCGAAACCAGGCCAGGCTCTTTCTGCATGTTCTCCCTGTGCATGTGACTCCAGCATACATGATAGGTTAATTGGTAATTGTCCTTCAGTGTATGTGAATGGTTGTCCAGTTCTGTCTCCCTGTGATGAATTGGGACCTGTCCAGACTTGTCTCTCACCCAGTGAGTGCTGGAGAAAGGCTCCAGTTCCCTGTGATCACATCCACATGCAAGGATACCGCCACAGTTCCTTCTGCATCCTGGCCCCAGCACAGAGCATGCCAAGTCATTTCTCCCTTTACTTTTAAATTAATTTAGTTTTTCCACTTAAATTGCTTGTATTGTGATCATGCTGAAATGCAATTATTTCTGTTCTGTACCCTTAAATTTTGTGTCTGACTTGTTACTTTTCATCACTTTTACTAATATCCTGTTTCCTTTTGCTACTTTCTCTTTAGGATCCAGCTGGCATCTTTGAGTTGGTTGAGGTGGTTGGAAATGGAACCTATGGTCAGGTGTACAAGGTAAGTGAGCCTGTGGTCTTTTTTTTTCGCTAATTTAAGTCAGTTTTCATCTTGCGCGTGCACAAACACTCCTCTACAAACAGGCTTATTAACAGATCATTCATGTTGCCTGGTGTTGGCTCATGTGTACAACTCAAGTTGAGCAGCATGAAGCTCTTGCGTTGAGTGTGCTGTTGCACGGCAGTTTCTGACACGTCATTTCATGTAAAACTGATGATAACTACTTCCACTTGTAAAAGAAGAAACTTCTGTTTGTCAGAACCAGATTTTCCTGTCACTCTTACTACCAGAACACACAGATTCACACACACAAGCATCTACGGACCTTTAAAAAGCCCAGGGTGGGGCTCACTTCCTTATCACGATATCTGTTTGTATAGAAGTGGTTTGTGGTTAAAGGAGGTGTTCAGTCTTATTTAGGCTTGTGCAGCTGGTTGGTATCTGTGTACAGGCAGTTAGAAGTTATACCACTTATTTCGGTTTGAACAACGGAGGTTCCCTTCAGTTCATGATCACTGTGCAATAGACTTGAGGCTCTTTTCAAAAGAAGAAAGCAGTGATGAGCTTGAGTTCATGGAGTCTTTTTCTGAGGTGTTCTGGTCAATGCGAGAACACGTGAGCGTGTGTATGGATTTCCTGACAGGAAATGCTGCAAGAGATGAGCAGGACAATAAGGCCAATGTTGATCTTTACCCAAAGAGCTTTAACATGCTTTACATGAAACAACATTTTTTTACATCATTAAAGAGGCCCTTCCATTAAAAACGTTTTTTCTGAGGTTTCTGTTGAATATTTTAGTTCCACAGGTGTTCTTACCTTCATAGTGGGTGTGAAAACAGGTCAACAACTTCTCTTTCAGTTTTTTTCTCACAAACTACGCAGGTGGTGATAAAACCCGAGTTTGAACAGCCTGCATTTGTTTCGTCACAGCTCCTTTGCTCGTTAGTATTCGGCAGCTCCCGCACTTGAAACCACGCCTAGCATGCTGCTGGCTAAAAGCTGTTAGCATAAAGATGTATCAAACAGGAAAAGAGAATGTCTGCTGTTGCTTGCGCAGCGGGGCAGGAAACAGTACACCTTGCTCTGATAAGCTAGATTGTTAGCCAATCAGAGTCCAGAAAATTCGAATAATGAATATGAATGAGCTGCTGCCGAAGCCTGACGGAACCACACGAATTTTAATGCAGACAGATCGAAGGGTCTGTTAATCACTGTTTCCTGACGTTTTTTAGATAGAAATTGTTTCATATTACAGGTTAATACTTCAGAAATAACCACAAAGTCCTGAAAGTTGTATGATATGGCCTCTTTAAATCTACATCATTATTTACCTGAGCGTGATCAAACCACCAAATCTGGATGAGTGAAGAGCTTTTTCATTCAGACTGACCTGTAATGCAACCATTATGTCAAGAACATTCTGTTTTTTGACAAAAAGATTCTTCTGTTGTTACATCATTCTGGCCAACCCTGACTTAAAGTTGTTGAAAATTAAACTTGCAAGCAAACATGTTTTACAAGTGGGTAATAAATGTAAGTTCTGTTGCAGTGAGTGACTGGTGAGTGTGTTCATGAGTGGGTTCCATCCAAGGGAACCAGAGCAAGAATTGCCCTTGTAGAACAATAAAATAAGTGCACACACACACACACACACACACATACAAGTGTGTTTTGTTGTCCTTATGGGGACCGTCCATTGACTTCCATTGATTTTAGTAACTAGATTTATACCTAACCCAAACCCTTTTACTAACCTTAACCATTACTGATCTATAACTAACCCTAAGACTAACTAAAACTCTATTCACACCATACCTATAAACCTAACCCCTAACCCTAAAAAGGGGAGTCCCCCTCATGGGGACCAGGCTTCGGTCCCCACAAGAACCCTCGGACCCCAGAAAGATAGTAAAAGTCAGGAAACGGGTCCCCAGGAGGTCAGAAATACAAATCCACACACACACACACACACACACACACACACACACACACACACACACACACACACACACACACACACACACACACACACACACACACACACACACACACACACACACACACACACACACACACACACACACACACACACACACACACACAGGCAATTCCTTATGAAAACACTTAATTGTGGATTGACACAAGCACAGGAGATACTGACTAAGCACTTGGTCTCTTCCTGTCATTATTATTACTTGTTATTATAGTATATAATAACAATAACAAATGCCAAGTGATGTAAGTTAACCAAGCAATCCAGTAACCCCTGATCAAGACTTTAAACCAGTAGTCCACAACTTTTTTGTGCCACAGGTTGGTTTCAGACAGTATTTTAACGTACTTGCAACAAAATAAAATGACACGACTGACATCAAAACGGGGGGATTTTTAAAAATTTAATAATAAAGGTGAGTCCAGTCTGTACTCATAGCTTTATTATTAGCAGCATTCTTGTGACATCGCAACAACAGGAGTAACATCCTCTCTGCCCTTTATAATACTGCATTATATGTGCCAGATAGATGGAACCTGAGGCTATCTCTCTTCAACATACCTGTTTCCTGTTTGACATATTCAGCTTAGCAAATATCACCTTTCTATCAGCAGACAAGGGAAGATGCACTGTAATTCTTAACATAATGGATTATCACAAAAAAAACAACTCTGCTGAGCAACAACACCATATATGAAGCTCTCAAAAGAGACCAACATGTGCTCCTATGAAAAGAAGGTCATGGCCTACTTGCCTACTCAGGTGAGGTCACACCATAAATATACGATATTCCCAAAATACACAGAGGTAGCACCTGTTGGACCTATTAGCAGCAGGACCAACTCTGGAACATATAACTCTGCCAAACAGCTTGACACAACTTTTAGCTCCTCCTCTTTTTACCCCATGTCATATATACAGAACTCTACAGATTTTGCAAACAAAGTCACTTGAAACTAGTGCCAGAAGAAACCATTGTCTCTTTTGATGTTACTTCATTTTTCACCTGCACACCCACATCGGAGGCAGTGGAAACAGTCACTCCTGGAAGGTGACACTCTAAATGAGAGGATCTGTTTAGCTCCGGACCAGATTAGTACCCTGCCGGACCTCTGCCTCCCAACCACATATTTGAAATATAAGGACAGTTATTAAAGCAGAGTAATGGCTGTGCTATGGAATCCTGCTATCAGTCTCTACATAGAGGAGGTGGTAAAGAGAATTCTGAACTCCTACAAAGGAGCAATACTGAGCCTGGTTCAGATATGTGGATGAGACTTCTGTCAAAATCCAAATCTAAGATGGAGATTCCTTCACCAAACACTTTAACTCAGTTGATAACATCAAGTTCTCTAGAGAGGATGCAGAGGACACCAAGCTGCCTTTCCTGGATAGTTTGTTTCATATGGAGAAAGATGGAGGCCTCAGCATTTAAGGCTGTATTCACACCTGATAGTCCGGTAGACTCGGACCGATTGGGGATCAAAGTTGCAAAATTGTTGCTGTTTTTTGTTGGTGCGATTTGGATTCACACTGCACTTTATTAAATGGACCAAATAAGCTTAAGTTCATGTTTTCATCCCCGCCTGTGGTGGCGCTGTGGTGTTACTACACTACTTTTTTACTGTTGTTGCTGCACTTCCTGGTAAGCTGCGGGAGAGTAAAACATAAACAAACATGGAGTGGCAGCAGATTCTGGTGGTTTGGGATGGATCTTTTGTGTTTTGCGAATGTACCAGATCAATATTCTGCAGTAATGGGCTCAGGATGAGCAGATAACAAGACAGGCTGTGTCCAAATTCAGGGTCTGCATACTTAGTTGATTAATCTCGCTATAAATATGTGGACTGTTATTTTATTTTTCTTTTGTATGAGGAAAAATAAGGCTCTTCTGCCTTCAGTATTTGTATTATTTCATGTTTACCTTGAATATTTGTTCATAGATCAGAAATTAATGTAGCAGGTTTATATATGTTTAACAAAAAGTTGTAAATATAGGTGTTAAAGTGAATTTGTGACAATTACTTTTTGATTTTACACATTTATTTTTGATAATGTACAACTTTTTCTTCTTTTTGGGCTGAATGGGGGGGTCCATGACACAGCAGCCGAACACTTTACACTAGTAAAGAGGTGATCCATCTCAGCCATGAGCTTTATAAAAACCGCTGTCTTTTCTTTTGGCCTGAAAAGATATAAAACTCCATTGCAATAAAAAAAATGAACGGAGCGCCATACGAGACCTGCCATACGAGCTGAGACCGCAATACAAGCACTTTCAACATTTCAGACTAAAATAACTTTCGAATATTTTATATAAATGACCAAATACCTAAATCTAACAGTTTTAAGCTTATAAGTACAATAATCTCAATTAGCTCTCACTTCACTGTCCGCCATTGCTCATAAAAAGAAAATCTCCCGTTCGACCCACAATGCATGTTAGGATATGTCAACCAGTGGAGGATACACTGAACCTATCCTTCAAATCGGGGAAAAAAAGCTGGATTCGTCGGCCGCATTTGAAGGAGTTTTCGAATTGGGACTGGCCTAGTTGCGACACTGTGACGTAACCTGTTGACAAATCCGACCTTGGAAGTATGCAGACCCTGAATTTGGACATAGCAACAGAGGACTACATGAGACGGCTGCACAATATAGTCTGCTTCCTGCTTTTGTTGCGGTCTTGGTCCAGTTGCATTCACACGTGCAATCAAAAGGCTCCAGAGTTTGTTTCAGTCGAATCGAGATCTTATCGATTTTAGGCGGACTCGAGTTCGGTTGTTTGGTCCGAATCAGAGTTCAGTTGCCCGTTCACACCTCCCCAAACAAACTGGACTTTCTGTGCAAACGAACTAGAGTTCGATTAAACACTTTCATCAAATCAAACAAGAAGTCTAGAAAACAGTTTACAGACTCAGAGCGGAGAGGAAAAACAAACATCACAGTGTTGTCATGCCATTTGTTGCTGGAGTATCTGAGAAACTCTGGAGATTCTCTGTAAACATCTCTGTCCACTTCAAGCCAAACAGAACCATCAGACAGAAACTGGTTCACCCTGAAGATAAAATGCACACACAAACTGGGTGATGTGGTGTTCACAGTCCAGATCAGTGAGGAGGGATCAGACGTTCACACAGGTGAAACTAAACCACCTCTCCACATGACACAACACAAGAGAGCCAGATCTTTAGGTCCAGACTGAGCTGGACACCTACATCTTAAATATAAATGACTCTGTGAGGACAGAAACATTTTGGACAGAGAGGACAGATGGTTTGAAGGAGGAGTGAAGGAAGCCACATATATTAAAACCTACATTAAACAGAGGAGGTGGTCTCAGGTTTCATCGGTCCAGTAACTAGAATCCTGCATTAATGATTCTTCCAAGGAAGTTTCTAAACAATCGTAGCTGTGAAACAGCTGATTACAACATTTCACAAAAACATATCAGTAACACCAGCAAGTCAACATGCAACAGCAAGTATTTTTTAAAAAGATATAGCTTATATAATTTGTAAATTGGGTCCCATCAAAGACACTTTTGAGTCATTATATCAGGTTAAAATGTGTCATGCATTGAATAGTAGGAGTTGACATGTTAGTTTCTGTTTCCTCTGAAATCACTCCCAGTTCCCCACAAACACCAACAACAACACATTTATACATACTATCATATTACTGTACTAGTTATAGACTTATTACAGTATTACTGACCAAGTGGTAAGTGAGAGTCATTTACAGCATATACCTGTACTTTGTGGGCTGAAAGGGTTTGTGACACCTTGCAGTGTTGCTAACATCAATTTCAAGGTTTGACCAAATTATACTTATAACTCCATTATTTCTCAACATGTGATGATCTTAGTTTAAACTTTGACATGAAGGATGGTGGATGACCTTTCATCTCCTTGTGATATAAGATTTATTTGAAAGTGGTATAAAAGCTTTCTGTTGCTTTCATTTTTTTTCCTGGAAAGTAACATTTAAAGAAATTCCCAGTGCACTGACTTTATGTTGTGCTGCATTTTTGAAAATGTGTTAATTAGTAAAATGTTAGCTCAGATTTACAGCACAGTGCTGTGCATTTAAACAGATGTTGGTGTGGATATGTAAGGTAAGAGACTGTGGTCATGCTTGAAAATAATTGGTATGACTCATTTTTAAAATAGAGATGACCTGAATGGGTAATGGTAAGTTTTCTTTCACCCTCATTTGTCCTTTCTATGACTTTAAGCAGAGTGGACTCCACCCATGTAGATTTTGGCATCTTGGTAAGCAATGAACTGTTTGTAGGAAGATTTTTGAAACAAGACTTGAAACATTGTGCTTAAGGTTCTGCTGGGAAAGTCGACCAAGCTCCTGGTATTGAAATAATCCCATTGTTACATGGAAAACTCAACTTCATAAACCCAACTCGGTTGATTACCCTTTGCTTTCATACAAATTATCCTTAACTTATGATATCTTACTGTTTTTTATATTTAGCGATAAACATCATCACAAGCTCCGACATACTGCATGTCTAATACATTCAGGCATTTAAGTGTGCAAATCTTTTCTGGTGTTTGGCTTCAAGGCAGAGAGATTTAGTCCTAATAGTAATGTTTTGGTACAGTTTTCATGCAGCTTCAGCTCTCTACACACACATCACACACAGACACATGCAGGCTACACAGGGCGTTTCCTTACTTGCAAAAGAAACTTCTTTTCCTTGCAAGACACAGCTAGAGTCAGCTTTTAGTTCATATGTGGGTGTGAGTGTGTTGTAGATGCAATACAACTCTTCCTTCAGTAATACTGTCCTGAATGTTTTAGAAGAAAAATGAACCATCTCCATCATTACAGCTACTACTGCTAAATGAAACAATTTAAGATTTGCTTGGTCCCATTCAGTCGCACGAATGGGGTGTATCAAAACGTACCAACATTTAATTGTTTGAACTTTCACGGAATATGAAAAATCATCCCTGGAAACAAAGTAATGCACATTTGCTCTACAGTTTTACTCCTGCCTCTTTGCACACTTTGTCGACACTGTGTTGAAACTGTTAGGCAGCTGGCTTTAATACCATTCCCATTGTGAATCACTTGTGCTTCCTCTTTTTAGTTTCAGTTTCATTGCTTCCTTCTCTGTTTTCTACAGCCTTATCTTACTCATGCTCAGATGTCCTTTTGTAATAGTTTGACATAGTTTGTAATAGTTCCTACACTGCAAAGGCAGTGAAACAAAGCTGGTATTTATCTAAAAAGTATAATGTCCTTTCCAATGAAAGAACAGATTAGTTGTGCAAAATACTTCTATTTACTCACATTTCTTTGAGTTTGTAAAGTTTTATTTTGAAATAGATGTTTTTTGTCAGCTAAGCAGCAGTGGGTAGAAGTTTGAGCTGACACATGGAGTGAAGCGGTAAGAAGAGGCAGTGTTTATGCTTGTTAGTAGTAAAGTGAGAGTGGGAGGTAGAAAACAGGAGTAAAAATGAAGAGGAAATTGGCTAAGGAAAGTGCATTGGACAGAGGAAGGAAGGCAGAGGTGAAAGGCAGAGAGACAGAAAGGATAAGAGGAAGGAAGAGGTAGAGAGAGGCTGATGAAAACTAGCCAAAGAAGAATAATGCTACACCCCCACCCCCCACCCATGACGGTTAGAGCTATGGTTTTTGCCAAAATCGTAATTAAAAGTGCAGCAGTGATTCTGTATTACATTTCAATGTCTGCCGTAATGAAAAAAATAACAAGTATATGAACACAAGTTTTTTTTCCTGAAATGGTGTAACTGGATTTCGTCAAATATAAGAATTTCCTTTCTTTGCTTATAGTCCCTCAGATTGATTTCATTCCCTGAACAAACCAACACATTTTAAAAAACAAACTTGAGGAAAAGTCCCAAATTTTGTCAGAGAAGCTGCAGATAATTGTGTAAGGCTGCAACACCTGGATTGTTATGGTCTTGGAGGAGCAATAACTCAAGCCAGATTTCTAGAGTACAAAGTGTGATGGATTCCATCTCTCTGAATCAGACCAGATTTTCCCCAGGACATCTGCCAATTATCAGTGAAGTATACGTTGTTGTTGGGACACCATCTACACAGCCAGAGTTGAAATGATGACATACAACTAAGTATGTCATCCCTGGTCATATTGGGAAGTGGACCAGAGAAAATTAGGGAGTCTGACATTGTTTTTGCAAAGTTACACACCCAAGCAACATTAACTTTAGTGACCTCTGACTGGCGTAACTGGATGTCATAACTACTGACATGAATAACAGCCATATCATATTTACGTTTGTCCATAGCAATCGGTTTCAGGCAGCTTTCTGTGTTGCCCTCTCTGGCCCCTGGAAGGCATTTGATTCGCTGGAGTCTCTGATTCCACATTCTGGAGCATTGAACTGCCAATAATCAGAGTCAGATTCTCTGTGGGTGTCAATGAGTGGTAAAAAAATATGAAATGTGGACTAGGGATGGGTGATGCAAACGATATGCAATATAAACGTTACAAAATTGACATGCAATAAAGATTTTAGTTCTATTGCACTATTGCGATAAAGCATGTTGATCTACCCACGCGAAATTTAGAGCAACGAAATAAGGCCGGTGTAGATACATGATTTGCTCAGGTAAGCAGATCTGCTTGGAATCCTGCGTCTATATATGACGAAGTTTCAAATGATTGGCTGGACGCAGCGGTCCAGTCAATCATGTGATGCGTCGTCATATGTAGGCACACGACCCCAAACAAATCCAGTACCTGAATAAACATGGCTGAAAGCGTCAGCGAAACAGAGAAGCTCGGGAAAAATACATGTTATTTGGACTAAGTTTGGATTTAAGCCATCCGACGAGCAGCAGCAAAATATAGTTTGTAGAGTGTGCGGGGCTAAGGTTCCAGCTAAGAGAGGCAACACGACTAATCTGTTCTACCACCATACGTCAACTCTCCCGATTTTCCCGAGAGACTCTTGCATTTTCAACGGGCTATTTATAGCGATAACACCTGAAGGACCGTCTTACAAGCAGAGATTATGTGCTGCAAATGGTCCCAGGAGGCAATGCAGCAGCCAACCGCAAAATCTTGCGTACCTACGTACCGCTTTTGTGCACCCGTTTCATTTTAATTTACAAAAAAATGGATTAGCTGAGGGCAACACCTGTGATAAACTTATTTGTGCCAAAGGAGGACATTCAACAAACATGACAAACTACATGATATACAGTGTGGTGACGAGTGTACTGTATTTGATGTGTTGCGTCGCTCTCCTGCTACGGTCACTTCTTTCACTACAGACAGTCAGCCACTATGTGAAAATTATCATTGTCTTATTACTCACAGACTAGCTTAGTTGCTAAAACTGTGTCAAATCTGTTCATAGTGGTTAAACGCTCTCAGAATGACGCTAGCATAAGCCAGTCTGCGTTAACTGGCCAGAGACCACGGCCAGCAAATAGACAAACCCCAGTCACCATGGCAACAAGGGGAAAGCTGTCAGTGGAGTAAATTGCTGAGTGCCACAGAAAAGTAACGGAGTATGTGGTAAAAAGCTGCATCCCCTTAGCAATGTAGAGTCGTGTCGTAGACAACCAAATTAAACTGTCAAGTCACCTGGCAATGTTAACAAATAAAAATTACTGTAAAGGCTTTATCAAAAATATTTTGGTTTTTTTTCTCTCCTGCACCTCAAACAATCAGAATTGAGAACCTTGTAGAACCGGAATCGATAGTGAGAATCAGAATCATTAAAATGCAAATGAAGCCCAACCCTAATGCTACGCTAAGCTAAACTAGTTGACAAACTTTAATACTCAAATAAAAATAAATGTCAAAGACCAAAGATTCCCTTGAGAGAAGTGAGAAGGCAGAACAAGTGTAATAAAAGTGCTTATGTACTAATCAGTGTAATACATCAAAAAACAAGTAGCTATCTGATAAACACCCCGAGACTGAAAGGAGCAACAATCAAACAGTGCAACCAAGACAAACAGGAAGTGATACAATTTATTTGAATAGGTTTGTACAAAAAATGAGATGGGGGGCCATGGATTCCCAGTTTTGGAGGCAGAGAAGATATGGGTGAGTTTCAGATCAGATAACTGTCTTTGAGAAGTCTTGGATAGTGTTGCTTATGGGAATCTTTGCAAAGATCCAGAGGGAGAGAAGCAAACAGAGTTCAGGGGAACCAAGGAACAAACCAGAGAGCTGAGAGGTGAAGAACAGGTAGGTGAGTCAGGTACTGAAGGTGAGATTAGGAAGGCTGATGAATGAGAGGAAGGTGATGATGCTGTTGGTGTTACATCAGTCAGGAGACTAAGGTATGTACATTCACCATCAGAAGCTGTAAACAAAACTTCACCTGAAAAGATACATGATAAAGAAACCAGAAAAGCAAAAAAAACAAAAAAAAAGATAAAAATAAGGAAAAGAGAGAAAATATCACTGACAAATGGACCTTCTGTGGCTCACTTTTGATGCTGAGATCAGCTCTTATGTTGTCAGTGTTGCAAGGAACCAAAGAAAAAGTGATGGTTTATGTGCACATCATTCAAAATGGAAAGCCAACAAACGAGCTGCTCCAGCAGCCAGAGCATAAACACAGCCATGATGCAGCTGGTGAGTAACATTCATTCTACAAAACTGCTTTGCCAATAAAGAGAGTAAAACAAGCAGGCAGTGGGTCCAAAATGATCACCAATCCATGATGCAGTAATGGAAACATGATTAATGTTCTTCTCTTACCACCTTAAATAAGTAAAAATGATCAATGTTATTCATTTAGTGGCAGATAGATGGATGAATTCAGAGTCGTTCCTTTTACATCAGGGTAACATTTTTTTATTTTTTATTTGAGGAATACCAGATGACGTTGGGTGGATGAATCTGATGTTTGGCTTATGGGCCATTGTGTAGATGGTCATGATGGAAATGGAACATGCAACACACAGGCACACATGAATGCAAACATTAAAACTATAAACACACATGTATATTGCACATGTATGTACATATTGTTTTTAAATTGGACTACACAGGTTATATATAAATACTGAATTCTGTCTACATTTTGCTGACAAATAAATGTGTTTGTCTAAAAAATCTTCATACAATCGACGGTCGACAGTTATATGCACAACACGCTTATATGCACAAAACTGCTGGGCACGTTCCTGCTTCATAGAGAATCCATACGCTTATATGCACAAAACATTTAGAGGCATCCTGCATGCATCTCACTAAATCTCGCTGTTTCTCACTAGTTACTTGACCGTACACCTCCGCTGGTGTTCTCATACACCTTCGCTGTTTGGTGTGTGGAACTACACTCCTCTGGCGTTTAGCACGCGTGCCTGGCGCGTCTGCCTGAAGCTGTCAGATGGTTGCCAAAAATAATCACAGACTTCTTCAGTGTGAAATAGTGTCACATATAACATTTGCTGTAGTTTTTATTGCCCGATCATGAGTTCTTAATATCTGATATAGAAAACCGTTTTGTTCTGTTACTAACTGTAACTTAATCTGTGCCGTTACCGTCGCGTCCATGAACGCGCGTATCTGGCGCATCTGTTTACTTATCGTGTCATAGTGGATCCTCTCTGCAAGTATATAGAGTTTTATTCTCCTAATACATGAACTGGTCAATAACTGTTTGTTCACTTAAGTATCTATGCCAAAAGAATATCTAACGAATCAAAAGAACCTATTCTTTTAAGATCCACCAAAGCTGCAATTCATAGTTAAAAGTGTAAAACAAGTACATGCAAGTATTCTTCTTACAGCAGCTTTAGTACATTCAGTATGCAGAGGAGAGTCTATGCATGGACAGAGAGAACACAGAGACAGGCCTGTAGGTGGACAGATACAGAGAAGCAGATGAGTGTGACCCTGTGACGTCTTTACAAAAAGAAAGGTTATACAGAATGTCAATGACAGATACAGTAAAACACTTCCTCTCATTTGTCTCTGTGCTTAAGGTTTGCAAATGTCTTCTGTCTAATCAGAACATACCCATTTATTATAGTAACCTTTTCACAATACCGTGTCAGTTATTCTGGTCTGTTGTATGAGTGCAAACAGACAAGTGGACAAAAATACAATTACACAGTTGTAATTATATTTGAATTTATTTGTGTCTGTGCTTTATTCCTATAACAGTGTATGTGCACTCTAAATGTGTGATTTACTGAACGTCAGTGTCAGAGTTCAGAGCTTTCGCCAATTAATTCTGACTGAGAGCAGTGAGCCATTTAAGCATGTGTGTCACTGCTGCAAATCATTAATAAGTAGCTTAGCTGAGGGTAGAACACCTAAAGTTTGTTCGCTGTGTTGGCAGCGAGTAGGAAGGAAGGACATTTCCTTATTTATCACAGTCTGGTCAGCAGCTGCGTGTATGCCACAGTTCTTTACAATTATGGAGACAGTGTCCTTTGCTTGGGGACAGAAGCAAGGCCGCAGTGGAGTGGGTTCAGTGAACCTCAGTGTAGTTAATCTCACATTGATAACAAAAGAATGATGAATGTGAGAAGAGTCAGTGTTAGTGGCTGCTGTATAGCAGCTTGTTCAGCACTAATTTCAATAAGCACTGTTACTGTAAAGCATGTTGCAGTGTTTCCCTGGAGATTTGTATATTTAAATCCATATTAATTTAGGGTTGACCCTTTTTTCAGCCTGTTTGTTTTACAGATAGAGGTTCTTAGCAGGCAGGACCTTAAGACTTTCTTGCATCCATTGTTGCATAAATGCATTTTAGGTTTTGCTGCAGCTGCTTTTTATACTGTGTGACGCCTCATGGTTAATGGTGGAATTTTGGGGGGTTTAAATATTAGGTCTAATTCAGTCAAATTCAGAGTTTCTGTAAAATAACATTAAAATATAATGTCAAGTATTCTGTAATTGTTTCGGTTTAAAATCAGTTCAAATCCGTTATTTTTTTAATCTCATTCCTCATTTTGCTGTTGCACCCAGGATATGCGCAAAATCGACCCATTTTTTCTACACTGAAAACAAGAGTTCCGATTTGTGTGTTGCCAGGAATAGCTAAGGAGTAGCAGTTTCAAACAACTTCCTTACAGGTAATACGTGAGTGGGCACGGAGAGATGACATCACTCTCCCGTCACTGTAAAAAATATCATTTCTATGAGCGCAGGATTCAAGATAGCACTAGAACGGAATAAACAATAGAGTATCTAAATGGCCAGATTAAAAAAATAACAGATTTGAACTGATTTTAAACCGATTTAGGGTCGGCGAACGCAGGCCCAACCGACTCTCGTTTATTGGCGTTTAGGTGTTTGCCGTGTGAATCAAAAATCTCCGAGACGAATCCGAATCGCAAAAAAGTACCACTGATGACGAGTAAAACACATCTCACAGAATAAATAAGGCCCCAATTGCAAAAATCGGGCGTTCTCCTTTAATGTCAGTGTTTGTAAATAGGCTTGAATTGGAAAACATATTTCCTCCCACTGTGTGCAAAAATGGATTTAATAAAAGTAAAATATTAGTGTGTATTGTTGTTACTTTTAAAGGGTATATTTGGTTCTTTTATTCAGAACTCATTCACATCTGAATGTGATGTTCTTTATGTGAAATAGACTTCTGAGCATAAACCTCAAAGTCCTGCAGAGATTTCTCATGAGAATATAATTCATTCAGACTGGTTCCAGCGTGCTGTTGTTCCTCACACGCTGCACATTTGGACATCGTTTGTGTGAATCTTGATACTTTAAAACAGGATCGAGAGTCACGTCCAGTCTCTCACTTTGCTCTGCAGAATGTATCTTTGCTCCAGTATTAGCTAAATGATTGACTGTAGTTGGACATGTCATTCTCTCAGGTCTATTTCATGCACATGCTTAAAGCCTTGTCATACATCACAGATTAAAGGCTTATATAGTAGATTCTATAGTGTCTTGTCAGCATTCTGACTCATAACAAGGTTTTCAATTTTCCCCTTTTCACCTGACTGCCCTTAACAGCTCTGATTCTGATTTGTTCTCTCCTTCGCCCTTTTTTTCTCTCTCATCTCACATCACATCTTGTTCTTTCTGACTGTGCCTCTCAAGGGAAAATGAAATTAGGCAGGCATAGCCCTGTCTGCAAGTGTTGAGAATTATATCTCAAACCAAGTGTTTCCACAGAAGATAGTGTCATGTGTGTGTGATAGAAAGAACACATTTGATCTTTATATCTGGAACTGGCTTGAATTGGTTTTCTTTCGTAATCAGATTTTCCAAGATGTGGTAGCAATTAAAACAGTGTGATTTAAATTCTCCTCACAACCCTTTCTAGTTGTTGCACTTTTTTTGGTCTGGAGTTTTGTGGGTGTTCAGCCTTTTAAATTGGTCATGGGTTTAACTCCTTCTTCATGTTTGTCACCAGGGTCGTCATGTCAAGACCGGTCAGCTGGCAGCTATCAAAGTCATGGAGGTCACAGAGGTAAACGTGCACACCATGCAGATTTCCCTCTCATATAATATTTAGTTTTTATTCTAGTCTTAGTTCTTATGAATAGTTGTGGTTCAGGTGTCAGAAATCATCAGGACATCCAAACAGGAACAAACAAAGGTGATTCAAGGTTTTAAAGGTCAGTTTAACCTCATCTGAACGTCATTTTAAACCATGAAAACTCCAAACTCCAGTTGAAATTATGAAGCAGATTGCTCCCGCTTGGTTCCATGATTCCACTGCCTGTGTGTGTGTGTGTGGGGGGGGGGGTTTAACACTCCACCGTCACTTCCTCTATTTTATAGTCAAAACTGATGTTTGAGTGGACGTGATTAAACTTGCATTAAATAGTCAAAAACATGTTTGAACTGAAACAGGTCACCATTATTTTTTATTCGGATGAGCATTTATCTTATCTTATCTTATCTTATCTTATCTTATCTTATCTTATCTAAGTTGTGTTTAACCTGAAAGATGCTCTTTAAGGTAACTTGGAGTCGGTTGTTTTACTAAACAAATTTCCCCCAGAGTTAGAGCATGAAATGCTTCCAATAATTATAAAGATAACCCGAGAGCTGTCTCCCCACATACATGTCATTATTTCATGAGGCTGCCTTACTTTTTATAGTTGTATCCAAACTTTTAATTGTAGTTTTTGATGCCCTTGAAACTCATGACATGGTAGAATAAAAGTCGTCTACAGAAGTTGTACACCACATCAGTCGAGATAGATGCGTAATGACTTGAGCCCATAGAAGGAGCCAAGCAGTGTATGAAGTGTGGGCTCTACACAATCAGCTTTGTGCTAACTTCATGTCTGCAGCTCATTATACAGGGATTTTCTAACTCACTAAAAATCCTTACAACTTTTTTAACATCTAGACATGTGAAGTGGCTCGTCTCCTCATGTGCGTTCTCACATTTGATTATGTGACACACTACAACTCTACAAACAGTTGTTTTGTTTTTGTGGGTGACATTAATTTATAGCTTTAGGTTTTGTTCTCAGTTGCAGCTGCAGTCCAGGCTTGTGTATGAGACATAAAAATGGATAAGGGGTAATCACAGAAATGTGTAAATGAATTTGATGTCAGTGTTTGTAACACAGATGGTGTTAATTACACTTTCTCAGCTAAAACCAGCACAGTAATGATGTTAACCACCTTCAATTCAGGTTTATTCTGCTAGCATTTATCAGTTAGCATGCTAAATATTGCAGCATACATGTCTAAACTTTATCCCGATCATTTTCAAACTGTGTGGTTGGACAGAACCAGAAGCTCGGTAAACAGCCTGCACAACATCGTAACAAATGCTATGAAGCAGATTCTACGTTTTCATGAACAATCTGACAGTATTTAAGGGAGATGGAAGTTGTTTCACATGAAGAGAGAAATATTTTGTTTGTACTTTGAAAAGGTACAGTATGTAAGAATTTACAGTGAAATACGCACAACAGTCCCACCAATGTTGAAAATAAAGTCACATTGTAACAGATCTCGATCTCAGCCGGCTGGGTGGTCTCTAGTTTCTGGTCCGGACCAGAATCATTATTTACACATCCAGACTTCCTGTTTCCATATCGAATCACATGTCTGCAAGGCTGCCAAGTCTTCAACACAAGCAGCTGTAATTCTACAACGATCAGCAGCAAAAAGTAATAAACCACCACATCATTCCAACTGATCAGCTGAGCTGCACGTGATGGGGCGTTCAAATGTACTTAGGAAAACTCAATGCTGAACAAATAGGCCTTCAGACATTTCGCAAAAATTGAACAAATAGAAGAGAAACTAAATGAGAATCAACATCAGAACTGACAACCCAACAGAAAAATCAGGGAGGGGAGGGGGTGAGTGGCTGAGAGTGGATGTTTTTTTTTTTCTACATGATCTGCGGGACTCAGATTTAACGAATATGTCTAATTCTTACATATTGTACCTTTAACAAAACACACTGGACTTCAAAATGGAATATAGCTAACAGTGAATCACAAATCCACGACATTCAGAACATTAACTGAAAAAATAAAACAATTAAGCCCAGCCAAAACTAATCATACTGCCAAGAGACAGAGTTAATTAATCTGGAAAAAACTCTTGTGTGAGGCTCGATACTGAAGGAGAATTTTCTTTTTTTTTGGGCGGGGGGCTTTAAAATTATTGCTAATACCAGCACATCAAAGACAGATTCAAGAGGATTTGGGGTATTTTTGAAGAGGAATTATGTGATTAGGTTTTTTTCTGCTTTAGACAGCAACCAGCATTTAGTTTAGAGATCTTGGTGGTCTTGAAGAGACGCTCAATCACCCTCTATCATACATGATGGAGAGCACACGCACACAGAGACCTCGCCAAGACCCTTCAAAGACTGTTCCTGTTTCAACTGATTTATTACATTGTAGTGGGGTCATCATTTTATGTGAAGGGGGGCCTTATGCAGCGTAAAGTCAGCCAGTGAAATAACTGTTACAAAGCATCCAGAGGAGCAAAGAGAGGGAGTTACATGAGCACTAAATGATATTAGAAACACCTCCATTATAAATGGGATCCAACAGAAAATATAGACCAGCTAATTTAGGCTCCTGTTTAGAAAATATTTCCTCTTTTGTTGTTTTTGGTTTATTTTCTTTTGCATTGCAGTATTTTTCTTTTAGAAAACCAAAAGAAAACAACAGATTATTTGACCAATGTTTCTCTTGAAACAGAGTTCAAATGTTATTACAGCTTTTACTGAAGTTTGCAGTCTTACAAAATGATTTAAAACTTAATATTACATGGAACAGCTGGCTTTGCACTGTGTTTCCACTCCTCCAGTTCTCTTACGGTCAATGAAGCGATTGAAACTCTTACAATCCACTTGAGAAGCTCTTTTAATTCACCTGTCAAAGTACACACATACAACACAGATCAAACAGGAATGTACTTTAATATACTACTTTCTGGACTAAATCGAATTGCTAGAAAGACTCTCTTCCTTCTGAAGTTCTGAAGTTCCACCAGTAATTCAGTTTTCACACAGAAGCAGTTTTTATTAGATCTCTGTGATATTAAACTTCTGTTCACTTTAGAGTTTAAAAGTCAGTGTTGGATCATTTTTTCAAAAATCAAATATTTATAAGTCTGTCGATGAAATCAATTTGAGGATGGGAACAATTCAAATGTAGTTGTATATTTTACTCTAGAGGTTGGCATGAGTTACAGATTGGCACTTCATTATAGAGACATTAATTAAATTATTATTATTTATTAGATATATTTTATTATTAGTTAAATCATGTAACTATTATAACAGTATTATAAAGGTCAGGACATTAGCACGCAGCTTATAGAGGAGTATGATGCAGAAAATGTTTTAAAGAGTAACTTAAATTTGATCTAGTTGCACCACAGATTAGTTTAACCTCCAGTCATCATATACTTGTTCAACTTTTTGGACATTTTTGTCCCTATGGTCTTTCCTTTGTTGATGGTACTCTGAGTCTCAGACAATCTCAGGAAATGTTTGGTTGTTATCTGTCATCTCACACTAATTTTCTCTCTTACACACACACACACACACGTTTGTTTTGCTATCCTTATGGGGACCGTCCATTGATTTTAGTAACTAGATTTATGCCTAACCCAAACCCTTTTCCTAACCTTAACCATTACTGATCTATAACTAACCCTAAGACTAACTAAAACTCTATTCACACCATACCTATAAACCTAACCCCTAACCCTAAAAAGGGGATTCCCCCCCATGGGGACCAGGCTTCGGTCCCCACAAGAACCCTCGGACCCCAGAAAGATAGTAAAAGTCAGGAAACGGGTCCCCAGGAGGTCAGAAATACACACCCACACACACACACACACACACACAAGTGTGTTTTGTTATCCTTATGGGGACCGTCCATTGACTTCCATTGATTTTAGTAACTAGATTTATACCTAACCCAAACCCTTTTCCTAACCTTAACCATTACTGATCTATAACTAACCCTAAGACTAACTAAAACTCTATTCACACCATACCTATAAACCTAACCCCTAACCCTAAAAAGGGGATTCCCCCCCATGGGGACCAGGCTTCGGTCCCCACAAGAACCCTCGGACCCCAGAAAGATAGTAAAAGTCAGGAAACGGGTCCCCAGGAGGTCAGAAATACAAACCCACACACACACACACACACACACACACACACAAGTGTGTTTTGTTATCCTTATGGGGACCGTCCATTGACTTCCATTGATTTTAGTAACTAGATTTATACCTAACCCAAACCCTTTTACTAACCTTAACCATTACTGATCTATAACTAACCCTAAGACTAACTAAAACTCTATTCACACCATACCTATAAACCTAACCCCTAACCCTAAAAAGGGGATTCCCCCCCATGGGGACCAGGCTTCGGTCCCCACAAGAACCCTCGGACCCCAGAAAGATAGTAAAAGTCAGGAAACGGGTCCCCAGGAGGTCAGAAATACAAACCCACACACACACACACACACACACACACAAGTGTGTTTTGTTATCCTTATGGGGACCGTCCATTGACTTCCATTGATTTTAGTAACTAGATTTATACCTAACCCAAACCCTTTTCCTAACCTTAACCATTACTGATCTATAACTAACCCTAAGACTAACTAAAACTCTATTCACACCATACCTATAAACCTAACCCCTAACCCTAAAAAGGGGATTCCCCCCCATGGGGACCAGGCTTCGGTCCCCACAAGAACCCTCGGACCCCAGAAAGATAGTAAAAGTCAGGAAACGGGTCCCCAGGAGGTCAGAAATACAAACCCACACACACACACACACACACACACACAAGTGTGTTTTGTTATCCTTATGGGGACCGTCCATTGACTTCCATTGATTTTAGTAACTAGATTTATGCCTAACCCAAACCCTTTTCCTAACCTTAACCATTACTGATCTATAACTAACCCTAAGACTAACTAAAACTCTATTCACACCATACCTATAAACCTAACCCCTAACCCTAAAAAGGGGATTCCCCCCCATGGGGACCAGGCTTCGGTCCCCACAAGAACCCTCGGACCCCAGAAAGATAGTAAAAGTCAGGAAACGGGTCCCCAGGAGGTCAGAAATACAAACCCACACACACACACACACACACACACACACACACAAGTGTGTTTTGTTATCCTTATGGGGACCGTCCATTGACTTCCATTGATTTTAGTAACTAGATTTATACCTAACCCAAACCCTTTTCCTAACCTTAACCATTACTGATCTATAACTAACCCTAAGACTAACTAAAACTCTATTCACACCATACCTATAAACCTAACCCCTAACCCTAAAAAGGGGATTCCCCCCCATGGGGACCAGGCTTCGGTCCCCACAAGAACCCTCGGACCCCAGAAAGATAGTAAAAGTCAGGAAACGGGTCCCCAGGAGGTCAGAAATACAAACCCACACACACACACACACACACACACAAGTGTGTTTTGTTATCCTTATGGGGACCGTCCATTGACTTCCATTGATTTTAGTAACTAGATTTATACCTAACCCAAACCCTTTTCCTAACCTTAACCATTACTGATCTATAACTAACCCTAAGACTAACTAAAACTCTATTCACACCATACCTATAAACCTAACCCCTAACCCTTTTTTCTGGTCCCTGTGGAGATTTAAATGCAGCCAGTGGCTACAACAAGCTGCTGTGTTCTTCATTTCTGATGAACAACCATATCCAGGTTCTTCAGCTCCACTACCTTCATCCTGCTCCTCTTCATCTTAATTCTTTCCTCTGCTCTCCTCCACTTCAAAGTACAATTTAGGGGTTCACTGATTCAGAGAAGTTACAAGTCAATTTAAGATGGTGTTGTGTGAAAGACTCTTCTCTTTGTAAATGTGTGTTGAAGCTTCAGCCTCTGATGACCTGTTATTTGAAATGAAGTCCAGTAGCTGAGTGTACAGTAATGTTTTTAAACTGTCATCTTAGATCAATCTTAGATGAAAATCGACAAGCAGAATGAAATCAGCTCACTCAGTGTCTCCACATCCAGCTGTGTTTGTTTTCTGCTTAAGGTGCTGTTGTTTCAATAAACATGTAACTCCTAACTTGACTTCTAGTGTTACACTGAGATTTTTAAGATGTTTATTTAACAGTATCATATTCAAGTAAATCTCGTTTAAACTAAAACTGCTGATAAATGTTGATTTACAATGTGTTCCTACTTTTATCATCAATTTTTAACCTTAATGACTCTACTGTTGCTTTCTGTCATGTTTGCTAATATTTTTCTCATTCCTTTCTTTATGTTAAGGAAGAAGAGGAGGAGATAAAGCTGGAGATCAATATGCTGAAAAGTTATTCTCACCATAGAAACATTGCAACTTATTATGGCGCTTTCATTAAGAAAGGTCCTGCCGGACAGGACCACCAGCTCTGGGTTTGTAAACCAGTCTGCTTTTTAATAACTTGTTTATATATAAACACATCAGAGAAACTTTTTATTTTTTCCCTCAGAACCTGTTATTCTCTGGCGTTTCTTATAAAATGCATATTTCTGCCATTGATTCTGTGTGTCTAATAAACATCTGCTCATTTTTCCCTCCAGTTAGTGATGGAGTACTGTGGGGCTGGCTCCGTGACCGACTTAGTAAAAAAGACCAAAGGAAACTGTTTGAAAGAGGACTGGATTGCCTACATCTGCAGAGAGGTGCTCAGGGTAAGCTCAGCATAAAAACATAAAAAACACATACATGACATACTGCGTTGTTTAGAAGGCGCTGCTGATGTCAGACAAACTTTTACCTTTAAATGTGGAAACTATAGCAACCGCTTGCACTCCAGTTTTAAGGTTTTAAACATCTTAATAAAATAAAAATATATAATCTGGTTCTTACCAAATTTTAAAATGAAACACTTTGAGGAAAACTAAACATGCGATGATGTAATTCATGATAAAATGAATGAATAATTTGTGCTTGGTCTTGAATTTAATTATTTCTAATAAAAACTTCCATTTAATTTCCGGGGGGGGGGACTATTTTCTGTCCATGATACCATTAAACTGCATTAAACTAAAACAACTTCAGCTTTTTCTTCTGTGAAAAAAGTTGAGCATTTTTAAGTGATTTGTTGTTGTAACTTTCCAATCTATCGAAACTACAAGAAGCCTTGTTTCCTTAAAGAAATGGACTAAATTGGTTACAGTCTCACTGTTGCAGCCCAGCGATTAGACATTTCCACCTGCAGCATTTAAACATGTTTAAAAGTTTTGTTTTATTTACATGGATCACAAAGTTTCATCCAGTTTTTAAGCACAAGCTAATTAAGCAATATCACACTTAGTGCTGTCATGAGATTAAAAATTGGTTGAGATTAATTAATTTTGAGCAGTAATTAATTAATCTAATTAATCTTATTTTTAATCTCATTTAATAACAGCTAAGAAAAACAATATTGTTATCCATGGTTCCGTCGGGACGTTTTTGAAAAACAAATTTTCCATTCATGGGACCGACAACTCTCATATGCTCCTCCATTGTCACTTCTCCGCTCTGCAACTAACCGCTTTTGCTCACCTTGCCGTCACTGGAAGTCAATCAGCAGCCAATAGATGTCCACCTAAGAGTGATTAATCCAGTGCTTAATTTGAGCCAGAACAAGACCCGGGAACTGTCTTATTTTGAAAGGGTGTGTTCCGGTAACTGTTTGCTAGGATCCGTTAATGGTGCCAGTTGGATTAAATAACAGCAGCATCAAAATACCAAAAAGGCGGTATAACTTACTTCTTCTGGGTTTATCATCACTTTCTTTAGCCCTGCTTGACAATTTACACCCACTGTACGCCAGCGCACATCGCTTGGTCTGGTACGATGGTTGTGTATGTGTGTGTGTTCATACATGTCTATGTGTGCGTTCCGGTATCAGTCAGTGAATTCTGGTCTCATAGCGCTATTTGCATTCCGGTAACTTTTGATTTACAAATTAAGCATTGGATTAATCCCTTTGTACAACTCCAGCACAAGAAGCTGAAATACTAAAAAATGATTTTATTTAAAAGCAACTCAAAAGCAGAAACTGTAAATATAGATTAAAAATTAGATTATTGCGATTAAGGAATATAACGCAACAAATTTAGCTGTAATTAATTAATCGCAACTAACGCGATAATTTGACACCCCTAATCACACTCGTGGTTGTGCTGTTGTACCGAAAATCAGTGATGTGATTATCTGCAGCACTCGGCCTGCGACCTCGTGCCTATGACCGAATCAGTGCTGATATTCGGTACAACAGCATGACCTCGAGTGTGATAATTGCTTTTATACAACAGTTCTACAAACACATTTTATTTTATATCAATAAGCAACAACAGATTATAATTTGTTAATTTATTTAATCATTTATCAGGCTCCGCCAACATAAACAGTCCCAACACGAAAGGGAGACAACAAGGCTGTTG
Source organism: Pachypanchax playfairii (assembly GCA_006937955.1). Classification (NCBI taxonomy): domain Eukaryota; kingdom Metazoa; phylum Chordata; class Actinopteri; order Cyprinodontiformes; family Aplocheilidae; genus Pachypanchax; species Pachypanchax playfairii. The sequence goes on from SSNP01000143.1 coordinate 970,328, forward strand.
CCAGGCAACACAAACATTTATGTTTAAAATCCAAGAGTTAACTGATAAAATGCGGAGTGATATTGGCTGTGTCCCAATTCAGTGTCCGCATACTTTGAAGGACCAAGTCTACCCGGTGGATGTGGGCCACGTACTTCTTCAACCAGGTAGACCGAATGTTAGTGGCTGTGAATTGGGGTGGATGTAAATGGTAAATGCCCTGTATTTGTATAGCGCTTTCACACTACAAGTTTTACATTTACCCATTCATACAACCGGATGTGTGAATCGGGGGGCAACATGGGGTTCAGTGTGTTGCCCAAGGACACTTCGACGTGTGGTGGGGGAAGCCGGGATCGATCCACCAACCTTCATGTTGGAAAGCGACCGCTCTGACCATTGAGTCACAGCCGACGGATCTAGCCTTCTAACTCCCGCCCCCACCCCTACAAATGTGCTGTCACCTAGCAACCATGATGACATGGGCCTGTTTGACGGTCTTTAGTAGGTTAATCTCACAATAAATATGTATTTTATTTTTCTTTTGTATGAGAAAAATAAGGCTCTTCTGCCTTCTTTATTTGTATTATTTCATGTTTACCTTGAATATTTGTTCATAGCTCAGAAATTAATGTAGCAGGTTTATATATGTTTAACAAAAAGTTGTAAATATAGGTGTTAAAGTGAATTTGTGATAATTACATTTTGATTTTACACATTTATTTTTTTGATAATGTACAACTTTTTCTTCTTTTTGGTCTGAATGGGGGGTTCATGTCACAGCAGCCGAACACTTTACACCAGTAAAGAGGTGATCCATCTCAGCCATGAGCTTTAAAGAGCTGTCTTTTCTTTTGGCCCTAAAAGATTAAGAACTCAGTTGCAATTAAACAAAAAAAAAAAATGAACGGAGCGCCATACGGGACCTGCCCCACGAGCCGAGACTGCAATACAAACACTAAAATATCTTTCAAATATTTTATGTAAATGACCAAAGCCCTAAATCTAACAGTCATAAGTACAATCATCTGTGGGGACAGCTGTCGCTTCACTGTCCGCCATTGCTCTTAAAAAATCTCCCGTTCGACCTGCAATGCATGTTGGGATATGTCAACCAGCGAAAGAGCATATCCTTCAAATTGGGGGAAAAAGGCTGAATTTAGCAGGACAAGACTAGTCGCGGCGCTGTGACGTAACTGGCCCACAAATCCAACCTTTGAAGTATGCAGACCCTGAATTGAGACACAGATATTGTCTATGAAAAGTTGTTGTTGTTCTGTAATATCAGCACTCTGGAATTTCTGTTGTTCAATCAAATTACTTGGTCGAAACTAACTGTGGTATAAAATTCACTTCCTCTTTCATTGTGTGTCTCTGTAACCAAAGAGACATGTCTGGTTTTTTTCATCATGACAAAACATTTTTTTTTCATAATCCAAAACATGTAAACAAGAAACAAGTGTTTTATTTGTGAAGACTTCTTTTAGTTCTGCTTAAACAAAGAGACACGGATACTTCTCTAAGGTTTTTGTCTTTTATTTTTTCCCACTTTGACTCGGCAGCAGAAATATATTTGTTCTTATTTCTGTCTTTAAAAGCCAGTTGAAAGTTTGTCTGTCTCTCTGAAGACTTTTTACAGAAAGGAACAAAACTGGTAAAGAGAGACAAAGGCTTTTGAACTCTTGCCAGCCTTTTCTGTGCTGCTGTCAGCCATACTGTCTCCTTATTGTTTTAACATTACTGCATAACTTCACAGACACCATGATGAAGTCACTGTCTAAAATAAGACTCACTTCCTCTGTTTATTTAAGTTCTTTTGAAGAAGCAAGAGTAGAAAGATGCACACTCTGTTCTATGACACTTAAAGGGGGGCCTATTATGAATTTTTCATGAATTTTTATGTGATTGAGGGTTTATATTCATGTGTCTCAAAAAGTTAACACAACCATGTCATTGGGTTTGAGAATATCTTAATCAGTGAGTGTTTTACATTTGCTAAGGAAAAATTAAATCACTTTGTAACTGAAAGAAGAAAAAATCTAATTTCTTCATCTGTCTCCTTTACCAGCTCTAACATAGTGCTGCATTCACTGACCCTCAGAAGTAGTAGGACCTGATTGTTGGACTCTTACTTTTTGTTTTTCTTTTAGCTGCAAATGGTTTATTATCTGACTAAAAAATCATCTATTTATATTGTTCTTTAAATGTGTCCCTCTGGACCTGCCAGTAAATGCACCGCAAAGAGAAGCATTAAGATTAGAAGAGGAAAGCTGCAACAAATGGCTTTAATGACAGTCGACATTAGAGCTTTGCTGTTATAATCCTGTTGTGTAGAGTCTCAGTCATCCAGGATAGTCAATCCAAATAGGCAACTGGACTTATTTTTTTGTTTGTTGAAAACTTTTTATCAGACAGACTATGGGATCCCAGTGTCGATCTCAACATGGAGGAAATTCTGAACCCCTGCAAGCAAACAGCACTGAGCTACTGGTGGTTCAGATATGTGGATGATACTTCAGTCAAAATCCAAGAAGTAGATTTACTCACTAAACATTTTTATTAGGTTTTTCCCTTTTAGGTTTTTCATATAATCCTCCTTCAGACCATCTATCCTCACAGAGTCCTTTATCTTTAAGTTGTACGTGTACAGCTGTGTCTGCTGTAAATGGGTAGGGTAAGTGAGTGTGGGCACCTCAGTAGGAATTAAATGTTCAGGGAACTTAGTGTTAACACTTTTACCAAGACAATTCCAAAACATTCCAGTCAGTGAAACAGCTGATTACAACACCTCACATAAACAAGTCACAGGTAGCAATGACTTAACAACTCCCGGGAGGGTCGGGGGTGTCAGTGGCCCCTGTGACTTTAATGATCCAGTTAATCCTGTGGTCACAACAACTTATGCCTCTTTTCCACTTGGGTCGGTACGGTACAGAACGGGCAGGTTCAGACCAGTTCTACACTGTTTCTATTACCTTTTTCAGGGCCGACCCGACCCCTTTTTCCGGTCTGCCTCTGCCTGAAGAGACCCAACACACCCACCTATGTATGGACTGACTGGTCCAGCAAAGTGATGTCAGTCACATGCCTACCTATGTAGTGGTATTCCCTGATTGGCCTGGCTGTGTGCATGTGAAGTGATGTCACAGACCTCAAATGCAACGTCTTCTTGTCACAGTCTGAATACGAAGTACAAAAAATAAATCAACATCCTCCATTGTTGTTTTCTGCTCTCAATGCACACGACAATTTGTTTACTACTCTTGTGTCAATTACGAATGACATCACAGACCACTTGCTGAGCTGAGCACGCCCATGTCCCTATCTGCATTCCCAAGATTGGTAATGAAAAAACAACTGTCCCGTTCCATACCATACCAACCCTAGTGGAAAAGGGGCATTATAAGCCTGAAACTCCTAAACCATGATCAGAACTAAAGAAACCTTTCGGATGAAAGGTGAAACATCTTTAAGAAGCAGAAAAAGAAGTCCAGTTGTCTTTTTGGAAAAACCTGTTAAAATGCATGGCAAAAAAATTGACATAAATTTCCACATCACATCAGACACACAATCTGTCTGCTCTGTACAAGGCTGCATTTGAGACTTTCATTCTTGCAGTAATGGTGGTCAGCTGACTGTCTGTGTATGGGTGGGTTGATTGTCTATATATTTGTCTTCCAGGGTCTTTCCCATCTCCACTCCCACCATGTGATTCACAGAGACATCAAGGGACAGAATGTTTTACTCACAGAGAATGCTGAGGTCAAACTGGGTAAGACACACTGACTCACACGGAATGGTGCCTCAAGTACGAGCACATAAGCCCCGAGCTGAGCAACACAACAGCCACACAGTCAGAAGCACATACAGAATAAATAACTCAAACACACTTCCAAAACAAACAAAGGTTGTTTGTGTTCATATGTGATATCATCTCATGATTTTATTTTTCCAGTTGACTTTGGAGTCTCGGCTCAGCTGGACAAGACGATTGGTCGAAGGAACACGTTTATTGGTACTCCTTATTGGATGGCTCCAGAGGTCATCGCCTGCGATGAGAACCCCGAAGCCACATATGACTATCGGGTATTTTCATTCACACAAATAAGCATTTTTGGGATGAAAATTTAGTTCACATTTTCACTGCCTGCTGTTTTGCATAAATCCAAAACAAATTAGTTACATAAAGAAAAACAGGACAAAATAAAAGCAGACATTCAGTTCTCACAGAACAACATCTGACAAACTGAAATTGATTCATTAGAATCTTTCAAAATGTTTCTATGAGTAATTAAAAGTTTATTCAGATTTATTAGTACATGTTTTGGAAGTATTTAGAAGGTATTTTTTGAAATCCAGTGTGATTTTAAAGAGCAACTCACCCTCAAAACTATTTTTTCTGCTTATAAACTGTATTAGTGGGTTGTTACTAATGCAATCTTTCAGTTTCTGGGTGTTTTTTGACATTTTCATGTTAACTTGTTAAATTCTGCACTTTTTGGTCTAAAAATGTCTTAGTGCTGCCCTCTTAGGGTTGAAAGATGACTACTGCATTTGAAATTTGTGATTGGCTAAAAGCGGTTCAAGCCTATGTCAGGGCTCATGCCTATGTCACTGGCATCGTCTCTAAGACACGCCTCCTGGAGTATAAAACCATCTCTCAGACACCCTCACCCCCACCAATGAGCTGCACATAGTGATTTAGAGCAACCGGCTGAAAACTACAACAAAAAGAATAACTAATATCATTAAAAGAATAATGAAATCAGGGCAAAGACTTCACTACAGTGGTTGTGATTGTGTAGATATGATTTGTGCACGTTATAGTCTCATCATGCTCAGGTTACCTTTCTCCAAAACGAGTCACAGTGGAGCTAAGCTTTAGCATTCTGGCTAAAAACCGGGAAGTGCAACGTCAATCACAGCCCAGCCCGACACCCCCCCAGGGTCCTAAGTGACACCCACTTTCAGCATTCTTTAAAACAGCAGTTAGAAGGCAGGACGATAATTTAGAGGGGGGTGAGTTTCTCTTTAAAAGGCAACCACTAATTCTCCTGTTAAACGACAGAATTTCTTACTTTTAGAAACAGTCTCTTTATTTTCTAAACTTTTTGTTGAGGTTTACTCACAAGCCGAAATTAATAATAAATAATAATAATAATAAATTGAGATAAAACTGGATTTTGGAATTGTTCAATCTAAAGTCATATTTCCCTGTTTTCTTCATTCTAGAGTGACCTTTGGTCTCTAGGCATCACTGCTCTAGAGATGGCTGAAGGAGCCCCTCGTAAGTTTAACACATTTAAACTCACTATGACTGATATGTCAAACTGCATTTACTGTCATTCTAAAACATATGTATACTCTATTCTGTGCTTTTACATATACAATCAAGTGAATGAAACACTTTCAATATTAAAATGTATATTATTTTGACTAAAACAAAATGCAGAAGCAGTTTCAAGTTCATCTTTCAATAGAAATCAGCAGTGTAGGTCACAACCAGGTGCTGCTGATTAAATGTACTTGATTAACTCATCAGCAACTGGGAACATCTCTGTATTTAACTTCTCAAGAGTTTTACAGTTTGCTGGTCTCGAACAAACAGTTAATTCATGTAAAATATATCAGCAGTGTCCTTAGAGAATCAAGTGTTTCTACCAATCAGTCTGGAAAAGGTTATATGGCCATTTTCAAACAATTTATAGAGTCCATTATTCTACAGTGAGAAAGATTCTAGTAAGTTGCAGATTTTCCTGGGCATGAACAATAAAATAAAAACAACATAACTGATGTTGAAACTGAGACATTTGACCAATTCATGGGGCAACAAAATAGTTGAAAAGCAATTGGCACAATTTAAAAACAACTGGAGGAACATTTGACGACTAATTGGTTTTATTGGCAACAAGTCAGTAACTTGGCAGCTTACACATGTGGAAAGGCTCCATCAATGCTAAAAAGTACAGAGAGGTTTTAGAGCAACGTCAAACTACACAACATGTCTTTTAGGAAAGGTCTTGCATATTTCAGAAAGACAATGTTAAACCACATACAGCCTCCATCACAACAGCATGACTTCGCAGGGGAAGAGTCCAGATGCTGAACTGACCTGCCTGCAATCCAGATCTCTCATCAGTTATAAGCATCTAGGATATCATGAAACAAAAAATCCAGCAATGCAAGTCTCAGAACTGTTAAACAGCTAGAATCCTGGATCTGACAGTAATGGAACAACATTCTTCTCCTTCGAAAACACTCCAGCAGCTGGTCTCTGCACTTCTCCAGATGTTTACAGACAGATGTTAAAAGAAGATGTGACGTTACACGACAGTGAACATCACTCTGTTCTAACTTATGTGTGTTGTTGCCATCAAATTCAAAATAAGCTAATATGTTCTGTGAAAAGATAAAATGAATCAGTCTCAATATGTTTTTATGTTTTATTAGGAATAAAATATGGGTTCATGAAATTTGCAAAGCATTGTGTTCTTTTTGTTTATACTTTACACAACCTCCAAACTTTTTGGGAATTGAGATTGTACTTTAAGACTTAATAAGGACTTAGTGATGCTTTGATACATGACTGTCCATCTGTGTGCGGCATTCACTTTGTGTGTCACCAGCCATGTTCTTATTTTGTTTTTCCTTTCCACTTGTCATCATTTCTGTCCATCTTTTTTCTGTGATTGTGAAAATTAACTCCCTCTGTGGATTCTTTGTAGCCCTCTGCGACATGCATCCAATGAGAGCGCTGTTTTTAATTCCTCGAAACCCTCCACCCAAGCTTAAATCAAAGAAATGGTGAGCCTGTGAACACTGTCATGTACACACACACACACACACACACACACACACCCACACCCACAAGTGTGTTTTGTTATCCTTATGGGGACCGTCCATTGACTTCCATTGATTTTAGTAACTAGATTTATACCTAACCCAAACCCTTTTCCTAACCTTAACCATTACTGATCTATAACTAACCCTAAGACTAACTAAAACTCTATCCACACCATACCTATAAACCTAACCCCTAACCCTAAAAAGGGGAGTCCCCCTCATGGGGACCAGGCTTTGGTCCCCACAAGAACCCTCGGACCCCAGAAAGATAGTAAAAGTCAGGAAACGGGTCCCCAGGAGGTCAGAAATACAAACCCACACACACACACACACACACACACACACACACACACAACAGGATGAAGATGCTTGTGGTTCTGAAAACAGAGTGTCTTGTTGTGGCTTCCATGCACTTGTGATTTAGATGAAAGACGTTACAGCTCTGTATTTTTATTTAAAAAAATACTTTAACCCAAAGTCTAGACATAAGGAAGTGAAAATCTGTTTCATGCAGACAGACTAGATGATCCACTTGTGTTGTTGCTGTCATTTTGAATCTCCATCAGTTTTTGATGATCAACCTCTTTGTCTTATTACATTTTTTCCCACTTCCTTCTCTTCCATACATAATAGATCAGCTGTTCAGACTGAACTCTGGCTCGACCCTGAATGCTGTCTTTCATTCACTATTAATATCATCAGAAATGGTTCTTGGCAGCACAACTTTTAATAGCTCCAATAGGTCTGAGGTGCAGCACTTTCTTTTTTTACCACAGGGCCTCCTTGAGGCAGCAAAATGACTCAGCAAAACACATTTCTTCAGTTTTTTATGCTGCTGGTAGTCGTTGTCTTAAAACGTCACCATTCCCTCTAAATGACAGACAGGATTTTCTTAGGTTACACTGGGATTTATTGGTTGTTTCCTGTCGGTAAGTAAATTGACCACCTTTATTGTAGCTACTGGAGACTTCAGTTTATTAAAATTCACAGGAATTTTCTGCCTTTTTTATGAATTTATTGTGTTTTGTTGTTGGAAACATGTCATATGATTCTATGGGAATTTGAGTGCAGGTTGATTTACACATTCTCAGTTTGTAGTTTCCAACAAAGTCCCACTCGTTTGATTTGTATAAGCTGAAGCTGAAACTTTTTAACTTGTATTCTCGTAGAGAACAAATACTCAACATGTTTGTATTAGATGGCAGAAACACGAGTTTACAAACTGCTAGTTATGCATGAAATATTGGTAAATAATTTTGGCTGTAATCTTACCCCATAACCTTGTAACAAGTTGCTGTTATACATGAAAGCTTACACATTTTTTCAAACAATAAATGAGAAGGAGAACCGCTGATTGCTGCTCAAATAGACTCAGGTAGCAAGTGTAAATTTAAAATATGTATTTACTCATTGTTTATTCTTATCTGGAATAAATAACAGTTGTTGTTGAAATAAGAAATATTATTGGTGTTGGTTTTTATAGCACTGATTTTCATTTCATTCAACATTTTTGTCTTTTTAAAGGTCGAAGAGGTTCTTGTCATTTGCAGACAGCTGTCTAATCAAAAACCACCTGCATCGGCCCACTACAGATGCTCTGCTGAGACACGCCTTCATCAGAGACCTGGCTAATGAAAGACAAGTTCGCATCATGCTCAAAGACCACCTGGACCGAACCAGGAAGAAGAGAGAGAAAGGTTAGAGGAAAGATTTCTACATTTCTTTTTTCTGGATTCTTCTGAGGAGCAGATCTGAATCTCTCGTTTAATTGCAGTAATATTTCCTGTTTGCTTTTGTTTTTTTTTTTTTGTTTTTTTTCTATTTGAGTCCAACACAGAATTCATTTAGGTGGCACTGTTTCATGCTGACCATCTGCTTTGTTCTCTTATAAAATGTACTGCTCGTCCTGTTCAGCATTGTGTTGAAGAAAATGTTTAATTTGGCTGCCAGTTTTGCCCACAATTCACACAACTCCTTTTGTTTATGTGACACTATATTAAACCATTTACTTTAGTAAAACTTGACACAATTACCACGAGGCTCCGTTCTCAAAAAAGTTTAAAGGCATAAATCAGACGAATGGAAACAGACAAAAAGCAGCACATTAGGAATGTGAAACAGAGAGGGAGGAGAGAAGTTGTGAAAGTAATTTATCTTCATCCTTTTTCTGGATGAATTGCAAGTGCTGAAAGTGTGATGCCAATATCAAAGTATGAGAAAAATAGTCTGGGGTGGAGGGAACGAGACGTATATTTATGAGTTTGCTCTACTTTTGTACTCATGTTGGTTTTCAGACATTGTGAGAAATCATCATTGGGTGTGCAAAATTTATTCTTGTTAATTCACTGAACTGAAAAAAAGTCCGAAATAGATTGTGTTAGTAGCGAGGAGAAGGAGACACACACAAATAGAACAGAGCAGAGAGAAGCTGAGAGGAAGGAAGGAGGAAACACAATGACCATCTGGTTCTAATCTCTTAGCTTCCAAAAATGCACCAAATGACTGTAGACTTTGTGCATGCTTCATGTTGTGTGTGTTTAGGATCAGATTTGTGCATGTAAGTGCGTTTGCCCTCTACGGCCCCTACAAAAAGAAACACCATGCCTTTAGTTTTAGCGTTTGTGGGAAAAACAAAAAAAAAAAAACAGTGCTCAGGATATGATGCATAAAGGATGTGATTTTTAGGATCCCCAGGGTGTAGTTTAGACAGAGATAGTTTATGTTTTGCAAAATGCATCACTCCAAGAAGAACTATAAGCCCTCACACTGATTATCTCTGCAGTAGCTCTGGCTCAGAAACTCACCAGAAAACGAAGCATGACATATCAACATGGCGGGGATTTCCTCCATCATTCAGGGGATGGAGAGTTTATCTTTTACAACGACCACACACTTGTGTTGTGTTCCCTTTCAGTTTGTTTATGGTAATATCTGAACAGTCAAGTCGATTTTCATCTTTCAAACCACATGTTAGCCACATGTTGTTGTACAAGGCCGGCTGATTTCATCTTTTTAAACCCTGGAGCAATGATTTAAATCTACAACTGTGATACTAACAGCAGTCCTTCCTGTGAGCATTTCAACTTTATAATATTAAGATTTAGGCAGGATTAGAGTCAGATACCTATGCATGAACCCTGGACAAATATTAACTTGTTTAGTGGTTTTCTTGATACAAATATAACAAGTCATGGTGATATTTAATGTTACTGCTCCCAAGCTGTGCTACAATACAATAGATCTGTTCCGTTTTCTAAAAGTAGAGAAACATATATGACTCTGACACTTCCATGGTGCCTGTTACATTAAAAGACCAGACAACAGATATGATGTAATCTGTAGAGAAATAGATGGTTCAGTCATCCAGAATCACAGATCACGCTGGAGGATGTGTTTATCTTCAGCATCGCTCATGACTACAGCTAACTTGAGACGGCCACAAATGTGTAATTTAAACATCTGACGTTCTGCTGCTTTCACATTTAGACACATTCAGTTGGTGTCACCTGAAATTCTTTAGTGCGATGCAGTATTTGACATCAGGTTTGCTTTTGTGTGTTTACAAACATCTCTTTGTAATTTTTGTCTCCCTCTGTTAGAGGATCTGGTGTATGACTTAAGCGGCAGTGAGGATGATGATGATGAGGTTACAGAAGAGGAAGGTGAACCCAGGTAACTTAAGTTGGCACACCAACCAAGACTTCATAAACCTGTAGAAATGATTTAATAAAATAAATGTAATAGTGTCTTTCATTCACACTTTTTATAAGATAAAAATCCAAGTATAAATAAGTGGATTTCCACAGTGCTGATGCTAATGTACCACAGTGCTAACAGATCACTCCAAGGCATGCATATGGACATATATTCCATGGACAGATTGCAATAGCCTCTTTCTTAATGTCCCTGGATGTCCAGCAGCAGATGGCTCTTCAGACTGAGCATTTGCTCCTCGATGATCTCTTAAGAATCTTTTTTATCACCCCACTTCTTGCCCTTCAGGCCTGAAGTGGACTGAATTTTGTTTTGTTTTGTCTTATCTCCACTTAAACTTTTATCTTGTTTTACCTCTTTTTCTGTCAGTTCCATAGTGAATGTTCCTGGTGAGTGGACGTTAAGACGGGAGTTTCTTCGCTTACAGACAGAAGATCGTGAAGGAGGCAGAGAAGGAGGTCGTGGAGGAGGAGGTCAACAACAGCAGGCAGGTTTTCAATTCTCAGTTTGCTCATTCATGCATCCATCCATCCATTTTCCATATCTGCTTGTTCCTGTGGAAGCTCGTAGGAAGCCCAGTGCTTAAGTCCGAAAGTCATTAGGCAAGAGCAGATGTGCAACCTGCAGAGTCCCAATGCTCATTCGTTCTGTTTCAGAATAACTTCAGATACAGATCTAGCATCCCGTGAAGGAATGCATAGCTCCTCTTCCTTTATAAGCTACAGTTTTAATCTAAAACCAATTTATGTTGAGAAATTATGATGTTACATCCCTTTTTGTCAACTTTTGAAACCAGTTTTATGTGCAGTCTCATGCCACATTGCAAGATGTAGAACAATCTGTTATCAGCTAAAGTGTGTCTGCTCGATTATGGAACAAAACTTAGATATGATTATTTTGGCTTAATAATTAAAATGATTATTTGTTGAATTTAGAATGGCATTGCATTTAATGCACTTAAAAAGCTTGTATTATTTAGAATAGGAAATTTTGATTGATTTCTTTCTGATGAACATCCCTTAATATAACAGACAAATTATCAATTCAGATGGAAGCTATAGTCTAGATGTGATATTTAAATATGGATAAGAAATATTTTAACCATGCAGCACCAGTGTGTTTCACCCTCAATTTACCGTCTTGTTTTTATTTTTGTAAAAGATTCCCTAAAGACGCATCTGACATTATCCCACGATACGATACGTATCTCGATACATTAAAACTTTTTTTGTTTTGCATTTTCAACAAAACAAAACTCTCTGGATAATATTTATTTTGCTTTGATGCTATGACATCCAGACCCCCCACCCCCAGATAAAACGCAACAAACCCTTAAAGTTAACCTTCCCTCTTGCCCAATGACCACTGGAGATAGAACCAGTTCCCTGCAACCCTAAACAAGAACAAGCAGGTACAGAAAATGACTGACTGACTTTTTTTAAAATTTGCTTTTAGTTGTTTGAGTTTGGCTCCGTGACCACTCAGTTTAGGAAGCAGAGAGGATTTTTAACATTGCTGCTAATAGAAGAGCTCTTCATGGCATTAAAAACAAATCAAGCTGGAATATTTAGAAATTAAACACTTAACAGTGCGTCTTCCCTATAATTAAACATAACATGGTTTGTAAAATGGACCATTTATTCCAACCTTTTCCGTGTAAAGAAAAATGAATCTCAATACAAAGTTTTTTGGATAAACATTCCTGTTTTTTGTGCACTTGCAGTTTGTTGTTACCAGAGAAAAGAAAAAAGATCAAACTGGACTAACTGAAGAGTTAAATGGAACAGTTAGTTTAAAACGTTTACATCCCTTTTGTGTAAAGTTATATGAAATAAACACTGTTACAAAAATGAAAGAATTTCTAATAATTGGAATAAAGATTTAATATTTGGAAGTGTATAATTATTAGATCTGCTTACAAACAACAGATCCTGGATCGAACCTGGTTGGGAACAGCTGCCCCAATAATCCAGGATCATAGTAAAACATAATGTGCTTTTAGCTGTGAAGGCCACTCGTTTCAATGCATTTCCATATTTTCATGTCCTGCAGCAGCACAGACAGCAGCTGGCTGAGCAGGAACGGTACAAGCAGCAGTTTCTGGCTGACAGACAGAAGAGGATCCAGCAACAACAGGAACAGCGTCTAAAGTTAGAGAACGTGAGTCCAGATTATAATCGGACTTCATCATTCACGTGTTTTAACAAGCCAGTGAAGGAGAGGGATAATCTGAGTTCCAAACTAATGGGATTTTTAGCTTTTAACAAGAACATTTTTAAAAACTGTAGAAAAGTAAATGACTAAATTCTCTCTGTGACAGTTAGTATCTATCATTTACACTTCACAGCACCAGAAGCAGCAGTTGGCAGACTGTCGCTTTCAGTGGGCGGAGCTTCAGGAGGTGTTTGTGGGTGAGGAGTCTGATCTCCGTGATAACAGAATCATAGTGGATGACAAAAACAGGAGATGTGACAGAAGAAAGGTAAGATTCAGTTCAGTTCCGGAAGTTAGCAGCTACTGGGAAAAAATTAACTCATTCAGTGCCACTTTCAGATTTCATATCCCCCTCATTACCAGAGATATTTAGCATTTTTACTGTTTTTTGAAGGCCCACAGAATATTTTCTCCTATGACTATGTGAATTCTGAAACCATCAACACAAAATGTAGTCTTTCTTCTTTCAAAAGCAACAAAAAAATGTTTCTACCTCTTTCTGTTATTTAGTAATCTGCAGTACAAAAGAGGAACTTTTATGAAAATCTACACGTTTCAGGACCAAAAGCTGAGATAATGAGCGTTTTGTGTGAAGAGGTTTTTCAAGCAGATCAGTGACTTTGATGTAAATATTTCATGTTTCAGTGATTCATGCAACATCTCAACTATGTTTTACTACTATGCAAGTAAAAAATAAACAGTAAAAAAGTACTTTTGATAGTTTATTTTATGTCTACAATTTCTACATTTGAATAAAATATAAGAAAAAAAGCAGCAGATTTATGATTCAGATACTCTGAATCAGACTTCCCCCCAATGGCGATTTCGTTGTTTATGAACACTTACCGTATGTTTCATGCGGTGAATGGTTCTTTATTTTGCTCCCTGCTGCCTTCAGAAGATCCTAACAGGAGATACTGGTCAGATAAATCCACCTCAGCTTCACTAGAATCACCAGAAGAACCTCAACGTCAGGCTGAAGACATCACAAGTCCAAAATGACGAGCTGGATCAAAAACCGCGCCACCTTCGACACAACACTCGTTCCCGGTAGATCCGGTAGACACACTGGAGGGATTTTATTCATGTAATAAACTCCACCACCTTCTCAATTCCATCAGTTCTATACTAGTTTGTAATAACTCTGAACAAGGAGATGGCGTCACAGCTGCGGCTCTGAATCTCCCTTCTTCATTCACCGTATGTCTCATCCTGAGTGCCTGGCTCCGCCCCCCTGCTCCACACGGCTTTATTACACAGTAAATAATAAAGATCTCACCCAGAGAAGTGCATCACTGCCCCCTCCTGGATCACATGACTAAATACAGTCTGTAATGAGTTCAAATTCAGCAAGCAGCTGCCCCAGAATGCTTTGCGGGATTTAAGCCAATAAAACTGTCAAGATGTTTATGGCACTGAGCGTTAGTTTGACATCTATAGACGTCAGTGGCACAGAATGAGTTAATTAAAGTGTTTTTAAAAGCCTTTTTTTAAAGAATTTTCAAACACCCAATAAAAGCAACATAATAGGAATAATATGAGAGACAGACCTTTCAGTGAAGTCTGTTTATGCTTTGGATTAGAATTAAGTAAAATTGTATTTTCTTGGACTGTATGTAGTTTAACACAACTTACAAAACAACCGTATTTACACACAGTGTGTGTGTGTGTTATTGTGTAACTAGGAATGTGTGTTAGACTTTGATGTTGAAGTGAGTCTTCTTAAAGTCTCGTTTTTTTTCTGAATATTCACTCCTTCAGGTTCAGATGCCGAGTGGCTTTTGTGACTCGTTGGAATGATAACGAGTCATGCTGACGTCACTGGTCTGGATTTGTTAATATAAAACTTTTATTCTTTTCATTTCTAAATCAAACACTTTGTTATCTGGGGCTTGTGGCTCAGGAAAAACAGGAGTTTGCACTCCAGACTTCACGACTGATGCTTTGTGATCAGATTAAGCTGCTGCTATGAAACGTGACCCTTCAGGTTCAAGCTGAACAAACACAATTTAAAGGCAGCAGTGCAATCACTGAAAATGTTTACATCTAGATTTAATTAACAAATGTAAATAAAATAAAAAAATCCTTCCAGGAGAAATTAAAAATGAGGTTATATGAAATATTTAGAGTTGAGGGAGCTGGCTAAAAGCTCCCAACCATCTAGGACATTCTGAATATTTTAGGTGCCACATCTCAGAATCCTCTGCAAAAGCTTAAGATACCGCAATTAAATTAAGCGTGTGCGTTCGTCTCGTACAGCTTTCGATTTTTATTTTGTTCTTGTCTGGTTCAACCAAACAGACAGACAGTACTTACTGCGGCTTTTTAGACTTTAAATCTTCCTTAAAAATAATTTTATTTTAGGATATAATACTACGTGCAGAGATGAGACTAACAGGTGTGTGAAGCACGTGGCCGTCCTCGTCAGTGATGTGTGTGTGTGTTCTGAACAGGAGCAGACTGGCAGACAGCCGAGTGCCGACGTGTCAGCGAGGCCTCCGGACTCCACGGTGGAGCAGGTAATAAATACTGGTGCTTTTATTTATTTGTCATTTATTCCTCCATGTCTGTATGTGGAATTTCTTTTTAAGTTTTGCTTGATTTTAATGCTGCTTTTTTGCAATAAGTCGGGCATCGTGCAACGTCTCCTGGAGCACTGGCACTTTTAGCATATTTGACTTTGTTTTCTGACACTTTCAGTTTCAAAGGGGACTTATATTAAATATGTGATGAATTTTTCGACGAGATATGAGGTGTGTGACGTTGAATGGAGAATTTGCTTTGATCTAAACTTCTAACTGTGACTGTCTGTGTCACTGATGAAGATAACATGAACTGTGTAGATGGAGGCAGGTAAAGAGCCACATGAAACAGGAAAGAGAACATAAAAGAGAAAGCGATTGTCTGAAGTCTGAAATGTGTGTTAAAGTACTGGTTAAAGACGAAGCGGTTTAGTTGTGATGTGGGTGTCTTTCAGTCTGGTGAGAGTTATTATTTTGAACGTCTTTGTGAAGCTAAAAAGAGATTTTTAGTGAAACTGAAGTGCAGATTCAGAGAAACAACAGTGTCATAGACTGTACAGTACGAGTCGTGTCCACTCTCTGAGCCAGTGTTTCTCACAGCATGTCGTCGCTTTTGTTTTAAACCGATCCTCCTCACTTCTGTCCTCTGTCTGCCGTTCCCAGCGTGCCATCTCTCTCCTTCCCTCTCATTTCTTCTTTTCATTCATCCCTGCCTGCTCCGTTCACAGCAGGAACCTCTTTGACTTGTGGTGTCTTTTTTCAACTCGTCTCAGTTTTTCCTCCAAAATGTGACTCTCTAATCTCAGCGGGTGGCTTCACTCACAGATTTTCTGAAATATGTCTCAAATTGCTGTCCCATCCTCGCTACACGAAGACTTTTCTTCTCTTAACTGCCTCCCTTAGCTCCTCTTTTTATTTTCTCTCCTTATCCTGATGTTATTGTGATACTGTGATGCAACATGAGTTTCTATTGGTTTGTTCCACAAAACCCGAAGGACTGAAAAACCCTGAGTGAAGCGATCTGATTTAACTATAGCCTTTCATCCGTGATGTTACCTCGGCTTTTCGACATATTGCTCAGTCAGCCGTCAATTTCGTTTTTACTTTGGTTGAAAACGTAAATAAATAACACAACATTGACGATATCTGAGTCTCTTTAAACTGAAATTTCAGTCAGATGTTTTTTAGACCTCTTTAACACAGAGATAATCATCTCTGGGACATGTCGAGAAACGGCTCCAGTTTCTTTTAAGTCTTTTTCTGCCTCAGCTTAGTGAACCAGTCCTGAACCTTTTTCTCTCTTTGTTTTCAGTGTTCTTTTTATATTGCCTAGATGTGCCATACTGTACTGATACAGATATTTTATTGTCATGATCAAAATAAAGTCCCTTTTTTCAGTTCTAGAGTCTTCACATCTGGTGTGGTCGTTTCCAGATTCTAAAATTATTCAAATCTACCGTTATTCCAGTCTAACCTCGAAACACACAACAAATTCTACCAAAATCAAACAGTGAAAATGATTCAGGAGCTTGTAAAATCACCTTTACAATAACTTGAAGTAGTTGTTTTCTGTATGACGTTATAGTCTCTCGCATCATGATGGATGAATTTTGCAGCATTACTTAGCAGATTGAGGTTTGCTGCTGACCCAGACTCAGGATCTCATCTGGGGGTAAAAGGGATGCTGTAAGGATCGTTTTAGTCTGGCTGTCAAGTCTTCCTCTGAGGAGGCAGAGTTTGAGGAGTCAGGTGGTGGCAGTGGTGCCAGGAGTCTTGTGTCTCATGGTGGACTAGGACAACAGGCAGAGAGGTAGACCCAATTATCTAAAAGAGGGACTGGGTTTCTTCCATCACAGGGGACCATCAGAGAGCTCCAATAGACATCTCCAACCAGTAGAGCTAATCTGTGCACACAAGGTTTGAATCATTTTAGAACCCAGTAAAGAACCATAATCAGGGGTGCACATAAGTGGTCCGCAGGTCCGCACACACTGTCAAAATATAAAATGCGCACCAGATGAAAAGTTGCAACACGCGTTTGCGTACTTAACATTGGTTTGGCTGAGCTGCGTGAATTTTTAGGTTAATCAGAGGCGGTTCATTGTCAAATAAATGAAGAATCCCGTTGACTTCTTTTGTTTGACTGATATGTTTCTCAGCCAGAGCGCCAAAGTTCCAGCTGATCAGCTGATGCTGCGTCTCTCTCTGTCTCTGTGTATCAGTTTGCCAGTGTGACGGATTTTCAGTCAGTCAGATCAGTGCAGCTGACTGCAGGATTCTGCATCGCGTCAAAACTGAAAAAATTCACTGAATAAGACAAATAGACCATCGTGGCACAGACGTGTAGAACTACCTTTTTGTGCTATAAAATACAGAAAACCACCTGTTTTAATCAACAGTATCAGCGTATTTGTCTGTGATCCGCGCCATTTTGAATGCGCGCAAAGCACTATGGGATATGCAGTCAATGCCCCATAACTGTCCAGTGTATCTTTTTATCTGACTGCATCACATTACAAACATCCTCATCATTTCAAAACAAAAAACAGTTACAGTAAATGACAGAAGCTCCAACAGCTGACTAATAAATTTCAACACCAAACTGTTAAATGTAGATTAAAGTGAACAATCAAACCTGTAAACAATCCAACCTGAACTCTGAAGGTTTTTTTTTTTACCAGTATTTTTATATTTTACTGGTTTCTCTTGATTTTTTCAACAATTAAAGGATTTTTATTGAAACAAATATAGAGCCAGGTAAAGTAAACAGACTGAATTTGAAGCTTGATGAAACCAAAAACAAAGCAGAGGAGCTCGGAAGAGACACAGCGAGACACATTTAAAAATGTGAGGACCAAGAAACAACCCTAGGTTCTCTTCTGAGAACCAGGACAAAAATATTATGTGCACCCCTGACCATAATATTAAATTATATTTAGACTGATTGGCCTTTATAAAAAAGTACATTTCAAACGATTTCAATTAATATGATTATTTGTATTTATTTTGATTTATCAAATTTTAAACCAGTCGCTCAGTATTTGGTTTTTTTTTTTCAAGTTTGAGGTTCCAAATTTAAGACTCAAACTAAAGCTCGAAAGTTAATGTTTCAAAAATGCAATAGTAAATGAATTTATCCTACATCACTGCACAGTGTACATTTATTATATTGTTGCAGCTGCTTCCAGTCTTTGTCAGAATGTATCTGTGTGCTTTTCATGTTTGCTGCATAGAGAGGTGTGGCTCCTAACCTGCTGCTTCAATACAAGGCCCAGCATTCACAGCCAAAGCTACAGCTGCAAGCTAAACCCCAGCCTGTGTCTCAGCATCAGCAACCTTCATCAGGCAGGAGGTCACACCGCACCCTTCCCAAAGACCAAACCCAGTTACTGTCCCTGCAGCATGACCATAAACACAGGGACAAGGAGAGGCAGAAGGAAACACCTGTAGCAGCTGTCCAGAAGCTGACAGCTTTTAGCGGGCACAAAGCTGCTGCTGCTCCTGCTGCTGTCGTCTCGCCTGGCCGCCCGGCAAACACCCAGCACTCAGTGGTAAACCCTGCTTTCCTCTGCAGTCCTTCTGTCACCTCCAAACTCCACATTGTTTGGGTTTTTTCCTCTTAGTCTTTGTCTTTTTTGAAATATTTGTAATGTTGTAATTCTAGTTGCTTTTTATAAATTGTAGAAGCCTCCAGAAATTGGATTTATGAAACTGAGAATCTGTAGCTTCCAAAATGGTCATAAAACTCAGTCTGAAACTGTTTCAACAGAAACTTCTGTTAGATTAGCTGCTTATTTGAAGGTAAGATCAGTGTCTGTGTGACTCAGTGCACACACACACACACACTCACTCACACAAATAAAGTCTGTTTTAGCAGGCCTGCATTTCTGTATGTTATAGATGGAGCTGCAGGAATCTCAATTAGCCAGGGTGCTTTTGGCTGGGGGTCTGCCCAGCCAGATGCACTCGAGGCTGGGCTCTGGAAGCAGCTCCAGTCCTTGTACCCCAGCCATGCAGAGAGCTCAGTTCAGCCAGGTATACACACAAAAATCAAGCACATATACACAGTGTTTTACCCCTCTAATAACTCGGTTGATGTTTCTTTAAAGGTCTCAAAGGTTTTAGTATTTATTTCTAATCCCTTTTTTCCCAGAATGCCAATCTTCTGTCCAGTCGAGATGCCCCACACAGCAGCTCTTTGTCAGATATGGCTCTCTCCCCCTTGTCCCCATTTTCCCCTCAGTCCCAGTTGGACGATGTCTTCTGGGACTCAGCTGAGACCCCTCCTAAAGTGAGTATCATCTGTTCTTTTTGCCACACATTGAGTTACAGAACCAGCAGCTTTCACAACCACCACAAATGAGGCATAAATTGAACAGATGTGTGATTAGTTTTCCTGGCTGCAGTCAGAAGAGGAAGTTGTTGTTATTCTCATGCCAGTCACAGGATAAAGCCTGAGTCACATGGGCATGGCATGATGTGTGTGTTGAGCGTCTTGTGCTCTTCTCAAACAAGTTTAAGGACGCAATACCCACTCAGCACGAGGCGGGTGTCATTTAAACACATGGTTGTGTTTGAGATGAGAGAAACATCCTTTGCTAGACACACCTCACTCTGCAACAAGACCCTGCATTTGTTCCCCTGCCGAGATCTTTACAAACACACTGATATGTACATTTACGAGCTAAACTCTATTTGCAGTTGATAAATAAACTCATAAGCAGTACTGGGGTGTGTAGGGGGGGTGCTCAGTGTCTGTTTGCTGTGTTATGTTGTTGAACTAACAGGAGGCCATATGGAATCGATGGAGCAGTTAATAACTCAATGCTCTCTCTTACAGTGTGGGGACTTGAGCTGCTTTAAATCAAACAGAGACTATGAAAATATTTTCTTGGGGGATCAGCAGCACAGAGAGTCATAAAAGTCTGAACTGAAACAATTTAGCAGCTGAATAGTTCCTGCCCTGTAGACGTTTTTACAAATCCGCACTAAAGTGTTTGTAATCCTCAGAAAAAGAGAAGCATTTCTTTAACCTTCATGTGTGCAGCTCAGTCGTAAAGAGGAAGCAGCAAACACCAGCTTAGAGTCATTGTGAGTAAGTGTGTGTGTGCAGGATGTGGGCAGCTTGTGAGAAAAAGGATCTCTATCCCCACTGCTCTCTTCCTGCTCTACCAGCCATGTCTTCATCGTTATGACTGAGTCATGTGACCCTTGATATGTGAGGTCAGAAGGTTGCCAGCTGGTCAAACAGTTTTATCACACACCTAGAAAGATCATCTGTAGAATTTAGAATTGTTTTTGAAGATGATGCTTCTATCCTGTAGACCTCTAGTGTTTTTATTTAGCTCATTTTGTTGTCTTTGCATTTATATCTTCTAGGTTCCTGAACGCACTACATCTAAATTCTATTGTAGAGATCTGATAATTGGACACAAAAGGACGGCTTCAAGGTAAAGCATCACTACACCATTTACACAACAGTTGTGTCTCAAAAGCACCTTAACCACAAGTCACCAGCCAGAGTGACTCAGCTTAATACTCAGCAGTCTCAGGAGCTAACAGAAGATCATCGATGATTAACTCATCATATGCTGCGTCTCCTATTAACAGAACAGCAAATGTTGATTCCAGGACATAAACACAAAAATGGTGTGAGTTTGATGCTGAATTTATTGGTGGAATTCAATTCCAACTTAAAATAGTCAATGGTTGTACATTAGCATTAGCCAAAGGCTTAGTTTGTTGTGATGATTTATATTAAAGCAGGTTCTTCAAATTGTTTTAAGAATGATCTGAATTAACGTGAAAACACCCAGAGGCCAGTGCTCCAACCTGACTGTTAACTCTAAAAGATTCTTAAAGAGGCCCTTCCATTAAAAACATTTTTTTTATGTTTCTGATTAATGTTTTAGCTCCACAGGTGTTCTTACCTTCATAGTGGGTGTGAAAACAGGTCAACAACTTCTCTTTCAGTTTTTATCTCTCAAACTACGCAGGTGGTGATAAAACCAGAGTTCGAACGGTCTGTATCTGTTTCGTCACAACTCCTTTGTTTGTTAGTATTCATCAGCTCCCGCAGTTGAAACCACGCCTAGCATGCTGCTGGCTAAAAACTGTTAGCATAAGACGTAGCAAACAGGAAGATAGTCGGTGTGCTGTTGCAATGCGCAGCGGGGCAGGAAACAATATGCCTTGCTTTCATAGGCTAGTTTGTTAGCCAATCTGAATTAATCAAATTCGAATAATGAATATTAATGAGTTGCAGCTGAAACCAGCCGAATCTTCATGCAGACAGATTGAAAGGTCTGTTAATCAGTGTTTCCTAATGTTTTTTAGATATAAAATGTTTCATATTACAGGTTAATACTTCAGAAATAACCACAAAGTCATGAAATTTGTGTGAAATTGCCTTTTTAAACTTCACTGTCATTGTATAAATAACACATTTTAAGAAGAAATCTGTGGAAAGTCTGGAAAAGGGACAAAATTGGACCCCGGGGCCACAGTTTCCATTCTAAGAAGGAAATTTTTATATAGCTGCTGCTCAAGAACTAAATACCTGGGACAATATGATACAAATGAAAACTATTAATGTTGTTTGTTTTAATGTAGATTCTAGTGTTATAAAACACTCAGCATGTGTACCAGAGGATGATTACTTAATCTGACCTAAAACAACTTGCTGAGCCGCATTACATTTGCATATTCTAATAAATTAGACTACATGCTTGTCCTTCTTTTTACATAATTGCTCTCTATAGGCTTTCATGCTAAGAACATATGATTATACCCTATTTTTAAAAAGAATTACCTAGAACCAGATTGCTGTAATAACCATAGATGCATCTTGACTTTGGGGATAAAACATTATCATTCAGCTGCATGAGATTGATGCTGGCCTGAGTGAAGCTTGTCAATCCAGCCAGCACCAATCTCTGCCTCTCCAAATTAAGCTCGGCCAAAGAGCCATCCACAACAGGCAAGACGCCAGCCGTTCATAAATCCTCCAACTGGGCTTGTAGCTGAAAGTAGCAAATAACTAGAGTCATTTTTTATATTATGGCATTGCAGTACAGCTGTTTGACCAATAATTGTTACCCTTCTATCAGAGTAACCCACAGTGTTCACTAATAATACTTCAAACTGACAAAAGTAATAAGAATATAAAATACATATTGCTTTTGAATGTAGTTCAGCTGAATAATTCTAAAGAAATAGATTAGTTTTAGTTTAGTTTAGTTTAGTTTATTCGGTCTACAGTATGCTTATACATTGATTTTACGTTCAATAAAATTCACATTAGAAAAATACAAACAAACTGATCGAAAAGGTATAGGCTGAAGCTGTATTGAAATAGATCTATAGTTTGAAAATGAGTGCTTGTCACCAGTTTTATATATAGGAATGACTCTTGCAATTTTCATACTATCTGGAAATATGCCTGTTTTAAATGACTGGTTACAGATGTACGCTAAAGGTTGTGCTATAAATACAATTGTGTTTTTAATTAATTACATATCTATATTATTTATATCTTTGGATGTTTTTGATGCAAATTTGCTAACTAATTTGATAATTTCTCCTTCATTAGTCAGATTCAGATAAAAAATATGTTAAAATATGTTAATTCATGTTACTGCAAACAGTACGGCATGGATTTATATTATTACCATATTGGTCAATAACTTTTGCAAGGTTACAGCCAACATTAGCAAAATAGTTGTTAAGTCCGTCAACAATTTCTTTAATAGTTTCAATTTTAGAGTCCTCATTTACAAAATATTTTGGAATTTCACATTTTTTGGTCCTTATTTAATAATTTTATTAATCACCAACCATGTGCCTTTTATATTTTGTCTGTTTTTCTAATAATTGATGAAAATACTCTTTTTTTTTTTCTCTTTTTTTCATAATACTTACTAATTTATTTTTATACTTTTTATATATGTTCTTTGATTCTTCTGTTCTGCCAATTATAAACTTTTTATGCAGTTGATTTTTTTTCTTACAGGCCTTTTCTAATCCTTTAGTCATCCATGGGTTCTTTTCATGTTTATTTCCTAATTTCACTCTTTGCACTGGGCAGTTTTGGTTAAGTACATCAACATATCTCTGAAGAAACATTTCATATGCCTCATTTGGATCAGACAGAGTAAACAAAGTTCCAATCTTCTTTGCTGAGGTCCTGTTTGAAATTTTGCATTGTTACTGGTGTCATATTTTGTATGTATTCATATATTGCCTCAGTTTCAACTTTTGAATTCAACTGGTTTTTGAAGAGAGCAAAAACTGGGAGATGATCACTTATTTCACTCACTATAAGACCTTCAACTATTTCACTCTCAATTTTATTTGAGAAGATATTTTCTATCATAGTGGTGGTGTCTATAGTCAGGGGTGCACATAAGTGGTCCGCAGGTCCGCACACACTGTCAAAATATAAAATGCGCACCAGATGAAAAGTTGCAACACGCATTTGCGTACTTAACATTGGTTTGGCTGAGCTGCGTGAATTTTTAGGTTAATCAGAGGCGGTTCATTGTCAAATAAATGAAGAATCCCGTTGACTTCTTTTGTTTGACTGAGATGTTTCTCAGCCAGAGCGCCGAAGTTCCAGCTGATCAGCTGATGCTGCGTCTCTCTCTGTCTCTGTGTATCAGTTTGCCAGTGTGACGGATTTTCAGTCAGTCAGATCAGTGCAGCTGACTGCAGGATTCTGCATCGCGTCAAAACTGAAAAAATTCACTGAATAAGACAAATAGACCATCGTGGCACAGACGTGTAGAACTACCTTTTTGTGCTATAAAATACAGAAAACCACCTGTTTTAATCAACAGTATCAGCGTATTTGTCTGTGATCCGCGCCATTTTGAATGCTCGCAAAGCACTATGGGATATGCAGTCAATGCCCCATAACTGTCCAGTGTATCTTTTTATCTGACTGCATCACATTACAAACATCCTCATCATTTCAAAACAAAAAACAGTTACAGTAAATGACAGAAGCCCCAACAGCTGACTAATAAATTTCAACACCAAACTGTTAAATGTAGATTAAAGTGAACAATCAAACCTGTAAACAATCCAACCTGAACTCTGAAGGTTTTTTTTTTTACCAGTATTTTTATATTTTACTGGTTTCTCTTGATTTTTTCAACAATTAAAGGATTTTTATTGAAACAAATATCAAATCAAATCAAATCAAAAATACTTTATTAATCCCCGAAGGGAAATTCAAGTGTTGTTGTAGCTCAGTTATTCTTCAGGGAGCCAAAGAGAGTTATAGGTGTGGACAGGAAGGATCTCCTGTAACGGTCTGTACTGCAGCGGATTATGAAGAATCTTCTAACTGAAGACACTCTGTTGTTGAGTTACTGTGTTCTGAAGAGGTTGATGAGGGTTTTCCATCATGTTCTTCATCCTCCTTTGGACAATCAACTCAAGAGACTCCAGTTCAGTCTCCATGACAGAACCAGCCCTCCTTATCAATCTGTTCAGCCTCCTCGTGTCACATACTCTGATGCTGCTTCCCCAACAGGTAACTGCAGATGTGATCAGCTGACAAACTCCTCTTCTTTTTTCGCTCCTCTTCAAATCTCTGTCTGTCCGTATACTTCCTCCTTCTCTCTCTTCACTCTGCTCCTGCTCTGCATCCATGTCTTCTTCTTTGAGCTCATCAGGGATCCAGACTTTCAATTTGAGGATTATTTCAGCCTTAGAAATGTCAGTTAGCTGCTCTTACTTGTAAACAAGTCTCTTGTTGCCATGGTTACACATCATAACAAGTGGCAAAAAAGTGACAAATCCAGCAAAAAACTCGATCAGCACAGCACCCAAATCAGAAGAAAAGTATTTAGAAAATATTTCCAGAAGAAAAAACCATCAAGAAATACTCAAAAAGAATAAAAAAATGCTAGCAAATGCTAGCTAAGTCACAGAGCTACTCCAACAAGCTGCCACCAGTTATAGCGCTATTCCGGAAATATAGAGCCAGGTAAAGTAAACAGACTGAATTTGAAGCTTGATGAAACCAAAAACAAAGCAGAGGAGCTCGGAAGAGACACAGCGAGACACATTTAAAAATGTGAGGACCAAGAAACAACCCTAGGTTCTCTTCTGAGAACCAGGACAAAAATATCATGTGCACCCCTGTCTATAGTAATTCTGCTGGGTTTACTGATAATGGGAAAGAGCATGTTAATGTACATCATTTCAATGAAATTTGCAGTTTCATTGATGAAACTAAACTGGACAAAAACAATGGCACTTAATAATTTGTTGCACTTTTGAGTTATTCACTACAATCAAGTGATTTCTGTTACTCTGTGAGACTTCTGCACCAAAACTAAACCTAAACTTGTAGTAAAACTAGACCAAGCCCCCTCCATGTTTGACAGTAACTGTAGTAGGTCTAGTGTCTTATTTTCATCCACCTTTAATCCACCTGTCCTTCAATAAACATTGAGCCAATGTTATTGGTTAAAAACTTGATTATTGTGTCTTCAGTCCATAGAGACACTTTGTGACTCGTCTTCATTCATTATGATGAATTTCAGTCTGGATCTTGTGGTCTCCTGTCAGTACTGGAGCCCTCCTGGGACTTCTACTCTGGAGCCCATTATGGTTCAGAATGTGACTAAGGGTGTGATCAGAAAGTAACGTGACTTGACCTTAGAGTTCAGCTTGAATGGATTTGGAAGGTTTTTTTCTGCTCCTCTTTGATTTTCTGATCCGCCTGAGGTTGTATTTCCTCTTGCGTCCACATCCTGAAACGATATTATTCTTTTACTTTCTAATAATATTGTCAGCTGTGGTCACATTAACATGAAGCCGCTTGGAGATGATCTAGTAGTCTTCACCTGTAACATGGATCTAAATCTTCTCTCTGAGCTCCTCAGACAGCTCTAGTCTCTGCTTCTTCTGGTCCATGTTCAATGTGGTGTGCACAATGATACCAAACTCTATAAACTCATGTTTGTTTCCTTCAAACAGGCTGAATGGCACCTGTGATGCCAGTTACAGGACATGCTTTAGTTTAACGTGTCCTTCTGGTCCAATGTCAGTAGTTTCTAGGGTTACCAACATTTTTGTCCAGGACAGTTTTATTCATTCTTTTTCATCATTCTCATGAACATCAGTTTAAACATAATGTCGGGTTTTTAAGTGTTGGTTTTCAGTAAAAATGATTTCAATATAATATTGGCTCAATGTTCATTTACATGACTTCTTAATTATTTTGGCTATAACTTCCATTCTGTAAATCAGGTAGTTGTACATCACAAACATATTTTCCACTGTATTATGAGTCCAGTACATTTGTAGTCACCATCAGAGAGGAAGTGACCATGGACGCATCAGAATACTTTAACATTGATGATTTCTTTGGATTAGAGAAAAACAATAATGAGGAAGTTGTGCTTTTGCAGTTAGTGTGTGAAGAATATCTGTTAGATTTTCAACTTAGGACACAGATATGGGAGATATTTAATCTAAATCTCAGTCTGTGACCAAGTGTCTCTGTGTGTCTCTGTCTCCATCTAGTGGTAGTCCAGTGTCCCTACAGGATAAAGGTGGATGGTCTGTGTCTCAAAGAGGCTCGTCTTCAAGCAGCAACCACGCAGGTCTGTGCCTTCTAAATATATCCTCATCATGGCGTGTTGTGTGCAGGTTGTTTGGAAGGCATTACACTGGCATTTATACGCAGAGGAAAATCTTGGACCAGACCATCAACCTGATCAGAAACTTCCGAACAGGCCATAAATACTAGAGTCTTACAGGGCTGCAGTAAGGAGGCAGTAGGAAACAGTCTAAAAATCATTAGGAGCAAATTTGCAGCCGTTCATGAGGGTGATTGTGAGGTTTAAGGGAAAACAAACTGTCTTTCTTACTAACATTTTCTGTCCAACTGTTTCTCCTACATGACAGGAAACATCAATCCATTTAATCTGACATTACAATATTTTAATATTTGGCTTGATTTTTGGTTTTTAGGTGAAAATTATAGATAGTTGTGTAATATTAAACTACTGTGTAGTCTGTGATGCTTTTGCTTCAGAAATCTACATTTAAAGTAATTTTTTGGTTTGTTTTTACAATTTTGGCAGTTCCATCAGCAAGTCAGTCTTTATTTAACTAATTTTTTTAACAAAACTGTCTGTATTTTATTATTTTAACATGGTTTTATTTTGTTACAAACATGCCAACATGCAGCAGCTAGTTAAAGTTTTCAGTTAACTGGCAAAGAAAGATGAGAAATTATTAAAAGAGACATATTTTTTAATAGAACTGCTGAAGATAGAAACACGTTGCTTTTAGAGTCATTTTACTCTCAGGTATAAATATTATCTGACTCAAACTTTTAGGGCTTGACTTTCAGCAGGTTTGTTTAATATTTCAATGAAAAATGTAGTTGCTATTCTTTGCTCACTTTCTTTATATATTTCTGTTTTTAAATAATTGTGATTTTATATCAATTAGTTACAGTAATTTAGCTTTTTAAAGTTAATGTTGTACTTTGAGTGGATCTCTCACAGTAATAATGACATTACATCGTTATTTTTGTCTTCCAGGCTACTTCAAGCTGGAAAGTCCTTTACTGCAGCAGCAGAAGAAACCAGACAACATAACAAGTGGACACACACAGGTCATTTACTTTAAAATCCTTTTACTGTGACTCCAAACATTCAGAATGAGGGATTGTGTTGATCCATGATTGTTATGAACTGGTGCTTTATAAGTAAATATATATGAATAAAATTCGGAGACTTTAATAGTTTGAAAACAAACTCATAGAATTTCTCACTCGGGCCATAAAATATCACAAACAAAAACTTCATGTCTTTGTATTTAGGATTCACACCATCACCACCCAAAACCTTAAAGCCCGTGTAAAGTAACAACAAATGTGTGTTCTGAGTTTGTCACTGCACAGGAATATTAGTTATTAGTCATCCAGCCAAATTTGAATGATTAAAAACACTGCATATGAAGCATATGAAATTTGGTTACAAAATAATGAAAAAAGGATGAGTTTTCTCTGCTCTGAGACGCTGGGGGCGTGTCCGCTGCAGGCGCTGAAACCTGTCTGTCTCATCCTCTAGCAGCACCTCCTTCTCTTCCCCACATCACTGCATTTCCTCCGTTTCTGAGTTCCGGCTGGTTCGTTAAGTTTGAGGTTCTACCCACATGTAAAACTGCGCATCGCTGCTTTTTGAGGAGTTGAAATATTTCCACACAACCGCAATGCTTCAGACTTGTTGATCAGTGAAGGAGCGGAATGTGCTGCTACGCCATTCTGAGCTTTGTTTAGCATATGAAGGCAGCAGGTGGCAGAAGTAGCTCCTACCTATCATGCTGGTTTAGTTACTGTCTACTGTGTGGCTCCTCTGCACAAAATCAACCCAAAGCTTTTTCAGACGGTCATCCCTCGGATGAAGGAGCGGGAAAACCACTGAAGCTACCGCACTGTACGGTTTTATATGATGAGAGCAGCAGGGGGCGGGGTTATCCTTTTAGACCCGCCCATAAAATCCTGAAACAGAAAACTCTTGAAACGCAATTTGAAGGCTAGCTCCACAATTCAGTTTTTAATTGTTGGGAGGTTTTTCACATGTTTAGAACATTTATTATGTTTATAATGTGGTTAGAAGAAAATAGAAGAATTCCCTTTACACGGTCTTTAAACTGTTTTCATCCCACACAGGGAGTAAAACCTGCTCTGGGTCGACTTAACAAGGCCACAGAATACTCGTCCTCGAGTGATGAGGTTGGCAGCAGTGATGAGGAAGAAAGAAACAGGTGAAATCTCACTTCTTTATTTGATTGGATTTAGACCACTTTAATAATAAAATGCTATAAAATAATATAAAAAATTAACTCCATTTTTACTCACTGAAAACCTCAGAAACTCCCTTTTTCTAAAGACCACAATTTCTGAAATGTTGTAATGTGAAACAGAGTTTCGGTTGGTTAGTTTAAGGCTTTCAGTTATTCTTAAATCTGTGCTTCTAGATTTGGTGTGTCTAATGGAAAAACCAAATACTTCAGAGGAATACCTGACGGCATCATCCTGCAACCTCATCACAATGCTAACCAGGTACCTGCGGTGCACAGATGTGAAAATAAACAGGCACTATGTTGTTTAAATAGGCCCGTCTCTATTAGGGGTCCAAGAAACACAATAATTAACTGACTGTGTTTTTATAACGGCTGCTCAGATGTCACACTCGGGTCCAGATGATACTTACCTGCTGCCAGACCTCCTGCAGAAAACCTCCTTCTCTAGTCCAACTCATAACATACACAGCCAGCAGCGCACATGTGAACTCAGCTACTCGCTGTCCCCCACGGCTCCCGGATCCCCCACGCTGCAGGAGCTACAGGTGAGCTTTACTCAAACAAACTCAAGAAGAACCAGCAGAGAACTCGACTCTGACTTTTCATCATTAATTCTTCTTTTTTAATCCTCTGTTATGATGTTGCGTCAGCTGCATTTATCCACCAGAGGGAGGTGGTGCTTTTCAGTTCTGTAGTATTAAAAATCTTTATTTAACAAAACTGTATTTGATAGAATCTCCATGTATTACAGTTTTAAACTGTTGGATTTATTAATCAGATAGTGAGATGAAAAGATGTTTATTTATTCTGTTTCTTTAAACCAGATGTAAAACAAATAGAACTGCTTGTATGTGTTTCTGTTGTCTTCGTCAGGCTGGAAGTAGTCCTGTCGGTAAAAGCACCTCGTCCTCTTCCTCGTCTCTGTCTTTCATCGATCCAAGACTGATCCCCATATCATCACCACCTCAGAGTCCCAGTGAGTGCAGTTACACATGTACCGTTTCTTAAATACCTACATATGTTAAATTACTACAGTACTACATGCATTTGTACATGATTATGTAATTAAATAAATAATGTTTCTGTCTGTGTGGACACGAGTCATAATAAGTGCCAAACTTTTCCTGGGAATTCCTGCAGTAGTTACTCATTTTAGATCTGACAGAAGCTTCGAAGTGACTCCGAGTGACAGCAGTCATGTGACACAGAATTTATAATTAAATACTAGGGGTGGAATGGTTCACGGGAGTATGTTGAACCGTTCGGTTTGGTCCATTTGCGTACCGTTTCGGTTCATTTTTTTTCATACATTTATTTTTAGTGTGATATTAAGCGCAGCGGAAGTAAGTTTCCAGGTGAGTTTCTGCACGGACGCACAGCGGAGCTAAACAAACACATTGAAGTAAATACAGGAGCAGAGGGGTGGAACAGAACACGCATTCATACGAACCGTTTCGGTACTGGACTGTTGGTATGATGCAGATGTTGACCGATCCGATTACAGCTAGTTAACAGGATTGTTTTGCGTGCGGAGCATCTTCAGTGGCGGCCTGGATGTTTGTTTTCAGCGTCGGATTTCTGCGTGAAGTTTTTTTTTTCTCTAGCAGACGTCATGACTGATGTAAACAAGCCAGAGCTTGAACACCCTCCTCTATCTTTAAGAGTATTCTATTTTTTATTTCTATTTTTATATGTTTTCTTATTTTTTAATGTTTCATTATTATAAGAAAATATATAAACCATTGTTTACAAAAGTTGAAAAAAAAAAAAAAAAAAAAAGCAATTATGGTTTGTTTGTATGTGTATGGTTTCCACTTACTGTACCAAAAATGAACCGAACCGTAACCTCAAAACCGAGACACGTACCGAACCGTGTTTTTTGTGTACCGTTACACCCCTATTAAATACTGTGTTGAATCTGTTTTGTTGGTCTGTTAACTGCACTAACTCCCACAGGTTGTATTTAGAATATGACATTGGAACAAGGTGGTTAATTCAAGACTTTTACACCAGATGTTTGTGTAAAGATGTTTTTGTTTATCTTTCTCCTTTTTGCAGCTGGCAGTAAATGTGACCCGCTTAAGAGAGAGAATCACAGGAAGGGCTCCGTGGTCAACGTGAACCCGACCAATATCCGACCACATAGTGACACTCCAGAGATCCGCAAATACAAAAAGAAATTCAACACTGAGATTCTGTGTGCTGGACTGTGGGGTTCGTACACGCACATATAGTTTTCTAATACTTTAAGTCTGTTTTTATTTTAGAAAATGTTCAAATGAATGAGGCCATATTTAAAATTGGGGAACGTCTGTTTTGTTCTGTAGGAGTGAATCTGTTGGTGGGGACAGAAAATGGTTTGTTGCTGCTGGATCGAAGCGGACAAGGGAAAGTTTATCCTCTCATCAACAGGCGAAGGTTTCAGCAGATGGACGTACTCGAGGGACTCAATGTCCTCATTACAATATCAGGTGCAAATACTTTACTTTCAGAACATGAAGTAGACAGAAACACTAAATGTCGTGCTGTGGTTGGACCCAAATGCAAAACACCTTACACACAGAGAACATGGGGGAGCCAGTGGTGGAGGAACACAGAGAGATTAACAGGCACGATTAACCAGGAGGGTCTGACAACCTGAAAGCTATTTAACAGGGAGGGTTGATTACTGGAACGAGCAGCAGCTGGTGGCAGGGAGCTACAGACCAGGTGTGGGCAATGAACATGAAATAAGGACTAATGAGGAAGAAGAACGCATTGTGACTCAGGAAACCAGGAACACAAAGGGGTAGACTGAGCTCATAGTGCAAAGTACAAATCAAATCAAAATCAAAAATACTTTATTAATCCCCGAAGGGAAATTCAAGTGTTGTTGTAGCTCAGTTATTCTTCAGGGAGCCATAGAAAGTTCTAGCTGTGGACAGGAAGGATCTCCTCTAGAGGGTTCTAGGTGTAGACAGGAAGGATCTCCTGTAGCGGTCTGTGCTGCAGCGGATTATGAAGAATCTTCTGACTGAAGACACTCTGTTGTTGAGTTACTGTGTTCTGAAGAGGATGATGAGGGTTCTCCATCATGTTCTTCATCCTCCTTTGGACAATCAACTCAAGAGACTCCAGTTCAGTCTCCAGGACAGAATCAGTCCTCCTTATCAATCTGTTCAGCCTCCTTGTGTCACATACTCTGATGCTCCGCCCCCAACAGGTAACTGCAGATGTGATCAGCTGACAAACTCCTCTTCTTTTTTCGCTCCTCTTCAAATCTCTGTCTGTCCATATTGTTTGAAAGCCATACAGAGACACACTGGAGTCCAGGATATGTCCCTTTAGCCATGTCTCAGTGAAACACATGATGCTGCATTTCAACAGAGTTTCAAGTTCATCCATTCTGTTAGCAAAGAGATCTCACATTTGTCAATATGACTGATGGAAGTGAAGGTTTAAACTTCCTCTTTGTCTCTCTTCACTGTGCTTCTGCTCTGCATCCATGTCTTCTTCTTTTGAGCTCATCAGGGATCCAGACTTTCAATTTGAGGATTATTTCAGCCTTAGAGATGTCAGTTAGCTGCTCTTACTTGTAAACAAGTCTCTTGTTGCCATGGTTACGCATCATAACAAGTGGCAAAAAAGTGACAAATCCAGCAAAAACTCGATAAGCACAGCACCCAAATCAGAAGAAAAGTATTTAGAAAATATTTCCAGAAGAAAAAACCATCAAGAAATACTCAAAAAGAATAAAAAAATGCTAGCAAGTGCTAGCTAAGTCACAGAGCTACTCCAACAAGCTGCCACCAGTTATAGCGCTATTCCGGAAAGTACAACTAATAAATAACAACACAAACACTCAACACTTGAAAAAAGGACTAAATATTAAGAGTAAAAATGATCTTGAACTGAGAAAATGAAGCCGTCAAAAAATGAACACAAGAAACAGAAAAACCCCGAGCAGGACAGTAACAGTTTGTCCACAAACCTGGTGATTTATTCTAAAACTGAGAAACAATCAAATACATCAGAAGATGTTAACCGGCTCAATAAAACAAACAGTTTGAGAATATCGTACAGATATTTGTAACTGAATATTACGTTCATGTTCTATTTCAACCTGAAATCATTAGCTCTGTCTTCATTCATCTCCTGCAGGTAAAAAGAACAAGCTGCGTTTGTACTATCTGTCCTGGTTAAGGAATAAGATTCTTCATAATGACCCAGAAGTGGAGAAGAGACAAGGCTGGACCTCAGTGGGTGACTTGGAGGGCTGTCTACACTATAAAGTGGGTAAGGGAACAGTGGAAAGGACACGTTTAGTTTTATTCATACAAACGAAGCCTGAGCAGGCGGTTGGACTTCCACTTCAAACTCTGGTCCTCCGGTTTCCCAGCCCTGGTTCTAGGGGCAGCCTGCAGGTTTTACAGGTGTCCCTGCTCTAACACAGCTTATTCAGTTAACCGGTTACCTGACAGAAACCTGTTAACTATTCATCGCTTCTCGACCTGCTCCAGGGCAGCTGTGGCTGACAGTTTGTAGTGTGAAACACTTCATGAGTCATTTGACTTCAAAAGCACAAAACAAGTGTAAAACCATTTACCATCAATTTAAATCATGTGTCCCACAGTAGGGAAAAATCTGAAACATGCCTCGAGGACCAGGGTTGGGAAGCGCTGCTCTACCAGAGGCCTGGAAACTTGAGGATTCTTAGCAGTTCTAGGAAGAACTGCACTATGTTGTACTGAGATCTCTGATGTTGTTCCAGTGTGGGAGTCACAGCACCAAGTGATCTGATGACCACTGGTACTACTGAGGTCTGAACTCTCCACAGCTTCTCTGTTTCCTCTTTCAGCTCTTTGTATTGCTCGAGCTTCTCATGTTCCTTCTTGATGCTTAGTATTCCTTCATCTATCACTACTTCCTTCTACATTGTTTGTTGACCACCATTATGTTTGGTTGGTTAACCATCAAGTGTTTGTCCATCTGGATCTGTAGGTCCTACAATATCTTAGTCCCGTCATTGTCCAACACTCTTGGTGGAACGTCCCACTATGACTGTGAGACCTCCAACTTGTACTCAGCACAGATGTTCCTGTTCACTATTCCAGTAACTTGGTGTTCTGTGTACACGTCCCCTACCTGCATCCTACATCCTGTTATTATGTGCTGGACTGTTTCAGGAGCATCTTTACACAGACTCCATCTTGGGTTCTATCTGGTGTGGTAGAACCTGAAGTCTATTGCTCTTGTGCTGCCATGATTGATGTCTCTATGCTGTCATCAGCCACTTCCCGGTGGTGGTACACGCTGTGAAGGACCTCCATGATGGTTCCTCCTGCTCCTCCTCTTCTACATTTCTCCTATTTGAGAAATTCACTTAGCGGTTTTTATTAGGACTTTTATCTCTGAAGTATTTCAGGATCTTTGTTGTTGCGTCCTTTGTTATGGTCCTGACATGCAGTCGTCCTCGGCTTCACTCCTTTCTCTCAGTCTACAGTCTCCGGGAGCTGGACCTGGGGTGAAACCCTCTGTGTGAGGAGTTTCTTGTCTTGTAGCGTCTGTGTCCGTCTTTGTTGAGGTCGTTATACCTGCAGGAAATCTGATGACTGTCAGGACCTACATGTTGATGACCTGGACTTTGTTTGTACCAGTCATCTGGTTGTTCAGGACCTGCCTTACGATATGTAGGTGGACCTTCTTGTGGCTTCATAATGGTGGTCATTTCCCCGTAGGATTCTGAGGTACATTTGTAGGTACTTGTCTGCTGATGTCTGATGTCCACCTTCTCTTATTTATTCCAGTTCGATATGAGAAGATTAAATTCTTAGTGATTGCACTGAAGAATGCTGTGGAGGTGTACGCCTGGGCCCCAAAACCCTACCACAAGTTCATGGCATTCAAGGTTGGTAACATTTGGACAATTATTTATCTTTGTCTTATTGCCAATAAAACAAAAGTTATCTATATTGTTAAACATTTGACAGGATGCTTTGTCAGCCACAGCAGCTGCAGTGCTTCAGTAGACTGATCCATCTGTCAACGTCTCATCTTTGCTCATGCAAATCTTTAGTTATCACCTGCCCCTGAAACATAAAAGGAGGCAGTAATGTTTTCTGTTTATTGTATGTGTGTCTCATTAACCACTGCATGAAACTATCTGATAGTAGTCATTTAATATACATCTTGTTTCATATTTTAGTTCTTATCCTGACAGAGTCTGAAATATTTAATCCCAATGATTCATTTACAGGATTATCTGAAGGAGTTAAACCACACTGTCCCTCATCATTTTACATGTTTTTACAACATATTTGCATATCCAGGACAAAGAACATATATGTTGCATATAGTAAAAACATGAAATAGGGTCATTTCACACACATGACACAGCCAGGCTCCAGATTCTCAGCAGTGCTGTGTCCCATTTATTTTTATCCTCTGTGGCCTGAGCTACTTCTTCTGTGCTGTGTAGTTTAACCCTCTCTTAGAAACATCCAAAAATATATTTTGTGGAAGTGATAGCTCGACTCCCTGGGGGCAGTTCGGATTCATCTGGTCTTCAAACTGTAATATTCGGTTAAGGACTGATACAGTTAAAAGGTTTACAAGTATTAATTAGAAAATGTCTGTAAATATTGGCCTCTAGTATTAATTTAACTGATGGAGTGAATATATTTACTCAGTCTTTTAGGTCTCTGCCTCAGAAACCGCTGTCTGTTGACCTGACAGTGGAGGAAGGACAAAGGTTAAAGGTCATCTATGGTTCCGTGTCTGGGTTTCACGCCATTGATGTTGACTCTGGAACACCATATGATCTCTACCTGCCTACACATGTAAGTAACCTCTCTGTTCTCTATATGCTGAAGCATAAGGTGGAGGGGGGGGGCATGTAGGGTTGGATTTTTTTTTCTCCCTAAATAATAAAATCCATCATTTAAAAACTGCATTTTGTGTTTACTTGTGTTTCTTTGACTAATGGGTTTAATGTGTTTGATGATCAGAAACATTTTGTGTGACAAACATGCAAAAGAAAAAGGAATCAGGAAGGGGGCAAAGACCCATCAGGAATCCAACCCCTTACCCCTTACCATGTGACACACGCATCAATGTATATCACCCACTTAGAAGTTTCTGTGTCTTGTAAAGATGTTTCTGATCCTCGAGGCTGCAGATGATGTCACACTCACTGTAACTGGAACTTTCTAATAAAGATGACTTAGTTTTACTTTCCATACATGGCTGCTGTCTCAGCTCACCTGCCTCAAATAACTGAAGATGTTCTAGTCCACTTACCACCCACTGAGTGCAGATGTCAGTCATGGTTCTCCTCTGTTCCCCTCCTTCCTTGCTGCTGTCTGTCATCCTGTTCTGCTCCCACACTGTCATCCTGCCTGCCAACACGTCTCTTTGTTCTGTCTACATTTATCAAAGTTTTTTAGCATCTTTGACATATTTTCTGTCTCTCTGATGTAACTGGTAGCAGGAAGTAGCTGTCAATTATGCTGAGGATTTGGTTTAATCCTCACTTGTTGACAAATTCATTAAAACTGAGAGTAAACTGAGTCAAAGATTGTTTTACTAGAAGTTGTTCTGTGCTTTCCTGCTAAGTTGCTAAGTTTAGTTTACTGTTATTTTAGCTGAATACTTGTTAGTTTTTTTTATTTTTGCATCAGTGGTTCATATGAAATCCGTTTTTAGGATTATCTAAAAGAGGTTCTGTCCACCAGCACGACACAGTCTACAGCTTTTAGTTGAAATATTCATTATTTTATAGTTTTTAAACAAGTCTAGGTATTTTCTAGAGAAAACTACAAACTGAGAAGGTAAAAATTTTCTGTCTTTCTGAGGATAATTTTTAGACAGATTAGTGGAGTTAGCAGGTTATAGTCAAGTCAAGTTTATTTATAAAGAACATTTAAAAACAACCAAGGCTGACCAAAGTGCTGTACAGTGACAAGAAAAACAGTAAAACAACATAAACAGAATAAAAGCTCTAAAATACATAAAACACCTCACTAATAAAACAATCAAATTAAACCTTGTTAAAAGCCAATGAGAAGAGGTGGATTTAAGAGCAGATTTAAAAGTTCCTGAGCTTGTGGAGAATCTGATGTGAGGGGGTAAACTGTTCCACAGTCTGGGTACAGCTACAGCAAAAGCCCTCTCTGCTTTACTTTTTAATCTGCACCTAGGAACTTCTAAAATCATCAGGTCTGCTGTCCTCAAAGATCTCCTGGGCCGGTAGATGTTAAGAAGTTCTACCAGGTAAGGAGGTGCAGTACCGTTAAGAACCTTAAAAACAAGCAGTAACATTTTAAAATCAATCCTAAAAGCGACTGGGAGCCAGTGGAGAGAACAGAGAACTGGAGTGATGTGGTTGGAACCAGTCAGCAGACGAGCAGCAGCGTTCTGCACCAGCTGGAGACGATGTAGAGAGGAACGATCTGAACCAACATACAGAGAGTTACAGTAGTCCATCCGAGATGTAATGATGTTATATTTGAATCTAGTTAGAAATAAATCTCTTTTATAAATGATAAAAGCTTTAGGAGTTGTTGGAGGACTGGAAACACTAAACTGATAACTTTCTGCTTTTAGATGTCAAGAATATGAGCAGAATGTTTGAACGACACTGAGAGACAGAAGCTAACGGGATACCATGGTCATTTCAGAGACTGCTGCGCAACATGTTCACATTTTATTGATACAGTAAAACCCCGCCCTGCAGACGCCCCTCAGGAACGAACACCCCTGGCCAGCGGACAGGTTTTGGGCCAAACAAAGCGTTTTTACTACTTATATAACCCCTCTGGGGTGGACATCGCGCTGTTCAGGACAACAGACACTTTTTGTATCCGGGGTGAATATTCAGCTTCTCAGACACCATCATCTAAGCAAAGTTCAGACATCAGGCGATAAGAAGCATCTGATTGGGATCATTCAAACAGCGCTGTGTGATATTGAAAGGACACACTGATATTTCCAAGTGTATCTGTCTGCAGCCTGCAAGACAGTGGGCGTGTCGTGTAGTGACATCACTACACAACACGCCCACTACACGACACGCCGTGGTTTCTTAAAGGTATATAAGCCCAAGTAGCTAGTAGCGCAGTTTGCGCTTTCTTTACCTACAATGAATATATTCAAAAGCGTACAAACGTTGATATTCTTTGATGCTGCTACGAGAAAATACATGAGAATTAATGAGCAAAATAATAATGAATCATGTCGGCCGTTGTGTATAAAATCTTAATGTCCATTTATTTGACGGGCGGGGGAGGAGGGGGGCGGCTGTTATGTGTGATGGCAGTAATTTTATTCAGCCTTAATATAATGGGGAATTCATTTGTGAAATCATTCTGTAGGCTAGAGCAGTGTGATGAACCTCCGTACTTTCTCTCTGATCACCAGCAGGGTCATCCGCAGCAACCTGAGCTTAGAATGGAAAGTACTTAGATGTGATGTGCCTCTCCTCAAGCTCAGTAGCTGTCCCTCTTACCTGTAACACCTCCTGGCATTTGTTTGGAAGTCTGATTTCTTTATTCCACACACCACCACACATGCACTCACATCACTGATCACACACAACATAACTTTGTGTGCATCTCCCTCCTTTTGTGACAAACAACCATTAAATACTATACGGTTCGCCATTCTTCTATCTTCTTCGATGACTTAACTTCCTGTTTTATTTCGGCAGTCTCGCGTGGTTTACCATGATTTCCGCTTCTGTAGCGGGCGTGTCGTGTAGTGACGTCACTACATGACACGCCCACTACAAGACACGCCTCCGTCTTGCAGGCCGCAGGCAGACCCTCCTCGATATTTCAGTGATTAACTTGCAGTATATGGTTCAGTCCTGGTGCACAGATCTGGTCTCTCACTCCCAGGTCTTAAAGGTGAGATGACATCACTGTTTAAACTGGCGTAAAGCTATTTCATGTAGTAGATATGCCCGTATATGTCAACTCTCAAAAGAATTTGATTAAAAAACTAACACGGCGGGGGTGTACGGGCAGGTCAGAATCCTCTTCTCAGCAACACTGTTTACTTCACTGTGCACTTTTATTGGACGCTATGAAATACGTAGGATGAAATGCCACGTAGGAAAAAATTGTGCTTTCCGATTCAACCGTTTTTTAAATATGAAACAAAGCGGACCGCCCACAAACGGGAACTTTGATACTCGCTTTAGACGTTCACACGGCCTCATCAGTGCACAACACATCATGATATACCCCAAAACCCTCAAAAAAGTGCATTTTGATGTCATAACCCCTTTAAACAGTTTAAAGTGCAACTTACCCCCTTCCAGATTATTTCCCCGCCCACACTCTCGGTTTAAGAAACATTCGAAATGTGGGTGTTTACTGGAGGACCTTGGCACGAGCGGGGGGTTGGCGGGCTGGGCGTGCTCTGGGCTGTGATTGACATGTTTCACAGAAAGATGGAAAGCGAGAGTGACGCGAGCTCCGTTGCCTCAGAGGGTGAAGATTCATGCAGACTTCTTTTGTTCTTATACTGTTAATATGCAAATAAACCAATCGACAGCCTCGATGCAGAAAACTGGTTTAACTGCTTCTTTCTCGCTCACGGCTAAATTATTTTTTGAGACAGTTTGATTCAGTTATTTACGTGAATTGCATGTTTTTGTTGCGGCATTTCAACTCGTTTTACTTTTCCGACTTTTTTTCTTTTGATCGCAACAAATGTTATAACAGATACGGTTTTCTTTTTACTCTTGCAAAATGTTTTTTGTAAAGTAATGTAACGACTCTGCTTTGACGGTTACTGCTTCACATGATCACGGTGTCTGCGCTGATGTCTGCGGGTGTGAGAGAGGGCGTTCAGGTAAATGCCTGGAGGTGTACGTGTGTGAGAGAGAGGGAAAAAAAGAGATCGGGAGATGCGATAGTGGTACTGTATATGGTTCAGATTCAGCCTAAAGGACCCGGTTTTGTTGAACAGAACAGCGGCTTTCGGCAATCACCACAAGGCAGCCGTTTATATGATGAGCAAATGAAGACGGTAAATAAAACAGAGACTGGATAGTCAGACGGGATCAGTTAAACCGGAATGTGAATGACTGATTGCTGTTTTTCCAAAACAAAGGCATTGATTTGATAATGAATCCTGCCGCTGATCACCAAATATTTGCAGCCAGAGTTTACGTGCAGTAACTCAGTTGCATCATATTTAATGCTGTTCACCATTGGCTGACTGGACCAGAGGTTATAGTACTCACAGCGTGAACATTTTTGTGCCAATCATTGTGTCCACATTACTGCGACTGCTGCAGACAGGACATCTTCTCCGTATAATCACTCGCTATTCAAACTCCAACTCTCTGTGGAGGTGTGGCCGAGACGCTGCTCCTTTTATATTCAGCAGCAGCAGAATCATGACGTCACGATTAAAGAAAATAAGGTTTCAGCCTATAGCAATGCCTCATTCAAATTCAACTACAGTGTCACGTTTTAAACCTGAAGAGGGCGCTCCACTAACGATTTTTAGTATAAAATAAATAGTTTTCTAAAAATGTGCAAAAATATTAAAAGCAGAAATCTAGACAGGACTATTAAACACTCATTTATAGAGTGTATCAGCAAAAAAAAAAGGCTTGATGAGAATAAATTTTGAATTATTATTTATTTATTTGTTTTGCACTATAATATGAGATTATTAGTATGTCAGTTATTACATTTGTCTCAAACAGTTGTTTTTAAATAAAAAGTTAACGTGAGTCCGGAGGAAGGTTTACACACTGAAACATGTTGCTCCGCTCTACGTCACCTACAGCTGGTAGAGATAAACATCTGCTGCTCTGCTGTATGTGGGCATGTAAAGCTCATCTTGAGTCATACACTCACCGGCCACTTTATTAGGTACACCTGTCCAACTGCTCGTTAACACTTAATTTCTAATCAGCCAATCACATGGCGGCAACTCAGTGCATTTAGGCATGTACACATGGTCAAGACAATCTCCTGCAGTTCAAACCGAGCATCAGTATGGCGAAGAAAGGTGATTTGAGTGACTTTGAACATGGCATGGTTGTTGGTACCAGAATGGCTGGTCTGAGTATTTCAGAAACTGCTGATCTACTGGGATTTTCACGCACAACCATCTCTAGGGTTTACAGAGAATGGTCCGAAAAAGAAAAAATATCCAGTGAGCGGCAGTTCTGTGGGCGGAAATGCCTTGTTGATGCCAGAGGTCAGAGGAGAATGGCCAGACTGGTTCGAGCTGATAGAAAGGCAACAGTGACTCAAATAACCACTCGTTACAACCAAGGTAGGCAGAAGAGCATCTCTGAACGCACAGTACGTCCAACTTTGAGGCAGATGGGCTACAGCAGCAGAAGACCACGCCGGGTGCCACTCCTTTCAGCTAAGAACAGGAAACTGAGGCTACAATTTGCACAAGCTCATCGAAATTGGACAATAGAAGATTGGAAAAACGTTGCCTGGTCTGATGAGTCTCGATTTCTGCTGCGACATTCGGATGGTAGGGTCAGAATTTGGCGTCAACAACATGAAAGCATGGATCCATCCTGCCTTGTATCAACGGTTCAGGCTGGTGGTGGTGGTGTAATGGTGTGGGGAATATTTTCTTGGCACTCTTTGGGCCCCTTGGTACCAATTGAGCATGGTTACAACGCCACAGCCCACCTGAGTATTGTTGCTGACCATGTCCATCCCTTTATGACCACAATGTACCCAACTTCTTATGGCTACTTTCAGCAGGATAATGCGCCATGTCATAAAGCTGGAATCATCTCGGACTGGTTTCTTGAACATGACAATGAGTTCACTGTACTCAAATGGCCTCCACAGTCACCAGATCTCAATCCAATAGAGCATCTTTGGGATGTGGTGGAACGGGAGATTCGCATCATGGATGTGCAGCCGACAAATCTGCGCCAACTGTGTGATGCCATCATGTCAATATGGACCAAACTCTCTGAGGAATGCTTCCAGCACCTTGCTGAATCTATGCCACGAAGAATTGAGGCAGTTCTGAAGGCAAAAGGGGGTCCAACCCGTTACTAGCATGGTGTACCTAATAAAGTGGCCGGTGAGTGTAGTCAGACTCAGATTTTGCAACATCTTGTTAAATATGTTTTAACCAGCCTGAAACTTAGAATAAATCAGCATATTGAAACACGTATTGTTTGTTTTGTGTACACTGTTGTGCCTTTTGTTACTTTGACTCTGAGTGGGCGGCTGGAAACTATTTCATCTGCTCACATTATGTATTAGATGGTTGGATTCTGCATCTTGTTTGTTTAATAACATCGTCTCCTCTTCCTGAAGCTAGTGTCGAATTTCAATCTTACGTTTGTGGGTAACAAAATAAGTTTGTAATGAATCACAGTTTTTCCTTTCTTCCAACATGTTTCTGTGAAAGGAGGTTGATGAATCCCCCCCACACACACACACACAGTGCCACAGCAGCTTGTAATGTGTGGTGTCCTCTGTAAGCAAGTAGGGAGTCAGAGCGATGGAAGGAAAGACAGGAGGGGAGAAGGAAGCTCTAAAAATACATCCCTCCTGTCCTCCTTCTCCTACAGTCCTTAACTCTCAGTGTGTGTGTTTTTTTATAGAGTTTTCCTTGTTCTTGAGTGTATTAGGCGAGTCTGCCTACAGCTTTCTTTAACACCGGTGTCTTATATTCCTGCTTTGGCTTTCTAACACACACTTGACTTTTTAAACCTCATCATTTCCACTTCTTTTATTACTGCGGAGGACACTTTACACTTCTGTGCTTCTCAGTAGCAGTACAGTCATACGCTGACACACACACACCTCTTTAACATGCACATCTTCCTACACACACCTACTTGTATCATCAGTAACACACACAGCCTGCTCTGACTCCACCTCACACACACATCATCTGCTGTCGATGTGAGATATGTAACGATGCTGATTCCGAGGCAGAGGATAAAGATTGCGTTGCGCTTGTGGATGCCGGTTCTCGTGCTCAGGATTGTAGTGGCTCACACGCCGGTAACGTATTTAACAACAGCTGAGAACACCGAGACCTTTTTCATTAGGTTTTTGGGTTTGTGTGTTTTTAGTTTTAAAAGTGCAAATATTGTTAATATTATGTGTGATGTTGATGTTCAGGTGTCGTTTCTCTGAAAGTTTTCATTGGCTCTTTATTTCTTGTAGTTGCAGATAATAAAAGTTCTGTTTGAATCTTGTGCTACACTTT
The DNA here is from genome assembly GCA_006937955.1 of Pachypanchax playfairii. Taxonomy (NCBI): domain Eukaryota; kingdom Metazoa; phylum Chordata; class Actinopteri; order Cyprinodontiformes; family Aplocheilidae; genus Pachypanchax; species Pachypanchax playfairii. Next base: position 1,013,641 of record SSNP01000143.1, read on the forward strand.
AAATATGGAATCATGTTTTTATTTTCTTATTATTTTTTAGATTAATTCATTATTTGCCCGTGTGTTTGTGTTTGTATGTTCTGGTTTGCTTTTGATTTGTTTCTGAGCTGCTTATTAAAGTATATAAAATGTTTTAGAATTCTTGGTTTAATGTTGAACCAAACAAACAACTGGTTACACTAACATGTACAGTAAATGACAGACATCACCAGTTTACATTTACATGTGCAGATTATTGATGAGATTCCAGCTGGTCTCTATTTTGTGAATCAAAAAACAAACAAACATTATTTTTGTTCTAAAGTTTTTCTCATAAAACAATCCAACAACAAAATGTTTGATCTTTAATCAACGCTGTAACTTAAAGCGACAGGTCAGATCGGACACGAGTGTTCTTTTGAATGTTAGTGATATTAGATTTGAATCGTTTTGATTCAATCTTCATTTCGTTTGTGTTTCTTTGACAGATTCAGGGCTCCATCCATCCTCATGCTATTATCATTTTGCCAAACAAAGCAGGAACAGAGGTCCTGGTTTGCTACGAAGACGAAGGCGTCTACATCGACACGTACGGCCGCATCACCAAGGATACGGTGCTGCAGTGGGGCGAGATGCCGACATCTGTCGGTAACGTTAAACCACACAGATTCAAACACACACAAACGAGCCGTCGCTCCACATCCTGATCTTCTGTAGTTCTCTGAAAGTAAAACTGCTGTGGACTCAAAGTTCCTGCTCAAAACAGCTACAGGGTTTTACCCCAGAGACGAGATCTGGGACAGGTTGGGCTAAAAATAAGTGGATTGTTCTGAGTTGCCTGCAGGATCTGGACTATCAGCACCCTTCTGTAGTTACATACATGTGTTTTTAGACATTTCTGGGTATTTTAGTGAGTCTTCTTCCTCTCTGTGTCACCAGCTTACCTTCAGTCCAATCAGGTGATGGGTTGGGGAGAAAAGGCCATCGAGTTGAGGTCGGCCAACACGGGGAACCTCGAGGGAGTTTTTATGCACAAAAAGGCCCAAAAACTGAAGTTCCTCTGTGAGAGGAACGACAAGGTAACAGTGAGACTGGATTTGCTGCAGTTAGTGAAACCTGCAGACCAAAGAGTTCTCTAGTATTTAACAAGTTTTCATAAGATGTTCTGTTCATCATCTGGTAATAATGAACTAGATCAGATGAACATTTTAACATTTCTCCGTAATCCAACGTGGATTATCTCATTAACACATTCAACCTAAAACAACTTCTCCTTTAATGTGTTTTTACTGAAAGAGCAGAAACCTCCAGCTGTAAACTAAAAAAAGATGTTTTAATCACATTTTCTAAAATGATTCTCACTCTGAACTTTTTTTAAATTCATGGACTTTTTATTATCTGCAGTTTGAAGGAACGGCGTTGGGTTTCTCCTCTCCTTAAAATACCACTTAATCCAACGTGTTAGGTGTTTTTATATAATAATTTTGTGACTGAAAATGTTCTGGTTCTATGAAAAGTTGGTAAAATAATTGTCTAACTTTCAGATGTTCAGTACTAAACCTTGTCACGTCTTCCTGTTGTTGCAGGTGTTCTTTGCGTCGGTGCAGTCAGGAGGCAGCAGTCAGATTTACTTCATGACGCTCGGACAGAACTCGCTCTTCAGCTGGTAACGCAGCCACTCTGGGATCGATTGATTAGGCCTCCATCAGACCACAGGTCTCGTTCCCGGTTTGAAGCCCGACTCCAGTTTGTTTCACTGATTCTTGATCTTCAACAGCACAAAAAAAAAGATTTGATTTCCCAGAGAACACCTGTTTACTGCAGCATCACCTGCTTGTTTGGACGTCTGCAGTCAGAGGGAGCAGTGCCTTAGAGAGTCAGCTGATACCAGATCTCATCACCCCATCTGTCAAATCCACACGTAGCAAAAAAAAAAAAGACTTCTTCTGATTTAATTTGTAGATCTTTGTCAACATCTAGTTCCGTCCATCCATTTTCTAAACCTGCTTGTTCCTGTTCAAGGTCTCGGGGAGCTGGTGTCTATTGGGTGAGAGGCGGGGTTACACCTGAACAGGTCACCGGTCTGTCACAGGGACACAGAGACAAACACACTTACAGTTCATCTTTATCCATGTGACCTCCAACACGCTGCATGAATCACGTCAGAGTCCTGAAGTTTATTCAAATCATTTCCTTTAATCAGTTTGCTGCCAGTGTAATACCTCAAATATATAATCTGAAGGCTTTGACTTTGTTCTTAATTCTATGTATGATATAGTCCACGATCATACGATGTGACTGTTGCCGTTGGTGACAGCTCTCTGAGTGTTGTAGAGATAAAGACTTGATGTTAGTCGTTATTTATTTGAACTCTGTCATATTTAGTTTCAGATCGTATCTCTGCTCAGTTCTCCGTCTTGTTTCCTGCTTCAGCGGGAACGTTCACGGACCCTGAACGCATCATGTCACTATGAGGACCATTTAAGGCTTTTTGTTGCTTGAAATTTGACATATTTGTTAAACAACAAGCCCAGTTTCACAGGAAAAGCATTATTAATGCTTCTTTGTAGTTTGGGCTGTTTTGAGATGTGTATATTTGTCTAAAACGCACTGTTTTTCAATGTTTTATAAACAATAAGTATATCTTTGTAAAGAATTACAGGCTTATAAATGTGAAATTTAACCTCAGAACAGATTTCCTGCATGTTCCAGCTGATATAACAAACATCAAACATGGTTTCAACATTCATGCTCCTCGATTGTTTTGGTTGAATTTCTCCTGAGGTGTGGAAGGTGTTTCGTTTTCCACCAGATGTTGGACGCACAGCTGTTTCGAAAGGGTCGACTTGGTCTGATAAGCCTGTTTTATAGAGGAGATGCAATAAGTTCGAGTTAAGTTGTATAATATTTATTTCATTTCCACTTACACATCGAGTCTAACCATGAAAACCAAAGATAAAAACTTTGATGTGTTTGATTCACTAAATTTAAAAACAGTTGACAAATTAGAATTAATTTTATCTCTGTGAGAAAAGATGGAAGGAAGAATCCTGCTGCTCTAAACACACAAAACACAGCAGCAAGTTTAATGAGATAAAACACCAAAAATATAAAATGTGAATTTTGTCATTTTCCTAATTTTTCCTTTTCATTTCAATGTTTTTCCAGAAGATTCAGTTTAAACAGACTGATGTGAGTTTAGTTGTTGTTTCTGAACAGAAACACTTCAGCTGGTTCCGTTAGAAGATTGTAAACTGGACAGTTTTAAAGCCCGTGTAAAGTAACAACAAATGTGTGTTCAGGAATATTAGTTATTAGTCATCCAGCCAAATTTGAATGATTAAAAACACTGCATATGAAGCATATGAAATTTGGTTACAAAATAATGAAAAAAGGATCAGTTTTCTCTGCTCTGAGACGCTGGGGGCGTGTCCGCTGCAGGCGCTGAAACCTGTCTGTCTCATCCTCTAGCAGCACCTCCTTCTCTTCCCCACATCACTGCATTTCCTCCGTTTCTGAGTTCCGGCTGGTTCGTTAAGTTTGAGGTTCTACCCACATGTAAAACTGCGCATCGCTGCTTTTTGAGGAGTTGAAATATTTCCACACAACCGCAATGCTTCAGACTTGTTGATCAGTGAAGGAGCGGAATGTGCTGCTACGCCATTCTGAGCTTTGTTTAGCATATGAAGGCAGCAGGTGGCAGAAGTAGCTCCTACCTATCATGCTGGTTTAGTTACTGTCTACTGTGTGGCTCCTCTGCACAAAATCGACCCAAATCTTTTTCAGACGGTCATCCCTCGGATGAAGGAGCGGGAAAACCACTGAAGCTACCGCACTGTACGGTTTTATATGACGAGAGCTGCAGGGGGCGGGGTTATCCCTTTTAGACCCGCCCATAAAATCCTGAAACAGAAAACTCTTGAAACGCAATTTGAAGGCTAGCTCCACAATTCAGTTTTTAATTGTTGGGAGGTTTTTCACATGTTTAGAACATTTATTATGTTTATAATGTGGTTAGAAGAAAATAGCAGAATTCCCTTTACACGGTCTTTAACATTTTGTCAAATATTTTTGATGTATTTGTTTTTATTGTGATTTAAAATCCTTGTTTTTAATATTATAGAATATAAAACTGCAGTTTGTCAGCTTGCATCTTAAAGCAACAGTCACAACGACTCGTACGAACAGCTGCCGACACGCGACTAACGAGATTTAGACCATTTCCTACAGCCTCCGTACGGCAGCCTCCGTAGCTCGTTCTGTAAACCCTCTGCGTGGCGCCGAGGGTTGTTTGTGGATTATTTATATGTTTAAAAGCAGCATGTGCTTTATGAATCCTAACTTGAGTTTTCAAAGAGAAAACAGCTTCCAAATTTATGGATTTTACATAATGTCTGTTTTAAAATGACAGAAAATGGATCAGTGAAAGCGTGATATTTCCAGAAAGTGACACTTGCCGAGGCGTCCGATGTTTCGCCATTTGGTCGACTTCAGGCTCGTGGAACAGAGTGTCTGGTCGTAGAGGTGCCGCCTCTGTATCCCGGTTCTCCTGCTGCTTCAGAACAAAAGCTGAAGTTACGACCTCTAGGTCTTCCTCCTCTTCATCCTGGAGTCTCTCTGCATTATCGCCATCTTGAAAATTACAAACTTTTCCACAAATTTTCGAGCAGATGTGACAATTAACACAGAGAATTTTGGAGTTAACGGATGGAACCACCTGACAAAATGTGCCAGAAGCAGGAGGATCTTCATCAAAAGGACTTGAAAGTTAGATGCACGTGGGGGTGCCTCGAAACCTTCCTCTGGTTCTCCTTCAACCAGATGAAGGTTTCAAGTTGTTCGTAAGAACTTTTGTGACCGAGGAGGATTAAATAATTTCTAATGATTCAATTTCCCTTTGAAGATTAATAAACTTTGGATTAACTAACAACATCTGGTTCAGGAGCTGAATGCAGGTTCTAGCTTACATTTTAAGCTAACACATTAATAAATTAAAAGCTTGGCTGTTAATTTTAGAATCTTAACTAATACAGTCTGTTAGCTTGTGGCTAACTCTTTGTCTCAGCTGTGCTCCGAAATCAAACAAACACATTGTGTTTATTATCTTTTCTTCTAAAATAATTCTTGTTTGGTCAGACGGTTCTGCTGCGCTGAACTGTCCAACACAGGAAACACAAAGCTGGATTCTGCAGTCAGACAGGTTCATGTTACATCTAAAGGTCTACGTTAGGATCTAAAACATGTTTTTATGGTCTGTTTTTAACTCTGCTTTAACAAACTGACTGAATGATCTCCTGCAGCTTAGAATTAATAATCTGTTTGTCCTTTTAAAGCTTCAGAGAACCAACTCTGTCTTCGTGTCGCTGAGCGTTTCAGTGTGAGCTGAATCACTAATGAGAACGAGATCAGTCTGGTTCCTCCCACACCTGAAGACCAGAACAGATTCTGGTTCAGTCTCGTGGTGACTCACGTCTCTAACTCTGCTGTTCAAGACTCCCCACACATTCCATCTTGTTTCTTTAACTCTTTCCAGCACGTCACAGTAACGTCTTAAAAATACATTCAGTGACTTTTCAACTGCTGATAGTTGAATCACCCGAAAACTGACAGACAAAACCGCGTGCAGCTGAGTTTCATTTTACAAACTGAGACGGACCCGAGGACTTTTGGTACTTTTTTACGATTTGGTGAAATGAGATGAAGGAAAAAGAACCAAGGTTTCAAAAACCAGAAGTTACAGACAGTAAAGAAGGATGAAGGATGAAGCAGCAGCTGGAAGCTTGTGTCAGATGAAGGAAGAGGGAGATTTAAAATCAATATGTGATAATCTGGAGTTGTAGATAGTGATGTGTGAGCAGCAGGAGGCAGAGGAAGTGATCCAGATCTGGTTTTTAAGGTTAATTAAGTCTGATTCTGCTGAAGATCTAAGGAACATCGTATTTTATTAGTTAACAGTCTAAACTCAAATCCTCCAACTCTTATAGAATTATTATATTCCTAACAAATCTGAATTAAATCATTGGACCAAATATATATGTAAAACTACGTATTTCTTCTTCACTGTTTATAAAAGTTTTGCATTACTTTGTTTTTGCACTGGACCTTGTTTTTTATCGTCTCCCTCCTGCTTTTCTCTGTGAAAAAAAAAAAAAAAAAAAAAAAGCAGAGAAATAATAAAGATGTTGGACCAAGTTTTGGATTGTCGTGTCGTTTCTTTTATTAGTTGCATCAGGAACTTTCTGATTGGATCAATTTACAGTTAATTGAAGTGATTAACAACATCGTTCAAGCTGCTACAAGAAAAAAAAACTTTAAAGTTACAAATGAATGTTTGTGTTACTTGATACCCAGATAAAACATGGTGGAGGAACCTTTACAGCAGTCAGACGGTTCCTGTAGTTGGTCGCCAGGTTTGCAGACATCTCTGGAGGAATTAGTGCAGAACCTTTAAGTTTCCGGTCCTCTGGTAGACGACCTGAGCTTAGAAGGAAGAGAGACCGCCAGAGGAGAGCGAGGTTGTATCAACAAAATATTCATGTTCCTTTTTTTGTTGCTCCCTGCTTGATATGTTTTCAAGTCATTACTGGTTTTAGTGGGCGTGTTTAAACTTGTATAAATTAGAAAATAAAAAGTTCCAGTTCATTTTTACATTTTATTTTTTATGAAGGTTTTTAATCTATAAAAATGTAAAGTTTAACCTGTAAGATGTTCTTCACTGTCTCATGATCCAGTTTTAACTTGTTCTCTTTATTTCAGTCATGTGATGGTTGTATGATGCATGTATGATGCATGTATGATGCATGTATGATGCATGTATGATGGGAGCTACATGGACCTGCTTCTCTGGTTTGACCCTCTCCCTCCTGGTCCTGGTTTGTCTGTCGTCCCTGATTCTCATGTTTCCTCTGACGCCTCACTGGCACCAGTTGCAGGTTTCCTGTCTCCAAGTCTTGGATCAGGTTAGATCATCAAGCTCTGACACCTCAAATGTCTGGTTGTATATTTAATCCTTAAAAACTGTTTTATCAGAAACACGTTAAATGTTATTTCTAATTTTACCTTCAACTTTGACACAAAGAAGAAGAAAACTGCTCCTTCACCTCTTTCATGCCCCTCTAGTAGGACCTCGTCCTCCCTCTTAACCCCCCCACCCCACCCCACAATCCCTTCAACACACACTTCTGCTTATGTATGAGTGTTAAAGTGTGTGTCAGCCCACCCTGAGAAACAAACATCTAATGACGAAGCCATGACTGGCAGCCAGTCTGTCACTTAGTGGCTTGGCTTTTAAAATTCAATCATCCTCCTTTTGGATCAATACTTTGATCATTCTTTGATTATTCTTATTTTAATCCTGCGGGAGAAAGACCAGGCAGAGGTAAGGAGAACGTTTAGATTCGAGTCATCATGGAGCAGCATTGTGCTGAGGTGGACTTATTTCACACGTGTGTGAAATGTTAAAGCCGTCGTGTCACAGCTTCAGTTTTTGCTGAACATATTTAGACTTCAGAGTCTGGCAAGTAGAAATGTAATGAGTCAGGGTTCTGTGTCCCGGTCCGGGTCCAGCTGAGTGACCCGCATTTTAAATTAAATAGACAGAAGAGAAGAAGAAAAAATGAAGTAATCAAGTAATTAAATGTGAATGAGTTGGTGTTACTACATGCCACTTCAGTGGAGTGAAAGAGTTTACAGTTAGAAAGAAGAGGACAGCTGAGGAGGGCTAAATATATGTGCTGTGTCATGTGTTCACATGCTCTATCTATCTATCTATCTATCTATCTATCTATCTATCTATCTATCTATCTATCTATCTATCTATCTATCTATCTATCTATCTATCTATCTATCTATCTATCTATCTATCTATCTATCTATCTATCTATCTATCTATCTATCTATCTATCTATCTATCTATCTTTTATTGTATTTTAATTTGTTATATTAGTACATTTATAAAAAAAAATTGAAAATATTTTTCAATCACAAGTTGTCTTCCCAAACCGGGTTACTCTAGTTTGGGCTTTTGTTTATTTCCATCTTGTTGTCTTTAAGTTCATGGTTTCAGCCTGTTATTGTAAATGTTCGGCTGTTTTACAGGTCGACATAATTTTAAAAGAAAGGACAGCATGTAGAGTGAAGCAACACAGTGTATATGAGCCAAATCCCATTGAAAGAGTAGGTGTGTGTGTGTGTGGGGGGGGTGTGTTGCTAGGGGAATGTCAGTGCAAGCGTGGCATTCCTGTGTGACGCTGTTTTCAGACACTGATCTCTGGTTGGTGGGATGAGAGATCAGCTGAGTAGCTAAATCAGTCTCCCATCACAGACACACGGAGGTTTGAGATTCAGAATAAAACGTGAGGAAATGAGAACAGTCCTAATAACTGGGTGGAACATTAAAATTACCTGTGTACATGTGTGTGTGTGTGTGTGTGTGTGTGTGTGTGTGTGTGTGTGTGTGGGTTTGTATTTCTGACCTCCTGGGGACCAGTTTCCTGACTTTTACTATCTTTCTGGGGGTCCGAGGGTTCTTGTGGGGACCGAAGCCTGGTCCCCATGAGGGGGACTCCCCTTTTTAGGGTTAGGGGTTAGGTTTATAGGTATGGTGTGAATAGAGTTTTAGTTAGTCTTAGGGTTAGTTATAGATCAGTAATGGTTAAGGTTAGGAAAAGGGTTTGGGTTAGGTATAAATCTAGTTACTAAAATCAATGGAAGTCAATGGACGGTCCCCATAAGGATACCAAAACACACTTGTGTGTGTGTGTGTGTGTGTTTATATACATATATATATATAAAAGGGCTGATTTTTAGGATGTTCTTTATTGACCTTAAAATACTTAAAATATTTTTCATATTTCTGCTATACTTTTAAATAATGGAATGGACTAATAACAAATATACTTCATGAAAATATGTTTATAATAACTGTAACAATGTCTCTAAGCAAATAGTTACTTGAAGGTTATTTTATCAAGTGTACTTCTTTAGACTAAATTGGAACAAGTATCTCTGCTGAAAATGATCCAGAGTGGTTTGCTTTCAGCGAAGGGGAGGAGCTCTGTGCATCAGCTGGATGCTTTGCTAACAGGTGATGTTTAAGAGTTGTACTACACTGATAGATCAGTTCACATCGACAGGAAGCACAAATAACTTTTGTCTCATCAGTTTTACCATCTGGTGGAGTTTTAAAACTAAACTTCCAGTTTAAATGACCTTTTTTACTTTCCATGTTCTAGCAAGCATCCACTGAGTTACTGCCCGTCATTTACCTCAAACTACGGATTGCCAGGAGGGCCAATAAACCTGTGACTGTGGACATAAGCAAATAAAAACTATAGTAGCCTGTGCATTAATGGCATGTTGGTAAAGGTACAATATGGAATATTTTCATAAAAAGTAATATATGTGACAAATAATACCTCCACAGGGTGTTTAGAGGGTTGTAGAATGAAAATACAATATAATAAAATATTAATTTTGGTGTGCACGACGTTGGCATTTTGTTTACATACCAACCAATAGCTGGCAGAGCAGTGGGCACCATTGTGGGTTGCTTAAAGATGCCCTTCCATTAAAAACAGTTTTTCTGAGGTTTCTGTTGAATATTTTAACTCCACAGGTGTTCTTACCTTCATAGTGGGTGTGAAAACTCATGATATTTTGTTGTCCTTCTCGGGGAGAAGCAACTGGAGAGGATCGGGGATCAGAGTGGGTTTGGTGAGGGATTTTTGTGGCATCGGAGCACATGCGGTGGTCACTAGCCTGGCACCCAGATGGCTGGAGGCCTTGTGTTGTTGTTGTGGTGTTCGTGTTCCATATTCCATCTTTAAAGGGGGCTTTGCAGAAACGCATTTTTTTATGCATTAATTTTGACAGCCCTAACATATCTATCACAGTTCAGGCATTCACCGATTCTGGTTCAGACATGGTTTCATTAATCAAAGTTTAGTGGTTACGTTGGGTGTTACCAAAACACCTCTTAAAAAATTAAATCCATGGTATTGATAGACATCATACGGAGACACTGGCTGGAGGGGGCAGAACTTCTGTTTCTTGTTTGGAGCAATAATAACTTGGACTGAATGTTTCTACCTTGATATTACTTTTGTTATGAGCTGGTGTTAAATAAAGAAAACTGTATTGAACTGAAATTACATGAGATCTTCGAGTACATCAGAACCGCTTAACGCCTGAAGCCCTGTCAGGCCAGGTGGGTGTTATTCAATCAGTTTAATTTCTCTCTCTAACTTCAAGAATACAAAGTCCAACACTCGTTCACAGGTGTACTCCTATGATCCTCAGGTTAGGGGTTACTGTTGACAATCACACCTCTCACCCTCCACCCAGGTCCTGTCTTGATAGACATCTTTTTGTTTTTGACCACCTTGTCCCGAAGGTACATTCAGCCACAGCACAAATGTCTTCTGTCATTCAGGTATTACTATGACCCTTTCTGCCATTTGGCAAGTACATCATGGAACATGTAGATTCTTGTCCGGTAAGACCTCTGATTGTTCTCCCTCTGGCCTCCTGAGTCCACATTGACCCTGATCACACATTATTATGGATTTTATTACTGGTTTGCCTATCTCTAATGGGTTCACCATCATATGCACCAACTGAGCGAGGTCGTAGCCAAGGAGATTTTCATGATTCATAGACTTGACATTGTCTAATACCGAGGTCTTGTCGAGATCTGTGTCAGTCTTTCTTCTGGTTTTCACCCACAGACTGATGGACAGACCAAGTTAAGAGCACTCTGTGCCCAAGAGCCTGCTTTGTGGTCCAAGAATTTACTATGAATCAAGTGAACTACCTTCCATCCAGTGCTACAGGTCTGTCTCAATTTTGGGTTGGATACAGTTATCAACCACTTTTGTTTCCCAGCCAAGGAAGAGAAGTCACTGTCTCCTCTGTCCATGTCTCTGTTGTGCCAAATATCCAGACTTGGCATAAAGCCATGACTGAACTTCTCAAGACTTCTGGGGTCTATTCCGAGTGGCCAACGGGTGGTTTACCTCTGCAATTGCCAAGTCCGGCAAAGGGTCTAGGTATCTACAAAGAACATTCCTCTACATTTGGAAAACCATAAGCTAGCTCCACACATTTTGGATCCATTTCCCATTGCCAAGATCATAAATTCAGTTGCTGTCAAACTCAAGGTACCAGGTCCGTCCATGTTTTCAGGTCTTCAGGATCAAATGACTTTGGGTTGTGACCAGATTTCTAACCTGCTGTGTCCATGTTTGATATCGTCATGACTAACTCCTGTTCCTTTTAATAAACATTTTAAAATACCACTTTTTCTGTGCATTCAAGTCCAGCCATCAAACCATTCATTACAGTAAATTAGCTTTTGTGCAGCATAAATTTCTAAAATATCCACGTTAAAGTATATATTTTGGTCTTTGCTTTTTGCAGCTAAATCTCATGCTGAGTGTGTTGATTATACAGAAAACTACCTAAATTGATTTTGGTTTCAACCAGTGAATAGGAGCCTCCTGCAGAGGTGGGTTTCATTGCTTCAGGACATCGTTGCAATTATCAATCAAAACCCACAAACTTGCATAATGTTGGCTTCCTGTTAGATTCATTTATAAAGCCATGTGCTAAATCTGTCCACAGTGGCGAGCTGGTGGGGGTTGAAAGCCAAATGATACTGTGTGCAGTGGGTGTTTATTTAAATGAAAGTGGGTTTATGTTTCATCCTGTTTTTTTCACAAGGCTGCATTCGTTAACATTCTATCAAAGTGGCATTTTTCTAACAAAGAATTACATTTACATGTGTAAATATAGAAAAGGTTATTTGTGTTAAAAAAATTATGCAGGCAGGAAAGTGTTTTCTATGGTCGCAGCTGAAAAATATTGCTAATTCTTTTAAAACTACCTCCACATCCTTCTAATTCCTTATTCAGAACAATTCTGAACTTGAGAGAAAACCAAATAATTTCTCCACATAATTCTAAATGGCCAGGTTTTACAAGTCACTCAAATGTTTCTGCATCCAGTTGGATTTATCACAATATTGCGATCATTGCACATCTCTTTGTACTGGAAGTTAAGAGGTTTTTATGTATAAAAAAGATCAGACAAGATGAGTTTATGAGGAAATACTGTTAGCTTCTCACTCTCTCCACCATAAGTCTGAACACTGATGATGAACAGAATGAGTTGCTTTGGGTAAATTCTGGGGAAAACCAGTTGAATTTAATAGATCACTAATGAGATGTTTATAACAGCAACATGATTATTGAAATAATAACTTTATTCGTATTCAATGATAAGTGTCAAAAAAATGTCTGAGAATTCCAAATAAAAACCCGATAAGGGCCAGCGGGACAAGGAGAGCTACAGAGATCATACCTGTCAACACACACCACCTTTCAGCCAATCAGTGTCTCCTTTGTTTCTTCGTTTAGTATAAATAATTTTATATTAGAGAGAATAAAATATAAAACCTTCATGTCTCAGTAAAAACCATCACATATCAGGCTTTAATGACTAAGTCAAAAAAGTGAATGAAATTATGAATTATCTCAGTTTCAACATCTGATATGTTGTTTATGTTCTTTTGGGAATAAAATATGGGTAAATGAAACCTTTTTTTTCAACTTTTTTGGAAATGGGGTTGTAGATGATCAATGTCTTATTTTTATTTATTTGTTTGTTTGTTGTTTTGTTCTATTGTACCAATGTTTATCTGAGAAGCTACAGAGAGACGTGTACGACAACTCTGCTTTTTGGTCCTAGTGTCACAATTTTGGAGGAGTTCTACATTTGCCCAGATTGCTGTTGCACCATTCAGAGTAGGTTTAGTGTTATTTCTCCATCTGACAAAAATATAAAATAAATACTTAACATAAATGAACAATTAATAAACAACATTTAAGAGAACTTGGACCTAGTTTTACAAAAACATTTAGAAGATTTTTTTTGTTTTAAACAATTAAATAGCTGGTTGGTGCAGTTTGAATCAATTAACTTATTATCCAATTAATTGGTTGGTCAATTAACAAGCCCACCTCTGCTTTTTACTTTTTGTAATGTTTTTACAGTCTAAAGTCCTGGAACTTAAAAAAAAATCAACTAAAACTAGAAGCTTTTTTTAATTCAACATGAAAGAAATATTTAAACAATAAACTGTCATGTTAGTCCACGTGTTGCCGTAATCTCCTCACGCAAATCGTCACGTTAGTCCACGTGTTGCTGTAATCTACTCACACAAACCGTCACCTTAGTCCACGTGTTGCTGTAATCTACTCACGCAAACCGTCACGTTAGTCCACGTGTTGCTGTAATCTACTCATGCAAACCATCACTTTACTCACGCAAACCGTCACCTTAGTCCACGTGTTGCTGTAATCTACTCACGCAAACCGTCATGTTAGTCCACGTGTTGCTGTAATCTACTCACGCAAACCGTCACGTTAATCCGCGTGTTGCTGTCATCTACTCACGCAAATCGTCACGTTAGTCCGCGTGTTGCTGTAATCTACTCACGCAAACCATCACGTTAGTCAACGTGTTGCTGTAATCTACTCACGCAAACCGTCACGTTAGTCCACGTGTTGCTGTAATCTACTCATGCAAACCATCACTTTACTCACGCAAACCGTCACCTTAGTCCACGTGTTGCTGTAATCTACTCACGCAAACCGTCATGTTAGTCCACGTGTTGCTGTACTTTACTCACGCAAACCGTCACCTTAGTCCACGTGTTGCTGTAATCTACTCACACAAACCGTCACGTTAGTCCACGTGTTGCTGTACTTTACTCACGCAAACTGTCACGTTAGTCCACGTGTTGCTGTAATATACTGACGCAAACCGTCATGTTAGTCCACGTGTTGCTGTAATCTACTCACGCAAACCGTCACGTTAGTCCACGTGTTGCTGTAATCTACTCATGCAAACCATCACTTTACTCACGCAAACCGTCACCTTAGTCCACGTGTTGCTGTAATCTACTCACACAAACCGTCATGTTAGTCCACGTGTTGCTGTAATCTACTCACGCAAACCGTCACGTTAGTCCGCGTGTTGCTGTAATCTACTCACGCAAACCGTCACGTTAGTCCGCGTGTTGCTGTAATCTACTCACGCAAACCGTCACGTTAGTCCACGTGTTGCTGTAATCTACTCACGCAAACCGTCACGTTAATCCGCGTGTTGCTGTCATCTACTCACGCAAATCGTCACGTTAGTCCGCGTGTTGCTGTAATCTACTCACGCAAACCGTCATGTTAGTCCACGTGTTGCTGTACTTTACTCACGCAAACTGTCACGTTAGTCTACGTGATGCTGTCATCTACTCACACAAACCGTCACGTTAGTCCACGTGTTGCTGTACTTTACTCACGCAAACCGTCACCTTAGTCCGCGTGTTGCTGTAATCTACTCACGCAAACTGTCACGTTAGTCCACGTGTTGCTGTAATCTACTCACGCAAACCGTCACGTTAGTCAACGTGTTGCTGTAATCTACTCACGCAAACTGTCACGTTAGTCCGCGTGTTGCTGTAATCTACTCACGCAAACCGTCACGTTAGTCCACGTGTTGCTGTAATCTACTCATGCAAACCATCACTTTACTCACGCAAACCGTCACCTTAGTCCACGTGTTGCTGTAATCTACTCACGCAAACCGTCATGTTAGTCCACGTGTTGCTGTAATCTACTCACGCAAACCGTCACGTTAATCCGCGTGTTGCTGTCATCTACTCACGCAAATCGTCACGTTAGTCCGCGTGTTGCTGTAATCTACTCACGCAAACCGTCACGTTAGTCAACGTGTTGCTGTAATCTACTCACGCAAACTGTCACGTTAGTCCACGTGTTGCTGTCATCTACTCACACAAACCGTCACGTTAGTCCACGTGTTGCTGTACTTTACTCACGCAAACCGTCACCTTAGTCCACGTGTTGCTGTCATCTACTCACGCAAATCGTCACGTTAGTCCGCGTGTTGCTGTAATCTACTCACGCAAACCGTCACGTTAGTCGACGTGTTGCTGTAATCTACTCACGCAAACTGTCACGTTAGTCCACGTGTTGCTGTACTTTACTCACGCAAACCGTCACCTTAGTCCACGTGTTGCTGTAATCTACTCACACAAACCGTCACGTTAGTCCACGTGTTGCTGTACTTTACTCACGCAAACTGTCACGTTAGTCTACGTGATGCTGTCATCTACTCACACAAACCGTCACGTTAGTCCACGTGTTGCTGTACTTTACTCACGCAAACCGTCACCTTAGTCCACGTGTTGCTGTAATCTACTCACACAAACCGTCACGTTAGTCCACGTGTTGCTGTACTTTACTCACGCAAACTGTCACGTTAGTCCGCGTGTTGCTGTAATCTACTCACGCAAACCGTCACGTTAGTCCACGTGTTGCTGTAATCTACTCACACAAACCGTCACGTTAGTCCACGTGTTGCTGTACTTTACTCACGCAAACTGTCACGTTAGTCCGTGTGTTGCTGTAATCTACTCACGCAAACCGTCACGTTAATCCGCGTGTTGCTGTCATCTACTCACGCAAATCGTCACGTTAGTCCGCGTGTTGCTGTAATCTACTCACGCAAACCGTCACGTTAGTCAACGTGTTGCTGTAATCTACTCACGCAAACTGTCACGTTAGTCCACGTGTTGCTGTAATCTACTCACGCAAACCGTCACGTTAGTCAACGTGTTGCTGTAATCTACTCACGCAAACCGTCACGTTAGTCCACGTGTTGCTGTACTTTACTCACGCAAACCGTCACCTTAGTCCACGTGTTGCTGTAATCTACTCACCCAAACCGTCACGTTAGTCCACGTGTTGCTGTAATCTACTCACGCAAACCGTCACGTTAGTCAACGTGTTGCTGTAATCTACTCACGCAAACCGTCACGTTAGTCCGCGTGTTGCTGTACTCTACTCACGCAAACCGTCACGTTAGTCCACGTGTTGCTGTAATCTACTCATGCAAACCATCACTTTACTCACGCAAACTGTCACGTTAGTCCACGTGTTGCTGTACTTTACTCACGCAAACTGTCACGTTAGTCCACGTGTTGCTGTAATCTACTCACGCAAACCGTCACGTTAGTCAGCGTGTTGCTGTAATCTACTCACGCAAACCGTCACGTTAGTCAACGTGTTGCTGTAATCTACTCACGCAAACTGTCACGTTAGTCCACGTGTTGCTGTAATCTACTCACGCAAACCGTCACGTTAATCCGCGTGTTGCTGTCATCTACTCACGCAAATCGTCACGTTAGTCCGCGTGTTGCTGTCATCTACTCACGCAAATCGTCACGTTAGTCCGCGTGTTGCTGTAATCTACTCACGCAAACCGTCACGTTAGTCCACGTGTTGCTGTAATCTACTCACGCAAACCGTCACGTTAATCCGCGTGTTGCTGTAATCTACTCACGCAAACCGTCACGTTAGTCCGCGTGTTGCTGTAATCTACTCACGCAAACGTCACGTTAGTCCACGTGTTGCTGTAATCTACTCACGCAAACCGTCACGTTAGTCTCGTGTTTTGTGAAATAAAACACATCCTGTAGTTCTGACACAGAGCAGCAGCTGCTGCTGTTGGATCAACACCAGCTTTCAGTTGACGTTCTTACACCTACACACCTGTTTGTAGTGATTATCTGATGGATGCTGTGCATGCTGCAGCTGCTTTTGTTGACTGTGTTGATGCTCCATGTTTTTTTATGTAAAACATGAGCAGATTAAATTATCTGGATAAAACAAGGACAAAGAAATGCAGGTTAGTTTTAGCTTCTGCTGGTTGTCTGTATGTCTTGTGTTAATGGAGACGGGGAGATTTATCTCAGGTCAGAGAGGCTCTGCTGTGTTCAAGAAGTGTCCAAGTTTAATTTAGCCCAGAAACCCGACTCTCATCCTCCTTCACCCCCTCGTTCTTCAGGCTAAAGGCAGAACCAGAGTGGGCAGTGGACTGAGACTGGTGGCAGTTTTTCAGAGTAAAACCTTCAGTTTGTTGTGAAATCCCACGTGACTGTTAAGTAAAATTAGACTATGATAATTAGATCAGGTTGTGAACTGGGTCAGGAGTGACAGTAAACAACCAGACTTTCCTTTAGTTTTATCAACTATAATCTTATATCATTGCAAATATGGGATGTCTAATGGACTTTAGGAAATGTTTTTTTTTACTTTAGGGCAGGGATGTCAAACTCCAGCCCTGGAGGGTCGCTGTCCTGCAGGTTTTAGATGTTCTCCTGCCTCAACACACCTGGTCTGGATGAGCAGGTCGTTAACAGGTCTCTGCAGAACTTGTTGACATGATGAAGTAATTAAATAATTTCAATCAGATTTGTTGGGGCTGAAGAACATCTGAACCATAAAGGAACGTGGCCTTCGGACACATCAGCTTTAAGGCTTTTTGAAAAATTTCACAATATACGGATTTATTAACGTCATATTGAGCTTCATTATATTTTTTATATTTTGCCTTATTAATTTATACATTTCATACTATCACCATCCAAAAACTGTACATCATATATTTTTAACCATCATATGGAGTCTCTGCTAGATTTTTTTTCTCAAATGTTTTGCAGATTCAGGGATCCCAGGTAGTTCTTCAAGAACATCAGTTCCTCCATATTGTGATTTACACCAGAAATAAGAGTCTCACCATTGTTGTATCAATATTATCAGATTCGTTGACCATGAAAATATCTTTAGCAATCAGATTAACATTGATTCATTATTAGTTCAGTATTGATGGTTTTCTTCTGTATTGAGTTCCAGAACTTTTGAAGGAACATCAAGTCTCGACTATCTGTTGGTGTTTGTTGCAGGTTTATAACATCATTTGTTTTTGTGGTGATAAATAATCTGAACGTTCTTAATTTTTGTCTTTTCTGGATCAAAGTATCTGGAATTTAGTACCAAAACCAGATCATTCCTTGATCCAGATCAACCCAGTTTGTTTCTGTTTTTGTTTTGTTTTGTTTTTGTTTTGTTTTGTTTTGTTTTGTTTTGTTTTGTTTTGTTTTGTTTTGTTTTGTTTTGTTTTGGTTTGGTTTGGTTTGGTTTGGTTTAGTTTTAGGTATTGTGTTGTGTTGTGTTGTGTTTTAGTTTAGTTTAGTTTAGTTTAAGTTTAGTTTTAGTTTAGTTTAGTTTAGTTTAGTTTAGTTTAGTTTAGTTTAGTTTTAGTTTAGTTTAGTTTAGTTTAGTTTAGTTTAGTTTAGTTTAGTTTTAGTTTAGTTTAGTTTAGTTTAGTTTAGTTTAGTTTAGTTTAGTTTAGTCGTGTCGTGTCGTGTCGTGTTTTAGTTTGGTTTGGTTTGGTTTGGTTTGGTTCGGTTCGGTTCGGTTCGGTTCGGTTCGTTTCGGTTCAGTTCAGTTCAGTTTAGTTTGTTTTTGTTTTTGTTTTTGTTTTGTTTTGTTTAGTTTAGTTTAGTTTAGTTTAGTTTAGTTTAGTTTAGTTTAGTTTAGTTTAGTTTAGGTTTTAGTTTTAGTTTTAGTTTGTTTTGTCCAAGCACAGCCCTAAAATCAGCCTGATCTCACAATGATGAAGAATCCTTTAAAACACTCCTGGATCCAGACGGTAATCCAGATCCCCACAAAATCTTCATCCTCGGACCATTTCTGACTTTTCCTATGAATGTCATTGAAATTCAACCAGAACTATTTGAGTTATTTTTTCTTACAGATGACAGATTACCCGGTGGAGGTAATAAAGAAAAGCTGTATCATAAACACAGATGTGAGATGTAAACTTTATGTATCTTATTTTCTGCTTATGATTTTACTGATGTATGTTGTCCTTTTAATTTTGCTAATCTTTGGATCAAATGTAGTTGGGCTTTTTTAAATTTTGAGTTTTTGGGATTTTTTCAGTTGGTAAAACAGCAAAAGCCTTGTGAAGGTGCAGAAATCAAAAATTCAATAATTTAGCAAAAATTTAGACACTTTTAAACAGGTGATATTTTTCTACACTGCATAAGGAAACAAAGTTTTGGAGTTGTCTTGCTAACATGCAGACAAACAAACATAAAAACAAACCCCAGTGAAAACATTAACTCCTAGTGGAGGTTATAAAACACTAAATAAATAAGTAGAAAAAAGTTTTTTATATTTTGATGTGTATTTATGTACACAGTCAGAATGCTGATGCATTCTACCAGAATGCAGAGCAAATAGGTTTTCTGTGGTTCCTGCTGCTGTTGCACTGTTAAATAAGTAGTTCTGTTGTTTTCATTTTGGTTTGTTGTCTTTGGAGAGAAAATTTTTCTGCTTGCTTGTTGCTGCATGATAAATTGCCCCATGGGGATAATAAAGATTCCCTGAACCCAATAAAGTTCTTAGTCATTTAGTATAAAGGGCCTGAGAAACTCTGGGCTTGATTAACAACTATTCAGGAGTTGGTGTTTTTTTCAGGCTTGAGCTCAGCGTTTTCACACTCCTGTAGCGCCTCCATGAGGAATGCAGAAAATACTAAACTTCTTGTTAGACCCTCCAGATAATCCTGCAGTTGAAAAATCTCCTGTAAAGATGCGAAGGTAGTTCCAGAAATGTGTTGTGCAGATCTGAATTCCTGCTGGAACATCTTCCTCCCCTGCGTGGAGCCGTTTCCGTGTCACACTGTGATCAAGCTAATGAAGACACTCTTCACTGCATCCCTGTAGGAACCTGCAGGAATTTCTTTAGCAGGCCATCTGATGATTCTTTCTCAGAAAGTACAATCTTTTTTGAGTGTTATGAGTCCAGGTTAAACAGTCCAGCGTCTTTCAAGCTTGAAGGATTCACGAGGATAGATCAACGCCTCAGGTTTGATGAGTGTGTTATCCTGAACGAGGGCCCTGTGGTGTAACATGGTCAGCAACAACTTCCTCCTTTCTAGTTTCTGCTGCAATGATCTAAAAGATTTTTCCAAAGACAACTGGACTTCTTTCTCTGTCTCTTAAAGACGTTTTACTTTTCATCCAAAAAGCTTCTTCAGTTCTGATCCTGGTTTAGGAGTTCCAGGTGTTTAAGCTAACATTAAGTCACATGAGTCAATGACAATGTGTCATGTGACTTGTTTATGTGAGGTGTTGCAGTCGACAGCTTGGATTGTTGTGAAACTCCCTGAAAAGAAGAATCAGATGCAACTCCTGTGAAAAGGAACTTCCCTTCAGTTAATAGCAGGACCGACCCTGAGCTGAATGGTGCCCTAGGTGAAAAAGGATTTTAGCGCCCCCTACTGCCCAGAACAGAAACAACATAACTCAATAACTGGATTACATTGCAAAAAATATTTATTTACACAAAAATGAACAGTAGAGATGATAGATAGATATTTAATTATTATTTATTTTGCTCTTTACATGAGATGAACTGTGTGTTCACCCGTTTGTCCAAAAAAAGAAAGGAAAGGAAAATTTGGCACCCCCTCCAACAGAGGGCGCCCTAGGCAATTGCTTAGTCTGCCCAGAACCGGCCCTGGTTAATAGTATAAAGACTGAGGAAGGCTGATGACTCTGGGTCACACATGAATCCTGGACTGGTTGGACACTTACAGCCTTTTTCATCTGTTCTTTAAAATAAAATAAAATAAAATAAAATAAAATAAAATAAAATAAAATAAAATAAAATAAAACTATGGGTGTAATTACTTTTTTCACATATGGTTTTTAGTTTGGGGAGCGTTTTCTTTGCTGAATGAAATTCTCATTAAAAAAAAAAAACATTTCAAAACAGTCTGTATCCATCAGCCCCCAACGGCAGAACGGCAGGTAAAAAGAAGGAAGAAGAAGAAAACCGACTCCAGTTGTTGTGTTTTAGTTTCAAAACTGAATGCAGACTGGATTTACCATCTGCTCAACAAGACTCAAAGTCAGACATGTTTAATGAAGATGGCCAGTCTTTACAGTCAGCTGAGTTCTACCCAACCAGGATGAGCTGGACCACAGAATCAGCCAACAGATGCAGCACAGCTGAGAACTCTTTCAAAATAGTTGCAACACGTTACTCATGTTAACTACAAACCTGAGCATGATTCTAAGTGGAAAAAACAATTAATTGTGACTCTATAATTTAGTCTTAATTTACCATTTTAGATCTAAAGAAGTGAATTTTGAGTCTAGTGGGTTTTTAACCCACTTGTTCCTGTTCAGGGACCCTTAAAACAAGAGTTGTAGAACATTTGTTCCACTTTGAGTACAAATAAGTTTAAATTATTTGAGTCTGTGCTTGAATATGTTATTGGCTGGTAAATAATGGGATTTTTTTCTGCTCTAAACCCCCAACATATTACAGACAGGGCTGCAGGTGTTTGTGTTATATTGTGAGACGTCTGTGTGTTTTTCAGGACCAGGTCACGGCGTGTGAGAACACCTGAAACATGGCTCAGTAGGTTAAACACAAAGACACATAAACCTAAAACGTCTGTGGATGTCATCATGTTGTTGTGTACCACTCAGGATCCAAAGGATGCAGAAGAAAACCAGCACCATGTCTCTGACCATCTCCTCCCCTTCCTCTGTATCCTCCTCTCGGGAGCGCACCTCCTGCTCCTCCTCCTCCTCCTCGTTCCTCGCTCAGAAACACTCAAGCCTGGTGCAGCCGCTGTGCATCAGCCCGCAGAGGGTAATTACAACCAACCACAGTGAATCATTTGTATTAATTTACTGTTATGTTGTCGGTGCAACAGCCTTCACACAAATAAACAAAGGTGCTAAACAATAATCAGTCAAATGTTTGTTTTCCTCTGCTCAGACTCAGAGTCCTCTCTACAATCAGCAGTATTCAGGAAGTGGCGTGGCTCCCACTTTTGTCAAGGTAGAAAACGTGGAGTTACAGAGAACTTGACTATTATAAAATGTTACTGGATCTGTTCTGACACCAGTCTACTCTTCATCCTTCTGTTTCTGCCTCCTCTTCTTTTCCTTCAGTGCCTTCATGATGTCTCTGCAGCGAGAGGTCAGCTGGTAGTCCTGGAATGCAGACTGAGGGGGACCCCGCCGCTGCAGGTCATGTGGTACAGAGAGGAGGAACAAATAATGGACTCGGATGAATTTAGAATTCTGCGCAAAAGTAAGTGTTAGTGTGTCCGTGTGGTCAGTCACATCATCATATAGATCATTTAATCCCAGTCGTAGTCTTTAGAACCCACGATGTGTGAAGTTTTACCTGCTTTAACACACCTTATATCACGTGATGCTGATAACAGGCGTCTGCTGAACTTGGAAAGGTAAAACAGATGTTTATAACAGGTGTGTTCAGGTAAGCCTGAAGACCAGGATTAAGAAAAACTAATTTATACAACAGATAATTACTGTTAATCTTTAGTTTAAAGCAGAAAGTGTGTTTATGTGGTTAGTTTTAATTAATTTAATTCTTCACAAAAATACCTGCCGAGTGTCCTCAGTTTGTTTCATCATGATCCCAATAATCAAAAAGTCTGCGTTTATTTATTTAACACTTCCTGACTGAAGGCTCATTTGTGCTCGCGTCAGATGAAACTGCATCAAAATGAAGGTCATGTTATAACTCTAAATACCACGTAGTAGGATTTAAAATATTAAGAGTGAGTTTCTGTGGAAAATAACAATCAATACACATCCTACATAATAGCTTTGATTTTATTTTTAAATGTGAAATAGTAAACCCCTGCAGCTAGCTGTAGCACTTCGGATGCAGTCTGATGCAATTTAAACGGGAATATTTTAATATTTCCATCAAAATAAACATCTGGTGTAGAATAGCGGTGAATTTTTGGAGACTGAGGTTTCTTTAATGGCAGTTATTTACTTTGTTCTTGCTCAAACTAACAGTCTCATCAGTGATATCGGACCAATATTTGCTCTAGTTCTATAAGTTAACATTGTTTACATGCTTTTATGATCCTGCTGCTAAGAAAATGTATGTTTCATTTAAAGTTACAAATTGTTTGTACAAAGCCAAACAAATTTAAGATTTAGATGTTACTTGATGTTGTTGATTCCGGAATAGCGCTATAACTGGTGGCAGCTTGTTGGAGTAGCTCTGTGACTTAGCTAGCATTTGCTAGCATTTTTTTTAAAATTCTTTTTGAGTATTTCTCGCTAGTTTTTTCTTCTGGAAATATTTTCTAAATACTTTTCTTCTGATTTGGATGCTGTGCTGATCAAGTTTTTTGCTTGATTTGTCACTTTTTTGCCACTTGTTATGATGCGTAACCATGGCAACAAGAGACTTGTTTACAAGTAAGAGCAGCTAACTGACATTTCTAAGGCTGAAATAATCCTCAAACTGAAACTCTGGGTCCCTGATGAGCTCAAAAGAAGAAGACGTGGATGCAGAGCAGGAGCAGAGTGAAGAGAGAGAAAGAGGAAGTTTAAACCTTCACTTCCATCAGTCATATTGATGAATGTGAGATCTCTTTGCTAACAGAATGGATGAACTTGAAACTCTGTTGAAATGCAGCATCATGTGTTTGACTGAGACATGGCTAAAGGGACATATCCTGGACTCCAGCGTGTCTCTGCCTGGCTTTCAAACAATACCAACAGACAGAGATTTGATGAGGAGCGGCAATAGAAGAGGAGTTTGTCAGCTGATCACATCTGCATTCACCTGTTGGGGGCGGAGCATCAGAGCAAGTGACATGAAGAGGCTGAACAGATGGATAAGGAGGACTGGTTCTGTCCTGGAGACTGAACTGGAGTCTCTTGAGTTGATTGTCCAAGGATGGAGGATGAAGAACATGATGGAGAACCCTCATCATCCTCTTCAGAACACAGAAACTCAACAACAGAGTGTCTTCAGTCAGAAGATTCTTCATAATCCGCTGCAGCACAGACCGCTACAGGAGATCCTTCCTGTCCACACCTAGAACCCTCTACAGGAGATCCTTCCTGTCCACACCTAGAACCCTCTACAGGAGATCCTTCCTGTCCACACCTAGAACCCTCTACAGGAGATCCTTCCTGTCCACACCTAGAACCTTCTATAATGGCTTCCTGAAGAAGAACTGAGCTACAACAACACTCAATTTCCCTTCGGGGATTAATAAAGTATTTTTGATTTGATTGATTTTGATTACTGGAGTGGTTTTGCTGTTGTATTTAAACTATGAAGCATTATATATTTAATCAGTTTTTATATAGTTTTTGGATTTTGCGTTGGATTTTTATTAATTTTCTAAAGTTCTGTTTATTTATTTTCTATTTTTTTCTATTTCTATTTTTTTTCTACCTGTTCTGTTTATTTTTATATGAATGTATATTTATGTTCCTGAAAATCCTAAATAAAAAGTTTAAGGTTTTTCAGATGAATTTGACCTTTTTTTTAATTTTTCATTAGTTTTATTTATTAATTGGTTAATTTGATTTGTTTAATTTTGGTTAGATGTTTGATTGTAATCATGTTCAGCACACAAAATTAAGATTGGAAATCTGGTTAGATTAGTGTGACATTTTAGCCTGAAAACAAACAGAAAACGCTGGAAATCAGCTGCAAATATCGGACATCATCTTACTATGAGCTCTAAATATCAGCATCAGTCGACTTCTAGTCAGCTAATCTCTGTTGCTCCATACTGAGGTCATTCAAAGATCTATCTGCAACAGGTGAGTGAACTTCACGACACCTGATATTATCTAATATTTCAGATTAAGGACACTGTTTTCTATGCCCGTCCTTGTTAAGAGTTCAGTCAGATTGGACCTGGTTTTCTATGAATGTCCAGGATTGACAGCAGCTGGATTTGTTTTATTCCAGCTGTATTCAGATTGAGAGTGTAAATATTACGTTCAGCTGTTTGTCTGTTTTTGTGTTTACAGAAGCCAGCTCTGCGTCAGTGCCCGGTGAGTCTCAAACATCAACTAACTGTAGAGAAAGGAGGAAATGTTTTCCCTAAGCTAAATGTTTGTTGCTGTATTTTTCTAAATATTGCATCTTGGATCATGTTTATCTCGATAATGTGACTTTCATCTTGACAGAGGAGCTGTGTACGCTGGTGATCACTGAGGCCTTTCCTGAAGACTCAGGCCAGTTTAAATGTGTTGTTTTAAACTCTTTTGGCACCGTCTCCTGTTCTGCCATCTTGGAGGTTTATAACGGTATGACGTCCTTGTACTGTGTGTATTCCACTTCATCTTCCAAGCTCATTTTCATCACTTTGCATCCTCCCTCCATGCAGATGTGGAGGAGCAGCTGGATGTTGAGGCCATTCGCCAGCAGCAAGCCGTTTCTCACAGCCAAGACAAAGAGCTGGACGTGCATCAAGAAACATCTTCCTCCAGGAAGTGCAGTGAGGATTTTCCTTCTGTGCTGCCTGACTGTATGAACCTCCCTCCTCCGGAGTGGCCTGAGAGTCCTTCAGAAGACAACGTCCCTGCAGCAGAGTGAGTGCTTGATGGAGTTTGATTATGATTTAGATGTAAGTGCATACAAAAACTTATATTTATAACCAGTAATGTGTCAGAAACTAGAGTTAAAATAATGACCAAAACCCCAATTTATCATACAACACCTTAACTGTTTTTACTTTAAAGAGTAGGGTATTAAAGGAACTTAAGGCAGCTTTACAAAATCTGACTCAGTGCTGCCGCGACAGGCGCTGTGGCTAACTGCAGCCACCAGCCAAGCCGGCACGGGAGCGCGCACAGACACTTTACAGACGGTTCGTCTTCACAGCACTGCACCGGGGAGGCTATCATACTTCACGTCAGGTCTCTCCACTCTGTTATTTGATTTGATCTCATCATTTTCATACTGTATCAGGCTCTAAACACGACCTATAATGTTTTCTCACCTGGTCACAAGGAAATGAGCCATGTCAGCATCCGTTTTCACTCCCAAATGCAGCTGAAGTTCCCTCCATGAACCGAACGCATATCCAATATTTATGCGGGTGCCTGCCCGGCTTCGGTCATTTTTTTTTTAGACTCACGAGATGCAGCTGATAAAGTCTTTTTTTTCTTCGTGGTGCCACTTTTTTGGGGGGTGAGAGTGGATGCAGGTCGTTTGATGGCTGCAGAAACATCCATAAGTATACCTTCAGTGTTTGAATCCAAGTCCACGGCGGCCATGTACTTCCTGTTCAAGAGTTGTCGGCAACGCGCATGCAGCGTCAATTTACGTCACATCCCTACAACTGCGCGGGAAATTCGGACGTCGAACTGCAGCGCATTATGTAGCACACAGCGTGTCCAAGGCAACAGACATATATGCGGATGGCCTCGTTATTTTGGGTTTTTAATGCTTCATGACCCATTAGCATTGAATAAACTGGAAATGCATGTGTAGTTTTTCACAAATCTTGCCTTAAGTCCCTTTAAACTTGAAAAGCTTTTCTGTCTTTGTTTGTATTTCTTCTTTTTTGTTGCTATTTCACACAAACAAAATGTGCAGTTGACTTGTGTTACATATGATCAGGGCTTTAAATGGGCCAGTATGCACCAGTACTTTTAGATTTTACCCCTATTTATACTCATTGTTTTGACACACAACACTTGTATTGGGATGAGACAGGAAGACAGTCACGGCTGTGACGATGACCTGGTTAGATATGGACATGTTCGTTGAAGCCTGATACTGAGAAGAACTTACTGTTATAGTAATAAACTTGTTGTCTAAAAGGGACTCATCACTTCTTTAGTATTTTTAAGGAGTTTTCATGTTATATCCTTATTTTTTGTGTTTCACGTCCACATAAACTCCATAAGGCTTGGAGATAATAAAAGAGGCTTCCTGCATGACACTTAGAATTTGGCTCATGTGGATTTAATTTAGAACTGTTTTTTTTTTTCTTTGTAATTTCTATATAATAAAACTATTGATAGCTAGATAGATCTATACATATCACTCATGTTTCTGTCCCATATTTGTGTGACTTTAAAGGGACTACCAGAACTCATTGTTTTCCACTCCATAAGATAGCAGCGATTATCATGGATTTTCTTAATTTATTTAAAGGAAACAGTTTATTCTTTCAGTCATCGACAGACTTTCCAGTGATTTGCACATTTGCTCAGTCAGTTATTAATTCATGATGTTGTAAAGTAAACGTTGTAGTGTGTCTGTTCATCCAGAGGAGGTCACTGTTGTTTCATCTTAAGAGCAAAGGCATTTTTATACCATTTTTATGAAGAGCTGCTTTTTTAAAAAGTAATACAGCAACAACATTTTAAAATAAAAATGTAGAAAGGGACTCAGATGGTTGTATAATGTGTTAAACATAAAGAGCACAAGGAAACTGGACCAGGTATGGTAAACCAAAAGTGACACAAATCCTCGTTTCTCTAAAACGTCAGAGGAAAGAAATCAGATTAAAGCAGAAATATTGTGCTTTTAAATTCTTCCTTTTTACATTTAAATTATTTAGTTGTGGTTTATATCTAGTGGAACAGCAGTTATTAGGGCTGAATTTTTTATTATACTGCTCTTCTACCGCTGTACAGAAATGATTTGTAGAATAACTTGTTTTGGTGTGGTCACATGCTGCATACCACGCCCCCCTTCAGGTCGCTGACCTTTCCACTTCACCCCATTCAGCCATTTTTGTAGTTTGACAGAGATCCAGCAGTCTACTGCGCCAGAGACTTTTTATTTACGTTATTTTTTTTTTTTTTTTATGTGGGAGGAGTTTTCCATTCAGCCGTACATATTTTAGCCAGAGTCTGACCCTGACCGAGAGGACAACCTAACAAACCGAGTCTTGTTGATACTGGTGGAGGTTACTGATGCACTCCTTTAAAGTGTTTGGCGCAAAAAAAACAACCAAACAAACAAAACCCCACTTGTTTCGCCACAGATTCTGGCACATTACCATTAAAAATAAAACTTAAATATGCATTTCAAAGCGGTTCTGATGCTGGGAGATGGTGTAAAGATTTGTGTGGGTTAAAAACCGCTGAACACCTGTACACATGTACTTAACAGCCATGTGCGCGTCCCGTAGGTCATGCAGCCTGATAATCCATATATCAAATCAAAGCTCTGATTCTCCTCTTTCTAATGATGCAAATCATTTTGACATGCAACAACCACCGCACTGACACTAAAGCATTTTTTTCAGAAAAGCAAAGAATTCAAGAGTTAACTTTTCCTACTTGATGGCTTTCTACTCGTACACAATCCATATATAGTAAGATGTTGGTCTCGTTCAGTCCGGACAGTTCCAGGGAATATAATCCAGTAAAATAATTAGGTCTACAATGCAGGATAGATCCTCAAAAGCACAAAAACTGCTGAAAACATTCCGACTTGAGATCAGCTCTGACAATTTTTTTATTTATATTGGTCATATCAGGCTTAATGTACTTCCATCGGCTATTACACTCAACAACAGAGTGTCTTCAGTCAGAAGATTCTTCATAATCTGCTGCAGCACAGACAGCTACAGGAGATCCTTCCTGTCCACACCTAGAACCCTCTAGAGGAGATCCTTCCTGTCCACAGCAGAAGAAGAACTGAGCTACAACAACACTTAATTTCCCTTCAGGGATTAATAAAGTATTTTTGACCCCTCTTGTATATTAATACATCTAACAACAGATCTTTTTGACACTTCTACTTTCAGCATACGGACTACAAACTCACAGCGAGAAATAAAGATGGCGGATTCACTGATCATGTTTGGTTTTTCCAGGGCCTGACCTGTGATGTAATAGTTTAAAAAACATAATAGATAATAGAGAAAACGGAACGACTTGAAAAATGTGACCAAAACATTTTACAAAAATATCTCCACAACACATGGAGTGACAAATTTAAACTTTTTGCACTCCTAGACATTCTAAATTCACTTCACAAAGAATTTAAGAGCTCAAAAAGTGAAATTTTCATAAAATGTTCCAGTTAAAAGAATCTCAGTTTGATCAGGACGCCGTCAACGTGCGAAACAACGTGTTTTACGCTGTTTTGAACTCTTCCGTTAGAGAGAGAAAACATGTTTTTCCCGACAAAGATCACAGATTTTTACTTAGCACTGAATCAACAGTGATTTTCATGTTGTTTTTTTACTGGACACTTTTACGGGACACTTGGGTGACGATATGGCACTCGGGGCTTGCCATAAAAGTGCACGGGAGCGCGCGGTGTCACCTGTTGCAGTCTGAGCTTCTGGTTCTCTGCAGGTTTTTGGATCTTCTCGCTGCTAAACGGAAGCTTCACTCGGTCAGTCGGTTGGAAACGTTTTAACTCGGTAAGAAAATACCGTTATTGTGTGCGCGCGAGCGTAGCGTGAGTGTTTTTCACCTGCGTCATGAGTAAAAGTTTGTTTTTGTTCTGAACCGCTTCATATCCGACAGGTCAGGTTAAGTTAGGAGGTTCGGATTCTCTGGGTTTTTTTTGGAGCAGCTTTATGACAAAATATGAATGTATTTGTTATTTTTCCTAGAACTGTTCTTGGCTTTTGTTTGTTCCTTGTTCTTTTGGGTTTCGGCCCAGTTCCAACAAGTGGCGGTGAGTTCGGACCTTTAACTCCTTGTAATGAATTCATATTTTTCGGTCATTTCTGAATGTTTGTTGTAAATTCGGTCCTGTCCTTTCTAAAACAATTTGAGATGCTTCAACGTGTTGGATTATTTGTCCAATTTGAGCCTAAGATTTATAAAATATAACAGCTTTTATACTGTTAATGCTTTGTGCTTTAGTTTTTCTCTTGCGTGTAATTTTTTTTTAATATGGTGTCTTAAACTTTGGTGACTGACAGCTGCTCTCATGCGTGTTGTAGATGTTTTCCTGATTTTCACACCTGATCCAAACAATTCGGATACATCAGCAGAAAATGACGCAGTCGGATTAAAAAAAACAGCCAACACCTGCAGGATGGCAGCCCTCGCTGGACTTTAAGATCCTGCAACTGGAGACTTGATCCCTCATACTGTGAAATACACGTGTAGAAGAACATCCACTCTATATTAGAGTCCAGAGTTCTGATCTCATGTGTAATCTGAGGAGTAGAGACATGGCGTCAGTGTCCTTCAGACCCCCCCTCCTCCATCTTGGTAACAGTCTGCCTGGTGTTAACCTCATCTAATTATTGATTGTTTTTGGATGGATGATCTGTTGAGGATTTTTTCTGTCGCTACAATAACAACAACATTCTCAGATGAATATGACTCTGACATTGACTCTACCCATAATGCCATGCAGGTCTGGTCTGTCTGCTTTAAACAGGCTTGGTCACCACTTTAGTGTTTGCAGCTGCCAGCTGACGTCCGAATACCAAGACTAATATAGCTTTGCCCGCTTAATTGCACAAACACAAAAGCCCAGACGGAGTCACATACTGCACACTGATAAACTACTTTTGGATCTGAAGAATTATTCTGTTAGGATATTTTAGAACAACCTCTGATGAACATCAGTATAATAAATATAACTGTCATTATTTTTCCGACTGAAATTGTCAGATTATGTCAAATTAAGAGATTTTTGGGATTGAAAGTGTGTTCAGATTGTCAGAAAGCAGATTGTAGTTCTGTACAGCCGCTGACTTTCCTTCAAGTCTTTTTACCTGACGAGGTTAAAAGAATGTTGTGTTGATAACTTCTCCAGGATTTCTGAAGGTTACACCTGGTTTTTCTTTAGACTTTGGATGTTTTTGTTATCAAAAAGGCACAATTTCACCATCATAAAATAGTGGGCTTTGTTTGGATATTTGTTGTTTTAAATCAACAAGAAGGTTCAGAAAAATCTTTTTGCTTTGGTTAAACTAATTTAAATAATTGATGCACTTTCCTCGTTGCCAGTTTCTTTGAGTTTACTTTGGAACTCACCACATGAAGTGCAGAAATAACCCAGGCTTTAAAACACTGTAAACATAGTCACATAAGCCAATTGTCTTACAAGAACAAGTGAGTTCTCCTCTTTCAAACATACACTGTAATGTCGGGGTAAAGAGTTAATATCAGTGATAAGGACTCAGCTTTTTATTTCCTTTTGTTGTGTTTTATGTGCAACTGCACATAAATGTTGTGTTGAAATCATGATATTTCACTGTTAACTGGTGGTGGTGAGTAAAAGTACCAGTAATATATTTAAAGGCCTGTTTATTTGGAGGGTGGAGCTGGTGCGGTTCTGCTACTTTGGCACTTAAAGGTGGAATATGGAACATGAACACCACAACAACAGCACAAAGCCTTCAGCCATCTGGGTGCCAGGCTTGTAACCCCCCCGTCCCGTCCCGCGTGCTCCGATGATGAAGTCGACCAATATTCCTCACCAAACCTGCTCTGATCCCTGATCTGAGAAGGACGATAAAATATCATGAGTTCAGCTCACTAATCGTCCTCTCCAGCCCCGCTGATCACACACTGACTCTGATAAAAGTCAATTCAGTCCGTGGCAAAGAGTTCATGAAGCTGCCGCGGCTCTTCTCGAGCACACCAAAACTTCCTGCAGTCCCCTCCAAAGATCTTCTGTTCTCTTCACACCATCCTGCACACCTCCTACGTGGTGTGTCCTCTAGCCGAACCCGCAGCCTGGAGTTCCCCCCATGTCAGCCACCTGTAGCTCCGTGTTAGCATGAGCTGCTAATACAGACTTTTCCACACGAACTTGATCACCACATGTCCCCGGTGCTTCCAGCTGCTTGATCTGCAGACTCCACAGTACCAGCCTCACTGTGCTGGAGTATTTACGGCACAACGGTGCCCACTGCTCTGCCAGCTATTGGCTGGTAGATGTAAACAAAATGCCAACGTAGTGCCCGCCGAAATTAACATTTTATTATTAATTATTTCAAATATAATTTTTAAAGGAAATGCTGTATTTTTATTCTACAACCCTCTAAACACCCTGTGGAGGCATTAATTTGTTAAAAATATTGCTTTGTATGAAAATATTCCATATTGTACCTTTAAATCTTTACAAACATGGAATTAGGGGTTATTGATGTTCTTGTATTGTTCCAATAAGTTCTTTATAGTTCTAATATGGAATTTTGAGGATTGCCTGAAGTAAGGTGTAATTAATTAGATTTCCAGAGTTTGAGTTTGACTCTTTTTATCATGTTCCAAATCTCTTCTAACGTGTCTGTTAGACTTCCTGAGCCAGTCATCCGTTCGTCTGAGGAACCTTTTGGACGCAGCGAGGAGGAGAGTGCCCTCAGCTCCGACGACCAGAGGTCACCAGAGGTCACTGTGAGAGTCTATACACCCAGTCCACCTCCTCCACCTTCACCTCCACAAGCCAAGGAGAAAACCTCATCGTCCAAGCTGTTTACACCGAGCAAGCTCAGTTTCACTGTACGTCTGGCACAAAGTGTGCTCTCAAAATACACAAAAGACCAGCTACATTTCAGATCTTTGATTTATTTATTTCTTTGTTTAGTGAAACTGTGTGTCTCCTTCCTTCTAGTCCTCCCAGTCAGGAGGCAACAGCATGAACCTGTCGGACCTGCCCACCTTCACTCCCAGCACCTTCCCTCCCAGCGCCTTCAACTATGAGCGACCGAGACATTTTATTCAGTCCCAGCCGGCTTTCCAGGCTCCCAGCTATGAGAGTGTACTGAAGGAGGCCCAGGAGAACCAGAATAACCAAGAACACCTCAACAGCTCCCAGACCAGCCACGATGTTACAGACACACAAAGTCAAATGAAAACCACACAAACTCAGTCTCTGTCAAAGTCGGTGTCGCAGACTCAGTTTCAGTCAGTAAGTATCAGTCAGAATCAAACCAGATCAGCGGCCCACTATCAGATTCAGAACCAGGCCAACGGAACAGTCAAGTGTTCCCCTTCGTCATCCAGTTTCGACTCCTCTACTTCCACCTCAGAATCCTCGGTTGTTCCTCCTGTTTCTTCCACTGCTGCCTCACTCCCTCCATCTGCCGTGACCTCCTCTCTTACCTCCCCCCCAACGTCTTCCATGCCCCGCACCACCGTACGTTCCACCATCACCCTCACCCCCAGAGTTCCCAGTGCCACAGGCCTTGGCAGCGCCTCCCTTCCAGCCAACCAGGACAGCATGTCCGCCTCTGCTGCTTACCTCTGCTCCGTGCTGCCCTCCCAGTCCTCCTTGTTCTCCTCCAAATTATCTCCCAACTCCAACCTCCCCCACACCTCCACCTCCCCATCTTGTTCCCCCATCGCACCCTCCAGCCCCCTTCTTCCCGTGAAGGCCTCGTCTCCATCCTCCCTTCCTCAGCAGCCACCACTCGTGTCCCCCTCGCTTCCTCGCTCCCCTCTCTCTCCCTCCTCCTCCTCCTCTCTCTCAAACACCCCCAACAATCAGAACAGGTTTCCACCTGCTGTGGTCTCGCTGCCTGCCAGCTACAAAGGGACACCAAACACGTGAGTTTAAATATAAATCACCTTGACGATCACGTGAACTGTGATGCTACTAACTTGTTCATCTCACAGATTCGAGTTGAATCAAATATAAAAACTTCTGAAGTTAAACAGCAAATTCTAGAAGAGCCAGAAACTCTTTTGTTGTCATAAAAACATGTAAAGCCAAAAGAGACATAAGAATCAAACATCTTGCATGATGACCATAAAAGAATTTAGACAAACTTTGTCTGTGGAAAACTCTCAGAATTAACATTTTAAAAGAAGAATATTTGTATTTTGTCAAGTCTTAGATATGTATTTATTATAGAATTCTCATTACATATTTTCACATGGTCCTCTTCCTGTCCTTTAGCCTTCCTAAACCGATTTTAAAGAAGTCTGTCACGCCTCGACCTTCCTCCTCTCGCTCCGTTGATGAAGACATCCAGGGTTCAAAGGACGCTCTGATTCAAGACCTGGAAAAGAAGCTTCGCTCAAAGGAAGCCAGAAGACGACACAGTCAGGTATGAACATGTGACCTACAGATTAGATAAACATCTTTCATGAGGGACAAAAGAAACTTGAATGTTAAAAATACAAACACAATTTAAAAGTTGATTCAGAACATTTTGGGATGTTGACGATGTTGGAGACAATGATTGATGGATGGATCTACTGAACAGGAGGGGATGAACACCGCCCCCTGAGGGGCTCCATAAGTCTGTAATCCACTGAACAATGGAGGTGTTTTTTTTTTCATTAGCATTTAGGGTTTCTGATAGCGATGCTGATGCATCGGTAACGGCAATGTTTGCCTCGTTAACTACCATCAGGAAATAAAAATTACATTAGCCGATGAATGTGTCATGAATGCTGTGTGCAGGAGAAACTTTTTTTTTTCTTTCTAGAAAATCATTTAACACAGCAAATCTCATTGGACATTTGAGAATCAGGCATGAAGCGGTTTACGGCGATTACATGCAAGCTGACCAAAAACGGAAAAATGAAGCACAAACCCTCGGTAAGACTCAGACTTCAGTCGACACGGCGTTTGAGAAAACCAAACAGCTGCCTCCAGACAAGGTGATGGAGTTCATCGCTTTAGATGACCCGCCTTTCTCTGTAGTGGAGGACGTGGATTTCGTTTCACTAAATTGGTCTGATTGAATTTTTGCTCATTCTAGGATATAGTGACGAAGAACCGACATCAGCCAAGTTGTTATGTTGAACATCGGTATCGACCCAGAATTTCCCAATCGGTGCGTCCCTAGTTTCTGACACCAATCTGTTATGTGCTGCTGGGCACTCTCACTCAAATGTCCAAAAATCATTTGCTTCAGTGGAAAAAAATTCCTGAATAGTCGTCTTATGTCAATATTTCTGTTCCAAGAAGGTCAGCGAAGCATCGACATGATGATAAAACCTCCTCCGTGTTTTACTGTGCTTAAAGTAGTTCATCAATATTATTTTTATTCTATGAGAAAATTAGGATTTTATATATATATATATTTTATGAAATATATTAATATAGTGAAGCAATTTTTTTACAGAGATTCTTCTTCCTTGTTGTGTTTTATATTATCATCTTTATTTCAGTCACACTTTACTTTTTACACCTGGACCTTCATTTATTAGTCGTTTGTACAAACTGTCCTAAAATCCGTCCAGCAAATGATATTTAGAATCGTTGTAAGTACAAAAAAATGCAGATTAATCAGACGTGCGGTGGCCAATCGTACACGCGTAAGTAATGAGATGTTCTAAATCACCTGCTCCTGCAGGTTATTTGCATTTAGATGCACTCTCCATAGACTATATTTGGTAATACCACATCTTTTAAAAAACAAGCGGAAATACATTGTTTTTTTTTTTTCCTTCCAATCATGGCGTGAATCAGTAAACTCTCGGAGGACACGCTCCCTCCGGAGGGCACGGTTTTCCAAATCTTCCAATAAAGTCAAATCAGCCAGGCCACATTTTAACTTTTCTGTCTCGCTGGTTTATTTCACACTTTCGACAACTGAAGAAATGACGAGAAAAAGCTGTTTGTCATTTGACATACCGTAAATTCAGTAACTATTCATTTGAGGTTAAAAACAATCGTGGATATTTGAGACTTTCACTGATGCAGCTGTTCTTATGATAAATTCCAAAGTTTATGTGAAAATATTCAAACGGTGGATAAACGGTCAACCCAGTCTGGTCACCCTACACGGGGTTCCTGTCCAATTCCAGAACCAGTTTCAGACCCATCAGCCTGACACTAAGGTCTGAGATCCGTCCGTCCGTCCGTCTTCTTCCGCTTATCCGGGGTCGGGTCGCGGGGGCAGCTGTCTAAGCAGGGCAGCCCAGACTTCCCTCTCCCCGGCCACAACCGCCAGCTCATCCGGGGGGATCCCAAGGCGTTCCCAGGCCAGCCGGGAGACGTAGTCCCTCCAGCGTGTCCTGGGTCTTCCCTGGGGCCTCCGTCCCGTGGGACGTGCCCGGAACACCTCACCTGGGAGGCGTCCAGGAGGCATTCTGACCAGATGCCCGAGCCACCTCATCTGGCTCCTCTCGATGCGGAGGAGCAGCGGTTCTACTTTGAGCCCCTCCCGGATGACCGAGCTTCTCACCCTATCTCTAAGGGAGAGCCCGGCCACCCTGCGGAGAAAACTCATTTCGGCCGCTTGTACCCGCGATCTCATTCTTTCGGTCACTACCCAGAGCTCGTGACCATAGGTGAGGGTAGGAACGTAGATCGACCGGTAAATCGAGAGCTTCGCCTTCTGGCTCAGCTCCTTCTTCACCACGACAGATCGACGCAGGGTCCGCATTACTGCAGATGCCGCACCGATCCGCCTGTCGATCTCACGCCCCATTTATGATGGTCTGAGATCCATCGATCTGAAACTCCGATTGTTTTTTGTTACTGAATGTTTAAGATTTTATACATTTTAAATGAACGGAGTTTTTAATTTTTTGTGACTCTGAAATCTTTAAAAACAAAACAAACAGTTGAAGCTGAGTTTTATTTTGATCATCATGTATGAAATTTTTGAGAAGGTTAATAAAGGATTCTGACTGTTTGGTAACACCTGTGTTTCAGTTTTACCATATAAAGCTTCATTTTGACAGAAACTCTCGTACGAGGAGCGAATGGCTCGCAGACTTCTGGGTCCAGACAACGCTACTTACATGTTTGACCAAGACAATCTGTCAGATTCTCAACTTGATCAGGTAACACAGTGCTGCATCAGTTTGTTTGCTCTTAGTTTTAGTTTGATGGAGGTTTGAGTGTCGCACAGGGAGCTGATTTCCCTCTCAGGGCCCCCAAATACTCATGAACCCAAAGTTGGAAAAGCCTGCCAGTATAATCTGCTGCCACATGCTGTCATTTAAACCCCCCACCCACCCTCACCCCCGTGTGTGAGAGAGAGAGAGAGAGTCACAGTTCTGTCATAAAGCCCCTCACTCACAGGGCTTTGCACCGTCTTTTATCTCCCCTCTCTCACACACATTTAGTCCTGGTGGTTATTTGCAGCCTGCTTTCTGAGAATGGGTCCTATTGAGGGGTGACAACAGGACTGTTACGTCACACACACGTGCACACACACGTGCACACACACGTGCACACACACATGCACAGACTAATCCGTCTGGCATTTAGTTGCGCTGTTGCTCACTTTGTTTAGTTTTCAAAGCAGGAAGCTGCGTTTCTGTTTTTACACTGACCTTTTGTCTGTTGCAGCCTGATTCACCAGAAGGAAGACACACAGGTGGATTATGGTAAATATATTTTATAAATCAATATTGCAGTTAATCATTTATCCAGGTGTGAAGCCTTGAATGTGGGATTTTCCTTTAACGATCACATGACAAACATTTCCTTTGTGTGAGTTCAAATTTTAATCATTCATGTTGAAAATGTTTAATATATAACAGTTTAATAGTGCGCTGTGCAGCCATGTGAAACCGTTTAATAAGTACATACATGGACGAAGCTGTTGGCGCTCTTCCATTAAAGAAGAAAAACCCACAATGAAACTTACAAATTTAATAAAAAAATAAATTTGTTGCAAACCAACTGATGAAAAGCAGGTATTAGTTTTGAAATGATTGTTTGTTTTTATTGTTGAATAACCTTTTGAGAGCAGTAAAGTGATTTCTGTGTCAGGGAGACTTCTGCACCTCTGGACGGGCTGCAGGTGATCAAACGGCTCCAGCTGTCTCAGGGTTCCAACTCGAGTTCCTTCCACATGTGTTTAAGATTTAGATCACACCTGCAACAGAGACCAAACTCTCTGACACTCAGCAGCATGTCTTGAGATTTCAGACACTCTGTACCAGACGCAGTACAACAGCCCCCAAACGTTCCCTTCCATGTTCCACATCAGGTATGATGCTTGTTTCTTTTAGTAAACACGAAGCTGACGAGCAGCCAGAAGTTCCAGTTTTGTCCCATTAGTTTAAAGGATCTTCTCGTAGACACTTGGGAGCTTGTTAACTGTACTTTGCTGGAGCTCTTCTGGGTCCTTCTGTGGAAATCCAAAACTAACACCTTGGCCTTTTATTTTCAAAGGTCTTCAAATATTTTCTTGGCCCCTTTTTTTTTTTCAAATCAAAGATACTTTATTAATCCCCGAAGGGAAATTAAGTGTTGTTGTAGCTCAGTTCTTCTTTAGGGAGCCATTGTAGAGGGTTCTAGCTGTGGACGGAAAGGATCCCCCTTTAGAGGGTTCTAGCTGTGGACGGGAAGGATCTCCTGTAGAGGGTTCTAGCTGTGGACGGAAAGGATCTCCTGTAGAGGGTTCTAGCTGTGGACGGAAAGGATCCCCCTTTAGAGGGTTCTAGCTGTGGACAGGAAGGATCTCCTGTAGAGGGTTCTAGCTGTGGACGGGAAGGATCTCCTGTAGAGGGTTCTAGCTGTGGACAGGAAGGATCTCCTGTAGAGGGTTCTAGCTGTGGACAGGAAGGATCTCCTGTAGAGGGTTCTAGCTGTGGACGGAAAGGATCTCCTGTAGAGGGTTCTAGCTGTGGACGGAAAGGATCTCCTGTAGAGGGTTCTAGCTGTGGACGGGAAGGATCTCCTGTAGAGGGTTCTAGCTGTGGACAGGAAGGATCTCCTGTAGAGGGTTCTAGCTGTGGACGGGAAGGATCTCCTGTAGAGGGTTCTAGCTGTGGACGGAAAGGATCTCCTGTAGAGGGTTCTAGCTGTGGACGGGAAGGATCTCCTGTAGAGGGTTCTAGCTGTAGACGGGAAGGATGTCCTGTAGAGGGTTCTAGCTGTGGATGGAAAGGATCCCCCTTTAGAGGGTTCTAGCTGTGGACGGGAAGGATCTCCTGTAGAGGGTTCTAGCTGTGGACGGAAAGGATCTCCTGTAGAGGGTTCTAGCTGTGGACGGAAAGGATCCCCCTTTAGAGGGTTCTAGCTGTGGACGGAAAGGATCCCCCTTTAGAGGGTTCTAGCTGTGGACAGAAAGGATCCCCCTTTAGAGGGTTCTAGCTGTGGACAGGAAGGATCTCCTGTAGAGGGTTCTAGCTGTGGACGGAAAGGATCTCCTGTAGAGGGTTCTAGCTCTGGATGGGAAGGATCTCCTGTGGAGGGTTCTAGCTCTGGACGGGAAGGATCTCCTGTAGAGGGTTCTAGCTGTGGACGGGAAGGATCTCCTGTAGAGGGTTCTAGCTGTGGACAAGAAGGATCTCCTGTAGAGGGTTCTAGCTGTGGACAAGAAGGATCTCCTGTAGAGGGTTCTAGCTGTGGACAAGAAGGATCTCCTGTAGAGGGTTCTAGCTGTGGACAAGAAGGATCTCCTGTAGCGGTCTGTGCTGCAGCGGATCTGAAGAAACTTCTGAATGAAAACATTCTGTTGTTGAGTTACTGTGTTCTGAAGAGGATGATGAGGGTTTTCCATCATGTTCTTCATCCTCCTTTGGACAATAAACACAAGAGACTCCAGTTCAGTCTCATCATGTTTGTTTCCTTCAAACCGACTGGAAAAACTCAAAGGAACATGTTCTATGGAACCATCATTTTTATTTGGGTCAGTTTCATTTGTTTTTTAAATTATTTTGTTCATCCACAAATCAAAAGCCACATGTAGTTATTTTAGTTATTATTATGTCAGTTTGTTTCACTGTGGGTTTATTTCTTTTCTGAGGAGTAACAACTGCACAGAAATCTGAACTCTTGTGGATTTCATTATGAATCTGCAGATGTTGTTCACTGTGTTCATGTTGCTTTTGTTTATTACAACAAGAAACAACATTTTTTTTAAAAAGCAACATGATTTTCCACCAAAATAAAAACTTTGACATCTGCGTTTGCTTTAAATAACTTTAGAAGCAGCTGGTTTTAACACAAACCTGCAAACAAACACATCTTTATTATTTTAAACATTCTGACTCATCCCTTTTATTTTAAATCCAAAATGTTAAAACCTCCTGAAAGTTGAAAGAACAGTTTCCACAGGACACATTATTAACTCAACCTCGTGCTTCTAAGGACAGAAACAGCCAATAATAGTGAACATTATGTAACTGAAAGTGAGATGATGGATAAGAAGCACCGTCTCTGCAGGGGGAGACACCACTCAGGGACTGATGAGAGGAGCAGTGAAGGATCAGCCATCCAGGAGAAATGTTACGCTCCTCGCTTCCTTCAAATCCCCCCCGACCTCACAGTTGAGGAGGGACGCTTCTGTAGGATTGACTTTAAGGTAAAACACACACCTTGTTACTGTTTCCTGTCCAGAAACGTTAAACAGCAGGTTTTTCTCTGGCTGCAGGTTGGTGGACTTCCAGCTCCAGACATCTCCTGGTTCCTCGACGGCAAAGCCATTCGTCCAGACGACTACCATAAGATGTTGGTGTGTGAAAAAGGAATGCACTCGTTCATCATAGAGATCGTCACGGTGCATCATGCCGGCGTGTACGAGTGTGTGGCCAAGAACCGAGCCGGGGAGAGCAGGTTCAGCATGAGACTGGATGTCATAGGTAAAAACTAGACTTTGTTCTTTTCATGATAAAAAATGAGACATTTAGAAGTTTAAATCAGCTGTTTGTTTGCAGCTCAGGAAGTTCTCCGTCCTCCTGCCTTCGTTCAGAAGATGTTGAACACCAGAGCGCTTGAGGGCGACAGCGTGAGGTTAGAGTGTAAAGTGGACGCGTCTCCTCCTCCACAGCTCTTCTGGAAGAAAGACAAAGACATGTTGCGTATTGATCCCAACAGAATGAGGTGCTCCAACCAACTCCTGAACCGCACACGTCAAACATCACAAAACTCTTTTTATAGATTCAAAACCACTTCTTTAATCTCTGTTCAGTACGTCACAAAGCCGTGACGGGTTGGAAGTGTTTATTTTTAAACAGTATAAAATAACTTTTACAACTTTAAGTTACAGTTTGGAAACTTGTCTAAGTGGATACTCACCGAAAAACATGTTCATCTTCATATTAGACGCTGTCGGCCCTTCTTTATAATACACTAAATAACTTCAGTAATTCAGGTCTCAGCTGATAGTGGTGTTCTGATGATGAAAATATACAACTTATTTCATAACGAGATGTTATTAGAAGTTTATACAGTATTATTGTTTATGGTGAGTGTTTCCTGTTAATTATTTAAACATATTTTTATGATTCTTCTCTGATATTTTCTATATAAAAGTCTTCTGGGTTCTTATCAGCCATTGTTGGGTCCTTCTCCTCTGGGTGTGTCCAAACATTTGCCTGTTGCTCTGACAATGTAAAGAAAGTAAAAATAACATCATATTTAGTGTTTCTGTCCTGGAGAATTTATTTGATAGATAAAATGTATTTATGGAAAAATACAGAAACAAAAAGTAAACAATAAATCTGTTTATTGAAGTCAAGACTGTAGAACTGCACAGGTGCAGAAGGAGCACATCTCAACAGGTAGCATATTTCAACAGAACACCGGTTCCAGCAATGGCTGAGACGCGGTTATTTAGTACTGCTTTAACAGCCATCAGTTACAAGGTCTGTTCAGGTTTTTTCTGTCCAGTGACTTTAAGTTTATCACCTCATGTGCAGATATCATGTATTTGTTCTCCATTTGCACCTTCACGTTATTCTCTGACTCGTGTTGCACTCGGAGACTCTTACATTTCCTGTCTGTGTTGATGTTCATGTCATATTCTGTACAAGTTGGACATTTCATTAGTTTCCAGTTACTTTTAAGCACCTTTTCAAATCAACATGAAACTCGACTGATTTTTATGTGACTATCAGGATCTTCCAGCGGTGGTGGCTATTTGCTGGAGAAAGAATCAAAAAGTTGTTTGTGTTTTTATTTGCTCTTCATCCTTCACGTGTTAATGAAGCGTCTGTCTCCCGGTTTGTCCAGCTTGTATCAGGACGGCTCAGGACGGCAGTGTTTGCTGATAGAGAGGGTGATGAAGTCAGACGCTGGTTGGTACACGCTGTCTGCCATTAATGAAGCGGGCATGTCAACATGCAACGCCAGGCTGGATGTCGACAGTAAGTGTCCCGTCACTCAGCTCTGTTACATGAGATGGTCTCACAGTTACTGCAGAAGCTCAGCAGATGGAGAACGTCATGAATCCAGAACACGGAGAAGATAAAACGCTTCAGAAACAGACGACACTGAGCTGGTCAGTGACCCGCGGAGGACGACACAGATATTAGGTTTCTGTTCCACCATCAGCATCTGTTCTATGGAAAGGTTCCTGTTCCACCGGTGGGTGGGGGGGGGGTGTCCATCAGCTGAACATGATGTAAGAACGAAGTTTCATGTCACCTTTCTGATCCAGAGCAAAGACTGAAAGAAGAACGTCATTGTGGACGTTTGGGGAGAGTCTCCATGATGCGTCTTTATTACCTCCACCAGCAGGTCGTGTTTACATCTGGGTGTGTCTGTCTGGCTGTTAGAAGATAATTCTAAAAGTTCTGGATGGTTTTAATGACATTTTTATGAACGATCAGAAATGGACCAAAGAAAAAGCTAGTACTGGTAGATTTTGGGGGTGATCTGGATCACCATCTGGATCCTGGAATGTTTTTAAGGATTCCTCGTCATTGTGAGATAGAAGCTGTTTTTAACATTTAACTCCACAATAAATGATCCAGATGCTTGTTGATGAGTTCCCAACAGGTTCTACATGATATCTAGGATTGATCTGGATTGTTACAAAATTCCAGATACTTTTGATCCAGAAAAGACAAAAATAGGAACCCTTCCGATTTATTTATTACTGTAAGAACAAACGATGTTACACTCTCAGAAATAGAGGTACGAGACAAGAACATTTTTGTACCTATAGGCAGAGGTGTCAAAAGTAGAAGTAGAAAGTAAAAAAAAAAGCA
Organism: Pachypanchax playfairii; assembly: GCA_006937955.1. Lineage (NCBI taxonomy): Eukaryota > Metazoa > Chordata > Actinopteri > Cyprinodontiformes > Aplocheilidae > Pachypanchax > Pachypanchax playfairii. The sequence goes on from SSNP01000143.1 coordinate 1,056,158, forward strand.
CAAATCCTGCAGAAATCCTGCCATGTTTTTGGATCTGCCTGTAAGTCTAGACAGTTGTTTTCACCAACTAGCTCATCTACCTGGTAAAGGAGCTGTGCTAACTGAATTCAGCTGGTTTATTGATAGTTGGACTGGATTTCTACTTTCTACTTCTGACACCTCTGCCTATAGGTAAATTGTTTTCAAATGTTCCCTTAAAAGTACAATATTGGTCTTTAAAAGGTCAGAAATGTCCCTCTGAGGGTTCAAATTGATATAAAGTACAAATTTGTACCATTTCAACTGCACCTGCAACCCTGGTCAAGGCTGGTTAATCTCCATTTTATTAAGTTTCATCCATCATTTTCAATTTATGTTTCAGAATGTTGGTTTAAGACTTCAAAATGTGGCATAATTTTACTGTTTTAGTGGAACAACTTCATAAGGTACAAAAATGGACCTGGACTACAGGGTACACCCCCAGTGACAAGAATTTGTACCTTTCTTGTGGAAAATGGAGATTAAGCAGCCTTGTCCAGGGTTGCAGGTGCAGTTGAAATGGTACAAATTTGTACTTTATATCAATTTGAACCCTCAAAGGGACATTTCTGGCCTTTTAAAGACCAATATTGTACTTTTAAGGGAACATTTTAAAACAATTTACCTATAGGTACAAAAATGTTCTTGTCTTGTACCTCTTTCTGAGAGTGTATAAACCTGCAACAAACATCAACAGACAGTCGAGACTCTGGAATCAGACGTGTTTAACAGATTTAATGTTCCTTCAAAAGCTCTGGAGCTCGATTCAGAAGAAAACAACCAGTAACTGCTGAACTAATGAATCAATGTTAATCCAATAGTTAAGGTGTTTTCATGGTCAATAAATCTGATAATGTCGATATAACAAAGGTGAGACTGTTAGTTTTGGTTTAAATCACAATATGAAGGAATTGATGTGTTCAGTGGAGGTTTGAGGTCTGCGTTAGTTATTTACTGATTTAACAGTTTTTTGGGGTTTTTTTTCAAGCAGTTGATTATTGGAGTGTAACTTCATAGCTGTGTTTATGCCGAGCTGAGGCTCATTGTTCCTGTAAGCTGGTCACATATCTGGCCGTGAGCCACGTCGTGCTGCTGCAGTCACACAAGTTATTTTCAGACACGTGGCATGAGAAGAATTTTAAACCAAGTTTGTTGCTGCACCTGGTGGCACCGGATGATATCTGCTGTTCTGAGGTGTCGGTCTGCACAACGGCAGAAAATCACTTATGCAGAATTAATTAGATGTTATAAGGAACTCAGTCTCTCCGTGTCTCTTCCAGCTCGCACAACTCCTGCAATGAAAACGGCCCCTCCTGGTTCCAAGACTCTAAAGCTGCTGTCCTCTCTGGTCCACGTTCCCGCTCTGACGGTGGAGAGCCCCGCCCAGCACACGGCCCCGCTGTACGAGAGCGAAGAGCTGTGACGTCCTCCGTGAACATCAGACCTCACGACTGGGTTGGAACCTCCGTGAACTGGTTCTCTAGCAGAACTGGTCCCAAACACGAGCACTGCAGATGAGTTCATGTCTCAGAATACATTAAATAAGCTTAACTTCTCCACCAAAGATCCAAAACATGATGCGGTTTATTTTTTACTTCCCTTTTAAATAGTATTTTTTATGAAAACGAGCCCATTTAGGTCAGAATCCCAGCTGCTTTCTGATTGACGTGCTGCTGTTTGTAACGTCTGAGACCAGATTTTAATTTCTGTGGGTTTGTTCTGATGATTCTGGACGTCTCTACGTTGCGTCTTGCTTTCAGCAGAATGCTGATTAGGGGTCACGGTGTATTAATAGAAGTGGACTTGAAGCGTCGGCTCCAGCGCATACAGAACATGTTAGTTTGATCTGAACGTCTAACTGAAGATTCTTTTCTACGTAGACGTTTATAGTGAAGGCATGTTGACTCTGACCCGTCTGTGCTCTGAGTTGGAAACTCAACAAGGTTTCTTCCTCTAACACACCGCACTTTAATCATAACAACCCACTTTCCACCTGCTTCTGGATCAGCTGCTGCCTCTCAAGCTGTTTATTGTTAAAAGGATGTTTGCTGCTTTGAATGAAATCTGTGTTTTTAAAGCTGCTTTCTAATATAAGAGTGTCTGTTGATAAAGTGTGATTTATGATTGTGTTTAGGCCGAGTTGCTCCTTACAGCTCACAAAGAGATGCAACAAAGACAAAACCGACTGTTCTGATGCCCCTTAAACGCAACCTCCACGTTTATATTAACATCTGCAGTGCAGAAACATTTTACAGGTGACGTCCCTCTGCAGTGCCTTTGTTCCTGGTTTCAGCCTTATTGCCAGTCTGGAGCTCATTTGACATGAAACCATGTGTTTATAACTGGATGTGCATGTTCACAGCTCGGTCTGATGGCGCTTCTTTTGATATTCTTCACAGAAACTTTAGATCAGAACCGGAGGGTTTAGCTTGCAGCTTGGTTCTGGTGTAAACACTCTGGTTCAGACGGGTTGGAACATTGTTAAAAGTGCAGTAAAGCATAAGTGAGATTTTAAACAGCAAACAGAAGTGTGTCCTAAAGTACTGTTTGTTGTGTAACAAGTTCTATATAACAGAATGAAAAATGAATAAAGTTTAACCTCCATGTTGTCAGATGTTTTTTTTTGTTTTTTTTTATGGTGGAAAACAAAGTGGCGAGTTGTTTCTGGCTGCAGGTGGAGGAAAGTTTATTTTCCTAACTAGAAAGTGACTGCTGAACGTTTCCTGTCCTTCAACCTTTCACCTGGTGAAGGAACAAGCAGGTACATTTAGGTTTCACTCAGAAATTGATTCACAGAGCTGCTGGAAAAATAAATGATCTGAACACAAGACGTGTGTCGACCTACAATCATTTATTAAAAGGTTTTACTCACCTGAACAGGCTGATTCACAACACAAATTCTAAAAATAGTAACTCTTGTAAGATGATGCAGATTTCAAAACTCCTTTTTCATCAACACATCAAGTGAACTTGTTGCTTCAGAGACTTTTTTTCCCCCAAAATGTTTTTCATTGCGTGAATTCAGTGACTTCATCAGATGAGCCGGTTACAGATCACATGTTCTTTAAAAGGTCCAAAATATTTCAAAACACGAACATTTATGTAAAAAAGCAGCACAAACTGGAAGAAAACACAAGCATCATTTGTTTTGGTGTCCGTCTTTAAAAAAGGACAAAAATCAGCATGTCAGTTTGGCTGTGGCGAACAGTGATGACATCACAGATCACCTGGTCTGTTCAGTCCACCAGCGCTCAAAGGCTTGACTCAGATTTCAACGTCACTCTCCTTGTCGTTGTCATGGTCACCATCGTAGAACTCGTTAGCTGCTTCTGGCCTGAAGGAGTTCAATTATGAAACGTGAGCAGACGAGACGTGAACGAACGTGTCGACTCGTTTTGAAAGAACAACCGACCTGGTGTAGTTTTCCTCGCCGCCGCGCTCATCCGGGTCGGGCTCGTCGTTGCGCTCGTAGCTCAGCATGTCGGAGGGAACGTCGTGGATCTGGACGCTGGGCGCGTGGTTTAACATCTTCAAGTTTTCAAACACAGTCTGACGGATCTGCTCTAAATACTGCCCCCCCCCCCCCAAAACCCAAAAGTGTTTAGTCATTACATCATCACACAAACACCTGAGTTTCACCATCATGGTCCCGCCTTGGGAGGAGAAGATGTTTCGTACCTGCCTGGAGTTTTGATTTTCTATCCTGGTGCTGACATCAGGATGCAGAGTGAAATCTGGAGCAAAGTACTCAAAATATTCTGCAGAGGAGAAAAAAAAAACACCTTTCAAACTCTGTTTAGTTCATTTTAAAAGCACAACAGCTAGAAAACTGGATCTAAATTATTTTCTCACATATTTCTAATAAAACACTTATTTTAAAAGTCTTCAGCTAAATAATATTCTTATGTTAACGTGAGAGACGGAACCAGCTGTAGCTTTGGACTGTATTTACTTTTCCTCTCCAACAGATGGCGCTAAAGATTTTTCAACTGAGCAGTTTTCCAATAACATTCAAAACACCAAGTTCATAAATGAAGAAGCTGCAAGTCTTAATAGTTCAGCTCATACAAGTAGGAGCAGCTCACCGCTGTAAGGCAGCTCATCACTGATCGGTTCATCCAACAACAGAGACGTCTCAAAGGTCCTACAGAACAAAAACACCTTCAGACCTGGACTTTCATCTGAACACGGTCCTTCTTCGGTTCTGGATGTATAACTTACCAGCAGCGAGCAACATTCCTCACTGTGTATCCTCCTCCTCCAAGAACCAACAGAGGAATCTTAAAACTTTTTACAAACTCCACACAGTCACTGAAGAAACACACAGAGAGGAAAGAGTTCATGAGTGAGTGAGACACACTGGTGGGATCTAAACATCACCAAGTCTGAGGATTATTTAAATGAGACGTTTGACTTTGAGGTGCAGGAGGAAACAGAAGCAGGTCTCACCCGTGTCCTCGTATACTGAGGTTGAAGCAGCCCAATCTGTCACAGCCCAGAGAATCTGCTCCACACTGCAAACACACACACCTGGTTATTCACACTAGGGCCCGACCGATATGGATTTTTTGATACCGATATAAAGACTTTAGAGCAGGCCGATAGCCGATAAATCCATCCACCAGAAAAAATTTCAAAAATATTACTGAAAGCTAAAACAGTGCATTCTAAGCTCATTCTTAAGTTCATGTCTACCTGTTAGACACCGTGAAATATCTGAATTATTCACTGATTCCAAAAAATGTAAATAATAGACAAGTTTAACTATTTTATGAACATTTATTTACATTTTTAACTGGCCATTCTTATTAATGGAGATGCAGAAACACATATGACAAAAATAAATCAATAAAAAATATCAGAAAATATCTGCAATTTTTTACCGATAGCCGATATCACCCTGGACCCCCATATCGGCCGGGCCCTGATTCACACACACGCACACACAGAGTATAGAATTCCTTACCTGCAGTACGATACAGGTGGGTTGGTAATAATCCACCACCTGCTTGATAACGGGCTGGAACAGCTGCCTGTAGCCTGAAACACACACACAGATCTATGACAGTGGCTCACAGCTGTATAACACAGAACTGTGTGTTATTCCTGATCAGTTTTACTCACTCTGGTCATCGATACCGTCTCTGAGAGGAACATTGAGGCAGTAGTAGCGGCCGCTCTCTGCTCCCACCTCATACATGTCACCTGCAGAAAAGACACGTCATCCCTACAAGCCCACACGCATGTAACAACCAAACATGTAGGCTGCTCTCACCCGTCCCAGGGAAAAAATAGTTGCCGTATTTGTGAAACGACACAGTCATGACTCGGTCTGTCAGGTAAAAGGCCTCCTGGACGCCGTCGCCGTGGTGAATGTCTATGTCGATGTACAGTACTCGAGGATGATACCTGTAAAAAACACATGGTGTTAAAGTTGTGTAGAAGGACATGCAGAGGTCATTCAGAGGTCACACGGAGCAGATCTCTCTTACTTCAGAAGCTCCAGTATACTGATGACGATGTCGTTAACGTAACAAAACCCAGACGCCTGCAGAAACATAAAAGAAACTTTTTAATCTGCAGGAATCTGCCAGGAAAGAAGTGAAATCTAAAAGCACTCGACTCTGACCTCAAATTTTTTGGCATGATGCAAACCTCCAGCCCAGTTGATGGCGATGTCACAAATCTAAAAAATGTTGGACAGAATCAACACAAATGTCTCCACTGAGCACACTGCTGCTGCTCACAACACTGTGCTGCTTGCAAAGCGCTGATGCAGCTTGCAACGCGCCACTGAACACCCTAAATGTGAGTTCTTCCTGGTTGGGTGTGATTCATGTAGATGTGGAGCTCCCTGTGAGAAAGTTTTTTTAAACATCACTCTTGTTCGTTCTCTGACTTAAAATAATGCACCATTAGATTGTGCCACAGGAACACGTATGACCATATAAAAAGACACACCTGTTGAATGTGATGGACATGTTTGCACCAGTTTATGACTCTGAGGAGTTTCTGGGTACCATGCAAATGGAAACACGCCGTGTTTTATGAAAAGAGGCCATTCCAAACACGGCTGCTTGTCGTATATGACCATAGATAGCATCAAGCAATTTTTTATTGAATTGGTTAAGGCTAAAAGACAAAATCTTAAAGCAGCTTCAGGAGACTGAAGTAAATCAGCAGTTATGATGCTTGTGATGAGTAACAGCATGCAGATTCCACTAGGGATGGGACGAAATATCGTTTGGCGAAATATCGCGATACAAAACGTGACGAAACGCATCGAGTTTGAAAAAAATGTATCGCGAAATAAAGACTAGACTCATCACCGATGTCCAGACCAGGTGGAATAGCACGTACGACATGCTAGCGTGCTACCTGGAGCAACAAGCAGCTGTCTCAGCAGCACTGAGCTGCCCAGAAATACGAAGGAATGTGAGAGAAATCGACACTCTGGATAACACTGATATATCAGATTTAAAAGACATAGTGAAACTGCTTGAAGGAAAACTTACCCCCCCTCCCCGGATACAGTCTGAGATTTAAAAAATAACATGAAAATGGGAGTGACTGGCAGACTAACAAGGCGCGGCATTCTGTGCTGTGACTGAAATGTCACTCTGACTGACACACGCGACAGAGAGGGACAGGTGAAATGGAGGAATATTTGGATGAGACGAGCAGCTCTGATCTGTATCGTTTCGAGCCGATAGTTCACCCTTCAGCGGATTGGCGGCATAGAATGAGGCTCTTCTCTACTGGTACCATGTTTGCCAATGCTATTAGCTCCAGTTACATTATGTGACTCTGCAAACAGGTGCAGCTGCGCGCGCGCGACTGTACTACCGTTTGATGCCGATGGTTCGTACTGCAGCGGCTTCAACGTCTTAGAATGGGACCTGTCCTTTTGTAGTATATTGTTGTTGATTAAAGCAAAAGCTAAATTTTGATTAGCTCGTGTAATATCTGTGACTCAGCCTCATCAGGCTGCGAGCGCGACCGCTGCACATTATTTTCTGCACAAAAGCATGTTTCAGAGAGGTGTCCAATCATAGTAACTCAGCATGAAGAGAAAACTCTTCAGTAATGTGCTAAAAACATGAAAAGCGCTATCCTGTTAGGCCTTGTGTTTCCGTGTGTGCAACTGAAACAAAATTAAACAAGTTGTTATTATATAGTAATATTTTTTTCTTTTTTTTTTCTTTTTTGATATCGTATCGTGACATATCGTTTCGTGACTCTGACATATCGAGGTGCATCGTATCGTGAGTTTAAGTGTATCGTCCCATCCCTAGATTCCACTGGACTCACGTGTTTTCAATCTGTATGAGTGGAACGTTACCTTGTGATTGAGCTGAGTGGCTCCCTGTAAAGATGCTCCTGTGTATCTTGAACAGAACTCAAACAGACCTGGAAACACAGGACTAAAACACACACAGTGTCAGTCAGATTTACTCAGAGTAAAAAAGCACGAGAGCAAAACTGTGAATGGTGCTTGAAAATCTCAAAAAGTAATTTTCAACGTTACTTAATTGAGAGAAAAATCTGTGGCGTAAAAACCGAGACTCACCAGTCGTCTCCGACATTAAACGCGTTGAGGCTCTTGGTGAAGCCCTGCATGTTGTTTGGGCTGACCTTCTGTAGGAAGTCGATATAGTCTTCAGAGTGGAACCGACACATGTCATGCTGAGAAGCTTTGTATGGCTTAAAAACCTGATCAGGGACAAAAATCCGAAGTTTAACACTCGTTTTTTAAGAAAAATCATCAACAGGCCCCAAAACTAAAACATCCCTCGCTGGTGCTCACCATCATCTTCTTGTAAAGACCATAATGCAACACCAGGCTGTGAGTAAGAGACAAACGGTGTGGCTTCATGGGATGACCAGCACCTGCAAGACAAACATTCATCACCTACAGTAGGTGTACTGTATGTTTACAGGCGACCAGAAAATCCTGAACTTCTTGCAACCAACACTGTTCTGAAGGAAACTGCTGTTCACAGCGCATATTGATGTGATTCAGATTTTTCAAATAAATAAAAATAAACAGTTACAATTTATACTTGTGAAATCATCATATTACGCAGCCTTTTGTCATACCTGCCTAAAAATTTTGCACATTTCTTTCACATTTTTCTGCTGTGTGTTTGAGCGCGACACTTGGTTGCTGCTGCCTACAGTTAGGTGCATATGAGCATCGCCCACCGTGAGACCAGGTTTTGTGGTTGCTGTGCGAGTCCTGGAACCCTTTTCTCTTCATGTGATCCGTACTGTAACATGCCGTGTTCTTACCAGGTACTCTTGACTACACAGGATGGTTCTACCTGAGAGCCTCATTTTAATCACATAAATTCCAAATAACACGTTTACTGTTTTTCCAGCCATTTGTAACAACATTCCGAAATTGCTCATTTTCTTTGCAGCTGAAGCACATTTAAGTTTTGAACTTATGATTCTTTTACAGTATATATCTATCAATAAATAAATAAATATGAAGACGTCCAATGCAACTTTAGAAACTAAAATACTTAAACGAGTTCATAAGAATAATATATTTGCAAATACAGTCTAAAACGCTCTAAACTGTTAGCTAACATTAGCATCTATTCATCGATCGTTTGTTACTCACCGTAATGAAAGTTTCCCACGTCTGGGTCATAAAAATAAGATGTTCTGTTAGTCATTGTGGAAGCGATGAGTCCAGACTTTATATGAAATACTACTTGTGCTCTTGCAGCTTTGCCTGCTTCATCTTCCTTTCATTAGCAGGCTAACCGCTTTCCCGTAGCTACCGTCATCAATGGGAGACAGTGACGTCAGACGGGAGGGGCGGATCGAGATGGCGCTCTGAACGGACGCATATCCAATAATTTGTAAACTCATAGACGTAATAAATCAACTATTCGTTGTTTTCTTTCAACTTTAAGGCGAGTTATTTGCTAGAAGAACACTTTCTGTAGGAATCTTTGAATAGTGGACTGACATTAGAGAGTGCAGAAAGAAGAAAACTCAAGAAGGGCAAGTTTTCTGCTAGCTGTAATAATCATCATGTGCAATAACCTGCCAATAAGTCACTTTCTTTTTTGTCAATACATCACTACATGTAAATATGCAATTGTTTTAATTGATCATTTTTGCTGTCTCCGTTATTTCATTATTCATCCCACCCATTTTTTCCTACTTTTCTGTAAATAAGATGCCTGCTCTCAGAAACATACTTGTAAGTTTCTGTGTTTAAGTTTGATGATTATTCGTGCTCATTTACTTATTTTTGCACACTGACTTTTTATTGACTCATTTGTTGACTTTTTCTTATTGCTGTTACATTTCTTCTTACTTTATTGTGTTTTGTTAAAGAGCTGATATAGTGAATTTCTCCAAGCAGAGATCAATATCCTATCTTATTTCTATCTTATCTTATCTAATCTTATCTCATCTTATCAAGCCAGCTGGTTGGGCACATGTGTAGCCAGTTTCTCTGTTTCTCTTTCCATAGACATGACAACTGGCCCTAATCCATCTATGTTTGTCTGTGTCTCTTTCCTGTCGGCTCAGACCTCAGTCAGCAGAGGCAGAAGGCCTATCCTGGTTCTGGTTCTGCTAGAGGTTTTTTCCTGTTAAAAGGGAGTTGTTCCTTTCCACTGTCACCAATTATGCTTTCTTGGGATTGGGGATTGCGCTGAATTAACGATTCAACCCAATGGGCTGGTTCCTTAGGAAATGTTTTATTGCTGACTGGCTGATATTTCTGTAAAGTGCCTTGAAATTACTTTGTTATGAACTGGCGCTTTATAAATAAATGAACTTGAACTTGGAATTGATCTTTCGCCGAGCCCTGCCCCATTAATTATTGTTGCTACGCCCGCCGACCCGTCCAGTGACGGTAGATCTTGTTGGAAGAAATCAGCGAGCTTTCAGTGTCATGGCGTTTAAATATAAAAAAAATGTAAATTTATGTTTGTGTGGGCTGCACACGTCCCGGTTGAACATCCAACAAACAGGAATAACTGTGCTTTCAGTGACTGTATGGGACTTTTCTTCAGACAGTGAACTTTATGTGAATAAATACCTCCGCAATATACTCCAGGTTGACGCAGGAGGGACTTACAGTATGCAGTGGAGGGATATATTCAGAATAAAAAGACACGCAATAAAAGTTGATATGACTGCTATCAAGGCTAATGTTTACTTGCAAGTCTGAAGCTAAATCTCAGAGGTAGGTTTTCTGTTCATAAAATCATCATCATCATCAATTTAAAGCCCATTTAAAAACTGCAGTGACGCAGACCAAAGTGCTGTACACAAATAAAAACAACAAATACAGAGATAAAAATAAACATACTATAAAAACAAACTTAAAAACACTAAAATAAGGTCAGCAAGGGGTTAGACTGCCCCAACAGAGTTAAAAGCCTGAGAATAAAAGTAAGTCTTTAAACGGATCTTAAAAATACTAAGAGATGGGGCGAGTCTGACCGTCAGGGGGAGCTGGTTCCATAAACTAGGGGTGCAAACTGAGAACGCCCGCTCACCGCGGGCCTTATAGCGGGCTGGAAGAACCTGCAGCAGGTGCTGCTCAGAGGACCTCAAGGAACGCCTCGGGACATAGGGACAGAGAAGCTGCGCCAAGTAGGGTGGCCCGAGCGCATGCAAAGATTTAAAAGCAAATAAAAGGATCTTAAATTTAATCTGATAGTGGATTGGCAGCCAGTGCAGATTAGCCAGTACAGGGGTGATATGTTGCTTCAAAACAGTCCCAGTTAAAAATCGTGCAGCAGCATTTTGTACTAACTGGAGACGAACTACTGCGGATGAAGGAGCACCATATAACAGAGAGTTGGCATAATCAAGGTGTGATGTCACAAACACATGGATGACTGAGTGAAGATCTTTTCTCCTCAAAATGGGTTTTAGCTTGGTCAGCGTACAGAGGTGGAAAAAACAGGATCTAACAACCTGATTAATCTGGACATCAAATCTGAGGTCAGAGTCAAAGATGACCCCCAGATTTTTGATGTTCGGTTTCAGTAGAGCCGACAAGCAGGAGGGCAGAGTCGGGACTACAGCTGCAGGGGAACAACGAGAAAACAGTATTGCTTCCAATTTAGACTCGTTTAAGTGGAGAAAGTTTGCTGAGAGCCAAGTCTTAATCTCATACATACAATCAGAAAGGGGTTGCACTGGATCAGTTAATTTTAGGGCCACATATAACTGACAGTCATCAGCATAAAGGTGGTAATTCACCTGAAATTTCTTTAAAATGCCTGCCAGTGGTAAAAGATACAAGTTAAAAAGAAGTGGACCCAAAATCGAACCTTGGGGAACTCCACAGGTAAGAGGCGACACAGCAGAGGCACAATTTCCTAATGCAACATTAAAACTTCTGGCCTGAAAGTACGAGCAAAACCACTGGAGAGCTGATCCTCGGATGCCAACTAAGGACTCCAGGTGGACAGAGTGTTTGCTTCACAGATTAATAGTTTTGACTGGTATTGGACCATACTGATTATCCAGAGCTCTATAATGGTAAATGTCCTGTATTTGTATAGCGCTTTTTCTAGTCATTCAGACCACTCAAAGCGCTTTCACACTACTTTTGCATTCACCCATTCACACAACCCAATATGTAAACCGGGGGGAGAGGGTAGGGGCTAACACTCACACAACCCGATACGCAGATCGGGGGGCAACATGGGGTTCAGTGTCTTGCCCAAGGACACTTCGACGTGTGGCGGTGGAAGCCGGGATCGATCCACCAACCTTCAAATTGGAGGACAACCGCTCTAACCACTGATCCACAGCCGCCCGTGATGACAGTTTAATACAATTTATTTTCTGTGAAGCCTTTGACACAGTTGTGCAGAATCGAGACCTTCTCCCACACTGCAAGTCTTTACCTCAACCTGATCCAATGAAACCTCTTTAGGCTCTGAAGCTTTCTGGTGAATGTAGGAAAACAGTCTTCAGGCTTTGAATGCTCAAGAGCGCCCTCTGTTGATCAAAACATTAAAGGGACTGTTTTTGTACAGAGCTTTTCTAGTCTTACTGTCCACTCAATGTGGTTTTACACCACGAGTTACATTCACTTATTCACACACACACTCACACGCTAATATGCAAATTGTGGGGCTGCATGGAGTTCAGTGTTTTAGCCAAGGACACTTCAACATATGGAGGAGGACACCGGAACTAGACCCCCAACCTAGACTAGACTAGACGACCACTCTTCCTCCCGAGCCACAGGCTTCAGAGTTAGAGATTAAATGTGATGTTTTCAATGGACTGTCATGTAATATTTTAATATCAGTATATACATTAACAAAAATATTAATGCGCACTTTTGTTTTTGCTCCCATTTTTTATGAGATTAGTTCAAAGATCTAAAACACTTTCCACATACACAAAATAACCATCTGTCCTAAATATTGTTCAAAAATCTGTCTAAATCTGTAATAGTGAGCTCTTCTCCTTTGTGGAGATAATCCCTCCCACCTCACAGGTGTGCCATACCATGATGCTGATTCGATAGCATGATTATAACACAGGTGTGTCTTAGACTGGCCACAATAAGGAAAAGTATGTATTTATAAAAAGTTGTTATGTGAAACCTTTACAGGATTACAAGAGATCAGCAGAAAATCTTTTCAAAACAAACTGAGCTGAAATTAAAGGAGCCTGACAAGGAGGACACAGATTGTGTCTCTCTTTTGAGGGACATTTTTGAATTAAATATGGCAGATAAAAGGTAGATTAATAGCTAAAACTCCTTGCTTATATATTGAGCATTAACATCAGATAATATTCAGTATAGAATATGTGTTGGCATGTCGGCTGCTTTGCGTTGGAATGTCTGCATGAATGTTTGACTTTCTCTCAGCTGCCATTTGCTTCCTCTTCATCTGTCTGACTCCTTGTTCTATGCTTCACTGCCTGCAGCTAAACAACAGAGCTTCTCTGGAGTGAAGGGTTTATGTATTATGTATTACAGTGGTTACAGGTTATAGTAAGTTCAGGTGAGTTTTTGATAGAATCTATAATATAGCGTGTCTGTGTGACGTTTCCATTAATCATTGAAAAACAAACATGTCTGCTGTCCTCCAACCTCTTTTAATTATTAGGCTGGATCAACAGAAGATGACCCTGCTATGATTAACAGGATATGAAGGGTCTTTGCAGGGTCTTTGTCTTCAGGTGTGTATGAAGAACACATTGGACTCCTCAGAATGTATGACAGAGTATGATATGTTGGTAGCAGCGGTGGTAGAAGATGACATTTTTAACTTTTATTCCAAATAATCAATTTTCTTTGTAAAATAAATAGGTAATAAAAAAGTCATTTGAATATTGTATTAATTTATTTTTTTGCAAACGTATTAATCCACTGTTGCCTATCATTTACACCTTGTTGTGGACTACAACTCACCCCTGCTGAGTTTTACTGTACTTGGCTTCAACTAAAATGAAGCCAGATATGGGTCGCAGAGACAATTAAATGGTCTCTGTTTATGCACTTAATCTGTGTTTAAACAGCTATAGATGGATGTATATTGATTAGAAGCACTGCAAAATTTGCAATTCAAAATATCTGAGGAACTGAAATGGAGAAAGATTGGTTATTGTTGAAGTAAAACTTGCCTTGCATCTCTCTAAGTTTGAAAACTGTCCACTTGCATCAGAACTTCAGGATTTTTAAAAAATTACAGCAAAAAAAAAAAAAAGGAAAAACATGAGGCTGTGCATGTGCACACGTGTGCGTGGGAGCTTCATCCATAGTTGTCTTGTTTTGGCCCCAGGGTCCATTTTTTCCTAGCAAAGCATCTGTCTCGGTTTGCTTGTAGGATCACACCCACACCTACCCATATTCACTCACACACACACACCTTAGTGTCTTTGTTTTAATTAAGGCTTTGTATTGACTTTCATTCATTTGTATACCAAACCCTAACCTAAATCACTTTAACCCTTAAGCCTGATTCTTATCCTTGAAAGGGCATCCCACTAGGATTAGGCTTTGGTCCCCATAAGGACTGCTCAGAGTCTGACACCGGGCTCACACTGCATCCAGATCCGGTCCAGTGCGGACCCCGCAGGTATTCCGTTAGATTAAAATCCCTTTTGAAGGCTCACATTAGCTCCGCGCGGTGCGGGTCCGGTTACGGGGGCCGTACGGCACAACGGAAAGAATCTGCAACGTTCTATTTTTTCCGGACGCCGGAGAGGATCCGCGTCAGTTTGATGAAATCTGACGAGCTATACAGGAAGTGTGGCTTGAATATCTGGTGTTTTTTCAAAATAAACGAGTGTACAAACAATTGTAACTTGTAACTTGTAACTCTTCTTTTTAGACAGCACACGCGCTAATCGGAAATGTAAACATTACATCACACCCGGTGACAAAGGGTCCCGAAAGCCTGCAGCACAACAACTTTTCACACATTTGCTAAATAAGGGACATGTTCTCGTGTGAAGTCCCAACAAAACGATAACCCACGTGAACTTCTGTTCTCGCGAGGGCCGTTTCCACACCCAGCACCGGAGCTGGCTGCACTCCCTATCTGGAGCAGATGTGAGTGGTAGCTTGCGGAAAAACCGGACCGAAGCCGTTCCGTAGGCAGTATGAGCCCGGCGCTATAGGGCTAAGCACCCGATGTAAAAAATGTCTGGCTCCGCCTCTGGTTGTAATTAAGGAGGAGCTGAAAAGAACGGTAACGCAGTTTGTCGACCTTTCAACCCCCACAAATGAGCCGCAGGTAGTGAACATAAAAATTAAATCAGAAATACAAGGAGCTAAACATTCTGGAAAGTGAGGTTAGGTTCACGCTTCAGTTTGGTAATCTGAGAAAGGTCAATCATCAAAAAAGTCCATCTCAGTTTTTCTGAGCAGCTGGTAATGATGTTCTCTGCTTCATATGACAGACAGGAAGAAGGTTCATGGCAGATCCAGGACATGGTAGAGTGACTGTGAGTCTCTTGGGAATGTCACTGTCTCTCTTTAGATGAGGAGAACATTGCAGGCAGAAGGAGATTTAAGGATCTCTCATTAGACCGCCGCTCCTGTTGGAAAATTGTCCTCAACAAGCAAAAGAAAAGTAATAGATAATGTAATGGAGGATGTGCAGGCAGCCAGGCAAACAGGTAAAATTTAATGATTTAATAAATGCAGGAAAAAAAAACAATAGTAATTAGAACAAAAATCGTCTCAGTGTTAGAAATGGAACATGGCAGAAAAAAAAAACAAAAGTCAGTCAACCATGGCAAAAATCCAGGTGAAAAAAGTCTGAAGAATCAGACAAACGAATGGATGAATCATGAGTGAATGTCATGAGCTGATTGCAGCACAACAGCTGCACACAATTATACCAGATGAGGCTTGCAGACAGGCGGATGGAAATAGCCGGAGAAAACCAGTGGAGCTTGAGTGAGAGCAAATAATAACTAAAAACAACAAAGAAAAAACTAAACTTACACCCAGAACGTGTGGATTTACATGAAAGGGCAAATAAGAGTAAATAAACTACAAGGATTTTTCTGTCATTTCTCTGTTCTCTTTTGAAACTTACATTTAAAGCAGAACTAAGTAAGTTTTGCTCTCGCTCTCCCCCTACTGGTCCCCTGTGAAAGCTCACTGTTGTAACGTTCCCCCACCGCCGCCGCAGACCCCCCCCCTCACCCCCCACCCACTCCACCCCGCCGCCGCCCCCCCAACAACAACGCGCAGAGAACGCTTTTGCATGAAGAAAGAAAAACAAAACCAAGTAAATGTCTCGACAGGTGAGTATTATTGTCATCTTTGCGCTCCTAAGGGTGGCGTTGCTAACAACGGCAAGGGCTTCATGCTTGTATTTATGTACGTGAGTGTGAGGGCCGTAAAGCAGGTTTGTTCTCGCGAGATTAGTCGGGTCCGATCCACTGAAAGTTGCAAGTGCTGCTTTCAGGACACAGACCCCGGAGGGAGGGGAGGGACCCACGAATCACCCCGCCAAGTCCTTGTTTACCCCCACAGGGACTCTAGAAAACATTTATTGAGGTGAAAAAACTTACTTAGTTCTGCTTTAATTTCTCCTCAATTCAAAAACAAATAAAATCAAAGAATATACAAGAGCATAACACACAGAAAATTTAAGTTATAAAAGAGGCTCTTCCATTAAAAATGTTTTTTCTGAGGTTTCTGTTGAATATTTTAGCTCCACAGGTGTTCTTACCTTCATAGTGGGTGAAAACAGGTCAACAACTTCTCTTTCAGTTTTTATCTCTCAAACTACGCAGGTGGTGATAAAACCCAATTTCTCCAGAGTTCGAACGGCCTGTATCTGTTTCATCACAACTCCTTTGTTCGTTAGTTTTCATCAGCTCCCGCAGTCAAAACCACGCCTGGCATGCTGCTGGCTAAAAGCTGTTAGCATAAGACGTAACAAACAGGAAGAGAGAACACCTGATGTTGCCATGTGCAGCAGGGCAGGAAACAGTATGCCTTGCTCTCATAGGCTTGTTTGTTTGCCAATCTGAGCCCAGCAAATTCAAATTATGAATATTAATGAGTTGCTGCCCGAAGCCTGACGAAATCAGACGAATTTTGACGCAGATAGACTGAAAGGCCTGTTAATCAGTGTTTCCTGACGTTTTTTAGACATAAAATGTTTCATATTACAGGTTAATACTTCAGAAATAACCACAAAGTCATGAAATCTGTGTGAAATGGCCTCTTTAACTCAGCCTCTTAATTCTAATGACCTAGTTATTATACCAAAGTACAACCCATCAAACTAACAGGTGGTCTTACATGGTATGTATTATTAGGAGTATTTGGACTATCATGAGTGAAGTAGAATGTTATTAGGAGATTTAGGAGCCGCCATATGAATCGAGACATGAACTTAGCCTATTCCCAAGCAGCTGATCCAACTTCTATGGGGTTTTGAATACCATGCTGACTAAACCTTAAAAAATAATCAAGATCTCTTTTCAAAGAGGTTCTGTGAGCGCTGCTTCTCAGCCCATGAAACACAGAGCGAAGGAAGATGGCTTATAAAGGTGGGCAGGTGGAACACTAAGTGTTTTCAGAGCCTGACAGATTACAGCACCAAGAACAAAGGAGGAGGTCATGAGAAAATCTCATTTAGGTTAAATCAGAATAATAAAATCAAACCCTGAACTTTAACTTTAAAGGTCAGGTACATAAAGTGATAATCCAAACTAAAACAGATCATATTTGCTGTAGAAGCACAGTTGTATTTTGAAGAGGAATATTGTCTCAGTCTGCTTGACGTAGATTTGAAACATATTGCTTTAAGATGTGGTTAGCCAAATGTTTACATATCTCATTTGAAAAATAATATTTATGAAGAATGAAGACATGCCATGAAAATGTTCTTGCACCAGTGTTCAAATACATCAATAAACATGAAGAAAAATGTGAAGAAATGCACATGCCAAGTTTAGTCTTTAGACTTCATAATGGTCCACTTGCACACATGTGTGTAGTTTTGTGTGATTCAGAATAACTTGTTACTCTATGTAAGTTAATAACAGTCCAGGTGCATTGTTGCTGTTAATCACTATCATAAAGATATTATTTATAACTGTCAGAGTTTTGGATACAAAAACATTCAGTACACAAAGGGTTGTTTGCTCGTGCAGATGTGGACACGTGTTTTGGTCTATGTGCGGGGGCGTTGTATGTGCATGTGTAGATTTCAGTCTCTGTGCACCAGTGTGTCTAAGCACATGCGTGATTGTGTGTCCATGTTTATATACATAAACACATACGTGTATGTTTCTGTAGATTTATCACGTGTAATAACTGCACAGAAATGGTACTATGTAGCTAGGGTGCAGTTTTAACCAACCCCCAGCCCAAAGGGCACCAGAGCGCACCAGGTCCAAGTACCAGGGAGCCCATTAGCTCCAAGCAGACCAGCAACCACCAGCATGCAAAGAAGGCAGCTTCCAGTCTGCATGTCTGCAAGAAAGCAGAGTAGGGGCCAGCCTCACCCTTGACTAGGTGCCTGCCTGCATCAAAGAGTACAGCCTGCCACCTCCCACCCCCAACAAAACAGACACAGACCTGCACCCCAACAAAACAGACACAGACCTGCACCCCAACACTGCTTTTTGAGGTAATGTTTTCATCAGGGTCTGTCTGTTAGCAGGATAACTCAAAAACTAATGGATGGATTTTGATGAAATGTCAGAAATGACCCAAAGAACAATCAATTATATTTTGGGTATGATCTGGATTATCTGGATCCAGTAATGTTTTTAAGGATACTGACACATTACTTTCTACAACATGTCAGGATTAGGGTTAGCATAACAAAAAAAACTCAAAACCCCAAATTACATTAACTTGATTAAGCAACATGACATCCAACCTGCCAGTTTTAAGTTCCCATCATCGGTGAACACCTACAGTCCTACAGATGTCGATGGGTTTTTCTATAATTAAAGAAACTGGGGTTTAGGATCAGAGCAGCAAGACAAGGAGAAATTTTGTTTTTAGATAAGTTCCTGGGCCTTTTAAAGAGGCCCTTCCATTAAAAACAGTTTTCTGAGGTTTTTGTTGAATATTTTAGCTCCACAGGTGTTCTTACCTTCATAGTGGGTGAAAACAGGTCAACAACTTCTCTTTCAGTTTTAATCTCTCAAACTACGCAGGTGGTGATAAAACCCGAGTTCAAACGGCCTGTATCTGTTTCGTCACAACTCCTTTGTTCGTTAGTATTCATCAGCTTCCGCAGTTGAAACCACGCCTAGCATGCTGCTAGCTAAAAGTTGTAGCATAAGACATGTCAAACCGGAAGATCCTCGGTGTGCTGTTGCCATGTGCAGCGGGGCAGGAAACAGTATACTTTGCTCTCATAGGCTAGTTTGTTAGCCAATCTGAGTCCAGTAAATTTGCATAATGAATATTAATGAGTTGCAGCCGAAGTCTGACGAATCTTCACGCAGATAGATTGAAACGTCTGTTAATCAGTGTTTCCTGACGTTTTTTAGATATAAAATGTTTCATATTACTGGTTAATACTTAAGAAAGTACTTAACAAAGTCCTGAAATTTGTGTGAAATGGCCATTTTAAAGATGTGGGTGAAGAACATGATAACAAAAGAAAAGTGCAGAAGTCAACCTGCTTTTGAGGCTCGTTTTACAAGCTTGTACTTGCAAATCACACATAATGTCTCCTTTCCTTCTAAACTAGGTTAAGTAAACTGAACGTTAATGACTGGTGGGCGAGGGGCACATATATACAAAAGGTTTGTAACAAAAGACTTATTCATACAGCTTTGTTTAGAATTTGACTTCGGCTCAATAACAATAGGTGAGCGGCTGAAGTAATTTCAGATGGTTGGTATAAAATAAAATAAAAAAATCTCATTTATTTCCATGTGTGCCAAAAGTAAAGCTTTGAAAAGCCTTTACATTTTACTCTCGTTCCAACTAAATGATTCTGTTTCAACACTGTGGGTATTATATACAGTATGTACTATGTGAGCTCAAGGTTCAGCTGTACAGTTAAAACCTATCCATCCTGCTTTATTCACTGGTAATTTTACCCAAACAAGTAAAATGAATGAATCTGACTGCCTGCCAAGAGTCGTAAAGTATGGTATGTCTAGCCACAGGCAAAAGCTAAAATCTATGAAAGTATTATAATAATCCACTAATCGTTATTCACACAGTGTATCTCAAGAAGAAAAAAGAAAATTGCGTGGGACGGACGGAAAGGTGGAAACGTGAAGAGAAAAATAAGGGAGATGGAGAGAAAAATAAGTAGCAACATACACAGTAGTGACAGAAAGAAAACAGTGAAAAGGAAAGAAAGAGATAATGTTTCCACCAGGACTCAGTGTGAAGTGAAAGATGAATCTCAGAGAGGAAGTGAGAGATAAAGTGAACGGAGGAGGAGCTGAATGGGAGAGAACACTTAGAGGAACATGAAGGGGGCATTCCAGACTTCACCGTTAGCAGTGAGAGAGAGCAGGAGCAGTTAAACTGAAATCCAGATGCCTTAGAGACCAACAGAAGGTCAAGCCAATCCACACACACACATACAAAGCTCTCCATCCACTGAGAAACTGCTGCTTTACAAGTCAGCAGGACAACAACATCAACTTGATACTGGTTCTCCTGGAGAACCTTCATCCTGCATCCTGGTTTTTGGAGGGTTCTTTTCTCTTTTCTGGCAGAATTTTCAGGTAAGTCTCTTTTAAATAATGAGAACATCTTGTGACACCAGAATGACTGTCTGGCCTTTAAAACAGGATTTTTGGGTTAGGAACTCTTGAAGTTAATAAAACTGCAGTAATTTATTTTCTAGAATGATTGAAAAACTCTAATTTATCTTGTGTGAGAGTGCTTACAGTGACAACAGTCATTTAACTACAACATAAAAGGATGATATTGTTACTATGAGTCCAGAACACAAACCTGTTTGAGACACGCAGCATAAATACTTCACTTAGACTTTATTACACTCACCGCTCTGTTTTCTGAGAATCAGCTTGCAGTAATAACAAGCAGCAGGTGAAGAAAGATCACGCTCACATTTTGGTTTTTTTTTCTGAGATTCTAATAGACTAAATGCCACATAAACGTTTTAACATGTGCTTAAAAGCCATTAGAACGTAACCACAACAACCCAATCTAAAACTCGGAGATCATTTAAACCAACAACTGGAAGGAAACTCTTAAAGGAATTTGCTCCGCAAAGAAATTGGAGCAATAAAAAGGTTTTTTAAGAGGAATGTAAAAGTACTGAGGCACCAAAACAGGACAAACATTATGTGTCATTATTCTGAATAGAATTTGGCATGAAGGGTAATTTGCATTGTGATATTTTCCAAATTAAAAAAAAAAAAAGAAAAATCTGCTTGACAAAGACTTAAAGAATTTGCTGTGATCTAACAGATAAACACAGAAAAATATGGGCAACACATGATATTACACACTTCATGGAAAACTTTTGGGAATCATATTGACATGTGTTGTCTTGAACTGAGCAGCTGTGTCCTGGCTGGAGTTCAGCATGATGCTTTACACATAAAGATGTGTTTGCTTCACTAACATATCGGAGGAATTCACCAGGTTCTGACCATGAAAACACATTTAACAATCGGATCGACGTTATTAAAGGAGAACGCCCGTTTTTTGCAACTGGGGCCTTATTTATTCTGTGAGATGTGTTTTACTCGTCATCAGTGGTACTTTTTTGCGATTTGGATTCGTCTTGGAGATTTTTGATTCACACGGCAAACACCTAAACGCCAATAAACGAGAGTCGGTTGGGCCTGCGTTCGCCGACCCTAAATCGGTTTAAAATCAGTTCAAATCCGTTATTTTTGTAATCTCATTCCTCATTTTGCTGTTGCACCCAGGATATGCGCAAAATCGACCCATTTTTTCTACACTGAAAACAAGAGTTCCGATTTGTGTGTTGCTACGAATAGCTAAGGAGTAGCAGTTTCAATCAACTTCCTTACAGGTAATACGTGAGTGGGCACGGAGAGATGACATCACTCTCCCGTCACTGTAAAAAATATCATTTCTATGAGCGCAGGATTCAAGATGGCAGTGGAACGGAATAAACAATAGAGTATCTAAATGGCCAGATTAAAAAAATAACGGATTTGAACTGATTTTAAACCGATTTAGGGTCGGCGAACGCAGGCCCAACTGACTCTCGTTTATTGGCGTTTAGGTGTTTGCCGTGTGAATCAAAAATCTCCGAGACGAATCCGAATCGCAAAAAAGTACCACTGATGACGAGTAAAACACATCTCATAGAATAAATAAGGCCCCAATTGCAAAAAACGGGCGTTCTCCTTTAAGCATCTTGATCATTTAATTATAGAGTTCCATGCAGATAAATTAAAAACAGCTTGTATCTCAGAGTGATGAAGAATCCTTAAAAACGCACCAGACGGTGATCCGGATCACCACAAAAATCTACTCACTTCTTCTTTGAACCATTTCTGACCTTTCCTGAAAATGTAATTAAAATCCATCTAGAACTTTCTGAGTTCTCTCACTAACAGACAATCTAATGAACGCTGGTGAAAACACAACCTGCTGGCAGAAATAATTATGATGCATTACCATGAGTTTTAGTTTTTATTTTTGGTGCTAAAAAAAATGTTTCAGAAAAACTGACGGGTCTAGAAAGTGTCAAGGTAAATGCACAGATAAGAGCAGAGACTTTGAAACTGCTGTGACGTGAACTCTCTTTTTGGTCACTGTCAGACTCTGGCCACATGCTCCAGATGATAAAAGATTTTTAAAGCAGTACTTAGGAGCTTTCAGTTTAGGTTTATTTTGGCGGCGCCGCTGGACAAAAGCGGTATTATTTTACGTGAACGAAGCCTGCATTTCCCATGAGCACCAGCGCGTAGCGTCGTAAAATCCAGATACCCCGTCCGCCAGCAGTTGGATTGAACTACATTACATTTCGGTTTCCAGTGGCTGAGTGAATGAACTGTCAACCTGGTGGCCAGTTATTACTTCCATGCAAATTTCCGAAAGCTGGCATTAGCATTTTGATTTGAGAATAGAAAGATACTTACTAGTCCAGCAGGAACAGAGCCACGGCAGCATCAGTCGGAAATCCCTCCTCGACTTTGAGCTCACGCCAGCGAGTGAAAGCCGGGCCTATGTTGATTCTTGACTGTCCTTTTATCCGGTTACTCTCCCTTTTTCTTTTTTTTGTCTCCTCAGACAAAACTTTTCGTTTTTTCGGGGCTTCTGCCATGTTAGCTGCAGTTGCGCGTAACAGGTCACATCGAGTTCCGTGTTTATGACGAATGGGGAAAGGGGAAGTGACGTATGCCGAAAAACAGCCTATCCATTCGTAGTTTTTTGTGTGGCAGGGTTCCCACCATCCTCCTCAAAGTTGTTTAGTGCCAGTGAAAGCGATACAGACCCCCTCAAGCCATGACAGAGGTGTCATTCAACTTGTTGTAAGTCGCCATATAATCACAGAAGTTATGAAACTATTTCATGAAGGTTGAAAAGTTACTTAGTGTTGGTTTAATACGATGTCAATTTTTCAGATTTGGATAAAAAAGAGAACAGAGGTTTTTTAACTTGATCTGAAAGGGTCTTCCCAGATAGAAACCTAAAATCCTGCCTCTCCTACCATTTTATGTTACAGTATTTAGCTTCTCTATAGGTGCTGCTGAAAATATTGCTTAACTGCCCCAATAATAGCTAAGTGATATTGTTTCAGGGATCTAGTTTTAGGTAAAACTTAAAGATTATAATAAAATAAAAACAATTAACAAAGAAAACAAAATGCTGTTATAGCAGCACAAATAACATGATTACTTACAGATAACTGAAACAGGGGACATGAAGACACAGAGACATTGACTATAGTCACTGACAAATTACTTAGTGAGATGAGTACTCATGCAGAGGGTGGGTGATTAGTGAGTGAGTGCAGGTGGGGAGAGAAGAGCAGGAAACTAATCAGAATAATATAAAACAGGTGAGAACAAACCACAAAGTATATCGAGGAGCAGAAGGTGTTAGACTCTAGGAAACAGATCTGACTGAAAGTAAATAATAAAGCCAGAAACTACAAACTTAAAGGAGGAAAAACTAAAAAAAAATACAGAAATACTACAAAAAAAGAGACAAAACTAACGGAACTACAGAAAATATATTACTAAGAGGGGAAAAACACTAAAGCAGGAAGTACCAGAGGGTAAGTGTAATAATGAAAATACAACATGGTTAACGAATACTAAACAAAAGTCAACGGTAAAAATAAACAGCCAGATCAACAAGAGCAAAGCAGGAAAACAGGAAATCTTCCAAAATAAAATACTGGTGAAAAATCACAGAAAAACAAACAAACTCAAAACCCAGAACCCTGACACGTTATGTTCATTGACCATCAGATTTCTATTTTTGTGTATAATGACCAAATATTGATTATTCTTACACGACTCACTAATTTTTCACCTTTTTAACCATTTATTAGTTTAACATCTGCAATTTCTAAATACAGTTTCTCAAGCTTAAAGTGTTTTAGAAAATAAAGTTTTTGGAATTACTGATTTTGGCAGTAATAAAAAAAAACATCTGTACCAAGGCATGTGTGATTTTATTATGCAAGATGTCCGACAGTTTTCTGCTTCTCCTCTACAACAAGGACACTGTCCAGTTCCCATCTAAAGACGGACTAACTCTAACACAACATGTTAATACTTTACCCACTTAGATCATAAAACATCCTAATTAAGTGTTACTACGCAGCTGTGTGCACTACCTAATAAACTGCTGGTCTAAGTTTCCTTTCAGCATGTCATTTTAAAACCAAACACATGATTAAACCCACATGGAGAGATCATTTGTGAACACGTGTAAAGTAATTACAACAACTCATGTTAGAAATTAGACATGATCTTGAAAAAAGGGCAAGAAAACGGAGTCTTTTCACTTTCAGTGAAATTTTATTGTATTCATCTACAAATAAAAAGAAAATAATTTTCTCAAAAATTAAACATGAAAGCAGGTTGTTGGCCAAGAAATGTCTCAGTCTTTCAGAGTCCCGCCTCCCAACTTCATCAACATGAAACTAATGCCTCTTTTCCACCGACAAATCAGCACGGCGCGCTTGAGAGCGGGACAGTCTAGCGCGGTTCAACTCGCCTTAGGCGGTGGAAACATAAAGCGGACGTAAGTGGGGATATGGACGTGCCCATCTGGCTATGAAAAGTGGCGCGCAAAAGTCTTTGTCCGTAACGTCACAGCGCGTGAAACAACAACAACAATGGCGGATACGTGTGTTTTTGTACTTTGCACTCTGTCTGTGGTTCATTTTGGTTGGTTTGATTTTTGGTTCTTGTGGAGGAAGTCGCCATTGTCCAAAGTCAGTTGTATTTTAAAATAAAATATTTATATGGTTGCTGGGAGTTTTTTAAAGCCTTTTGCGGGAGCGCTTCTATATCACATCGCGTGAACACCACACACAGCCGGGCCAATCAGGGGCTACCACTACGTAGGTAGTCGTGTCACTGGCAGCAGTTTACTGGACCAATCAGTAGACAGGTGGGCGTGTGGGCCCGCTTTGGGCCGCTTCGGACCACCGAGGAGGTGGTCGGAAAAAAGAGGCCGGGTTGGCGCGGAATGACGCGGTTAAGACCCGAGAAAGGCGGTGGAAAAGGGTCCACAGGGGGCTAAAGTGAACCGAGCCGCACCGTGTTCTGTCGGTGGAAAAGCGGCATAAAAGTAACAGTGATAATTCAGGTTTGTTTTTATATTCTGCATTATAACAGAGTGTGTAATTACAGCATCATTAGAACACTAGTTCAACCTAATGTTAGTGTATGAAATAACTTTATAAAAGGACTCCTTTCCAACTCTCGTTTGTAAGCCCCCACCCTCCCGCCAAAAAGAGTTGGAGGCTGTTTTCATGATAAAATATTTATGCTGTTTATATCTGCAACCTGCACGTTATGCCACTCCTCCTCCATAGAGCACATGCTGCAGGACACATTCAGGGTCAGGAAAATTAAATGGAGTTTTTTTCTATTATATTCTAGTCAGCAAAACAAAACGGTGCCAGGTTGACCATCAAAGTGTATATATACAGTATATGTCATATATTATAATAATTTTTATGGGCTTGCAGTGGCGCCCCCTCCAGCAGGTGGCGCCCCCTCCAGCAGGTGGCGCCCAAAGCGACCACCCAGCCCGCCTCTGCTCAGAGCCGGCTCTGTATTCTTGAGACAGAGAAAGTTACATGACCACAGAGGTTAACATGTTTATCAGATCAGGGAGAAAAGAGCGTATGTGCGTCTGTGAGGAAGAACGAAAGTCTCCAGGTAGAATTTAAAGATCATCATTCTGCTGTCAAAATGATTCAAGTTAAATCTCAGATTGTATTGCCGTCTTTTACTGTTCTCTTTCTCTCCGCGCGCACACACACATACACACACACACAACCAGCTGTTAGATGAGTTAGCGTCCTTGTGGGGATGGAACAGCCTGAAGTCGAAACCAGAAACCCTCAACTGGCCTCTGATGACTTGAAAAATGTGTGTTGTTCAGTTTTACCTGAGACTGTCTCTGTTTCTTTTACTTTGTCACCTATTTCAATCATCAGAGTGTGTAAGGGAGAGTATTTGTGAAGGTTTGTCAAAGTGGTTTTAGGTACATGAGATGAGATAAAGTTAAAGGAGAGTCTAAAGATTTAAACCAACATATTATTTCTAATTATTTGGCTCTGTAGCAGCTGATCAGATACTAGATGTTTTCCACTCAGCTGTTTTCTACTGGTTGAAAACATGAATCCAAAGTGAAGACAGATGATGATTTTAATGTGCGCTGACAACCACAGATGTATTTTTACTTTTGAATGCTTTACGTTGGATGACAGAGGATTGATTTAAATGTATTTGAAACATTTTCTTACTCGAGTTGAGAGAAGTTTTGAAGGAGTTCCTGCTTGTTGGAGAGATTTTTCTCACAGCTCTCACTTTCTTTTTCAGACCTGTTCATGCAATCATTATTTTTTCTCTCCTTGTGCCCTGATCTAATATCCTGATAAAGGAAAAGTTATAAATGTGATGCATTTTGCAATACATTATGATAATTTTTCTTATTTATCATATCAAGTTGATGCTGAAGTTAACTGTATGTTGAGAAATACATTTATCATGTTCCAAAGTCCTACGAGGTAATGAAAGTTAGAAGATCAAAGGCTGAATATGTGTGTATATTGTATGATTTATTATAAACTAACACAATTTTATAAAGTTGTTAAATACATGGCATTAGTCTTTGTAACTGATTCTAATGAGGACTACAGAACCTTTACCCAAAGCGCAAAAACAAGGGTCATTTAATAGCTGTACTCAAAAAGAGTAATGATATTTTTCAAACTGTAAAATCCTGCAATCAGGATTAAAAAAACAAATTTACAAAAAGTTTTTAAAGACCAAACAGTCCGAGTATCTCTTTCTCCATCAGAATGCATCATTTCACCTACAATTTAAGATTCTGGATGCACCCACAGCTGGACAGCTGTGACCTCTGATTTCATCCACAGCTTCCTATTTGTTCATCATGACATGTGACATCACCCAAGTGAGTGTATTAATTGGTGTTAGTGTGAGGATCATTGGCTGTGTCCAAATTCAGGGTCTGCATACTTCGAAGGACCCGGTCGATGTGGGCCGTGTACTTCTTCGATCGGGTAGACCGGATGTTAATGGCTGTGAACTGGGACAGGTCTAGCCTTCAGATGAACTCCCGCCCCACCCCTGATAATGTGCTGTCACCTATCAACCGTGACGACTCTGGCCTAAACAGTTAGAACTGCTTAAAAATGTTTGAAGAAACGGTCTTTAGTTAGTTAATCCCACAATAAATATGTATACTGTTATTTTCTTTTTTCTGATAACAATAAGGCTCTTCTGCCTTCTGTATTCTTATTATTTTATGTTTACCTTGAATATTTGTTCATAGCTCAGAAATTAATATTACAGGTTTATATATGTTTAACAAAAAGGCAAAGGAAAAAAAGGCTGGATTTGTCGGTTGCATTCAAAGGAGTCTTCGAATTGGGACTGGCCTAGTTTTGGCGCCGTGACGTAAACGGCCGACAAATCCGGCCTTCGAAGTATGCAGACCCTGAATTTGGACAGAGCCATTGTGTGAGGCAGCCTCTAAGGTGAAGTACATCCCTGGACAGGTTTCCAGTCCATCAGAGGACCACATGAACCATTCACACACATCTACACACAGGCGGACAGCGTAGTCTAGCGGAAGGGCGGTTCCCTTTGTTCGGAAGATGGCGGGTTCGATCCCTGGTGCTGGTAAGTTATGTCAACGTATCCTTGGGCAAGATACTGAACCCACCGCTGCCTCAGGGTGGCCGTAGTCTATCAGGAAGGAGGTCACCCGCTGATCGGGAAACCGGAGCTTGATCCCGTGTCCCGGCAAGAGGCTACGTGTCGAAGTATCCTTGGGCAAGATACTGAACCCTGCAACTGCCCCCCGTGCGCTGTTCAAGATGGCTGCCCTCTGCTCTTCACCTTACAGTGAGGATTGGTCAAATGCAGAGACAAATAACACACAACAAATAAAAACCCAAATGAAGAAAATGCAGCATGTTTGATAAAGCATTTGTTTTCTGTGGATTAACAATGTGTATAATGGGGACACAGACCCCAAATAAAAGGTTTTCATCTCCTCCATTTGTAATCTGCAGCTTGTTCAAATGCAATATCAGTGGATTTTATACAAATTTGTTTAACGATCTTATTACTTAATGCAGGTATGTTCATAACGAGAGAGCTCTGACAGCCATCTAGTCATGGTGCTCTGGTGGAGCACCAAAAACATCTGCAGGTCGGCTGCAACATGGTTTCACCTGTTATTTTCATCACTGCTACTGCAAACGGTAAATCTTTAACTTTTAAACTGTTCATTCCAAATCTTTGAAGAAGAAATAAGTAAAAAAACCACAAAGTCTTCTGATAAAATATACTTTTATCTCTCATTTTTGATTCCCTTAAACCTGCACTTCATACTTCTTGTAGATTCCTCCTGTTCAAGGTGTTCCTTCTTGTCCGAGGAGCTGTAGCTGCCCTGGAGCTAAAGAGGTCCACTGTACATTCAGACACCTCACAGTCATACCGAAAATATTTCCCAAAGGCACAGAAAGGCTAAATTTGGGGTAAGACTAAAATACTGTGTGCATTGTTGTGAATGAAAATCAAATGCCCAACATGAAGCAGAATTTGGATTGCAGGATAGATGCTAACTGTCACGCAGTGAATTTATTGTGAAAGTCCTGACTGCTTCAGAGAGATTTATCTTTTGCCTCAGGTTGCAGGATCATAAACAGTCTCAGGAGCCTAAATAAACCTCCTCAGACTACCATACATCTTTAAAAAAAAACTAAATAACTGAAGCAGTCAGCAGGCGGTCTGCAGTGCACCAGATAACATCTGCTTTAAATTAAGAATATAAGGACTTAGCACCCACAGCAGACTACTGCAGGGAGTCTCATCACTTCCATATGAAGCTCTGTTTTACAGACACACCGTTCACTGTGCTTCATCAAAGCTGAGTTATATTTAATCTCAGTTTTCGGTCTGGTTTAATCACTGCCTCTATCGCATGCTGATTCTCCTGATACAATATTTTCTCCATAGAAAGACTGAGGTTTGTAACATTTGGTGACAAACTGTCTACATAAGCTCCAGTACTGTGGAAACACTGATCACAGCATGTAAGGTGAACAAAAACAAAAAGCAAGATGCTGTTTTACAAAGTACACAGTTCTCACTGTGCTGGGGATGATAAATAACTCTAAACCCCTTTTTATCACTATGGGTTTAAGGAATTAAGATTATCACATGGCAACAAGAACAAATCTGAAGATGGATCCTGTTTTAATGACCACAACTGACTGCTGAGGTAGTCTTATGGAGCTGTGTATTAACAGCATTACTTCATAAGGGATGTATAGAACAGAGTTCTGTAATAAACACATAGCTACATCAGACTGGGAATTAAAATTATAGAAATTATACAGCGATAAAGTAATAATTCTGTCTTTGTTTTCTTTATTGCATTTAACTGAGGATATTGACTGTCATAGAATTCACAAACTTCACTGACTTATAGAATATTATAGTAAATAAGTAATATAACATGAAGCTAGTTTATAAAGCCAGGTATTAATCTTTATGTTATTGCTTTTATCTAAATGTCGTTCCTAATGGTTTGGAACAGTAAATGTTCTATAAGTAGTACCCATGTTTATTATTTTTAGGCTTGTATGTCTGACCAGGTGATAAGAAGCACTGGAGCACCACAGGGTACTGTACTCTCACCATTTCGTTTCACCCTGTACACCTCAGACTTTCAGTCCAGGTCAGAGTCCTGTCATCTACATATAATGACTCTGCAGTTGTTGGTTGGATCAGAGATGGACAAGAGGCTGAGTACAGAGAACTGGTGGACCACTTTGTGTCCTGGTGTTTAAACAATCATCTCATCTTGAATGTGAACAAGACAAAGGAGATAATTGTAGATTTTAGGAAGAGCAGCAACATGCCAAAACCCATTTCCATCATGGAGAAGAAGTGGAGGTGGTGGAGGAGTATAAATACCTGGTGTTCACCTGGATAACAGACTGAACTGGAGACACTGTGATGCTGTTTTTAGGAAGGGACAAAGCAGACTGGACTTCCTCAGGAAGCTTAGATCCTTCAACATTTGCAGCAAGATGTTGAAGATCTTTTATAAATCTGATGAGGAGAGTGTGATCACACCTGCAGTCACCTGTTGGGGGCGGAGCATCAGAGCAAGTGACGTAAAGAGGTTAAACAGATTGATAAGGAGGGCTGGTTCTGTTCTGGGGACTGAACTGGTTCTGATCTGGAGTCTCTTGATTTGATTGTCCAAAGGAGGATGAAGAACATGATGGAAAACCCTCATCCTCCTCCTCAGAACACAGTAACTCAAGAACAGATCCAACACAGACCTCTACAGGAGATCCTTCCTGTCTACAGCTAGAACCCTCTACAGGAGATCCTTCCTGTCCACAGCTAGAACCCTCTACAAGAGATCCTTCCTGTCCACAGCTAGAACCCTCTACGGGAGATCCTTCCCGTCTACAGCTAGAACCCTCTACAGGAGATCCTTCCCGTCTACAGCTAGAACCCTCTACAGGAGATCCTTCCCGTCTACAGCTAGAACCCTCTACAGGAGATCCTTCCCGTCCACAGCTAGAACCCTCTACGGGAGATCCTTCCTGTCCACAGCTAGAACCTTCTACGGGAGATCCTTCCTGTCCACAGCTAGAACCCTCTACAGGAGATCCTTCCCGTCTACAGCTAGAACCCTCTACAGGAGATCCTTCCTGTCTACAGCTAGAACCCTCTACAGGAGATCCTTCCCGTCTACAGCTAGAACCCTCTACGGGAGATCCTTCCTGTCCACAGCTAGAACCCTCTACGGGAGATCCTTCCTGTCCACAGCTAGAACCCTCTACGGGAGATCCTTCCCGTCTACAGCTAGAACCCTCTACAGGAGATCCTTCCCGTCTACAGCTAGAACCCTCTACAGGAGATCCTTCCCGTCTACAGCTAGAACCCTCTACAGGAGATCCTTCCCGTCCACAGCTAGAACCCTCTACAGGAGATCCTTCCCGTCTACAGCTAGAACCCTCTACAGGAGATCCTTCCCGTCTACAGCTAGAACCCTCTACAGGAGATCCTTCCCGTCTACAGCTAGGACCCTCTACTGGAGATCCTTCCCGTCTACAGCTAGAACCCTCTACGGGAGATCCTTCCTGTCCACAGCTAGAACCCTCTACGGGAGATCCTTCCCGTCTACAGCTAGAACCCTCTACAGGAGATCCTTCCCGTCTACAGCTAGAACCCTCTACAGGAGATCCTTCCTGTCCACAGCTAGAACCCTCTACCAGAGATCCTTCCTGTCCACAGCTAGAACCCTCTACCGGAGATCCTTCCCGTCCACAGCTAGAACCCTCTACAGGAGATCCTTCCTGTCTACAGCTAGAACCCTCTACAGGAGATCCTTCCTGTCCACAGCTAGAACCCTCTACAAGAGATCCTTCCTGTCCACAGCTAGAACCCTCTACGGGAGATCCTTCCCGTCTACAGCTAGAACCCTCTACAGGAGATCCTTCCCGTCTACAGCTAGAACCCTCTACAGGAGATCCTTCCCGTCCACAGCTAGCGCCCTCTACAGGAGATCCTTCCCGTCCACAGCTAGAACCCTCTACAGGAGATCCTTCCCGTCCACAGCTAGAACCCTCTACAGGAGATCCTTCCCGTCTACAGCTAGAACCCTCTACAGGAGATCCTTCCCGTCTACAGCTAGAACCCTCTACCGGAGATCCTTCCCGTCCTCAGCTAGAACCCTCTACGGGAGATCCTTCCTGTCCACAGTTAGAACCCTCTACAAGAGATCCTTCCTGTCCACAGCTAGAACCCTCTACAGGAGATCCTTCCTGTCTACAGCTAGAACCCTCTACAGGAGATCCTTCCTGTCCACAGCTAGAACCCTCTACGGAGGTTTTTCCTGTCCACAGCTAGAACCCTCTACGGGAGATCCTTCCCGTCTACAGCTAGAACCCTCTACAGGAGATCCTTCCCGTCTACAGCTCGAACCCTCTACAGGAGAACCTTCCCATCCACAGCTAGAACCCTCTACAGGAGATCCTTCCTGTCCACAGCTAGAACCCTCTACAGGAGATCCTTCCCGTCTACAGCTAGAACCCTCTACAGGAGATCCTTCCCGTCCACAGCTAGAACCCTCTACAGGAGATCCTTCCCGTCCACAGCTAGAACCCTCTACAGGAGATCCTTCCCATCCACAGCTAGAACCCTCTACAGGAGATCCTTCCTGTCTACAGCTAGAACCCTCTACAGGAGATCCTTCCTGTCCACAGCTAGAACCCTCTACAGGAGATCCTTCCTGTCCACAGCTAGAACCCTCTACAGGCGATCCTTCCCGTCCACAGCTAGAACCCTCTACAGGAGATCCTTCCCGTCCACAGCTAGAACCCTCTACAGGAGATCCTTCCCGTCCACAGCTAGAACCCTCTACAGCAGATCCTTCCTGTCTACAGCTAGAACCCTCTACAGGAGATCCTTCCTGTCCACAGCTAGAACCCTCTACAGGAGATCCTTCCCGTCTACAGCTAGAACCCTCTACAGGAGATCCTTCCCGTCCACAGCTAGAACCCTCTACAGGAGATCCTTCCTGTCTACAGCTAGAACCCTCTACAGGAGATCCTTCCTGTCTACAGCTAGAACCCTCTACAGGAGATCCTTCCCGTCTACAGCTAGAACCCTCTACGGGAGATCCTTCCTGTCCACAGCTAGAACCCTCTACGGGAGATCCTTCCTGTCCACAGCTAGAACCCTCTACGGGAGATCCTTCCCGTCTACAGCTAGAACCCTCTACAGGAGATCCTTCCCGTCTACAGCTAGAACCCTCTACAGGAGATCCTTCCCGTCTACAGCTAGAACCCTCTACAGGAGATCCTTCCCGTCCACAGCTAGAACCCTCTACAGGAGATCCTTCCTGTCCACAGCTAGAACCCTCTACGGGAGATCCTTCCCGTCTACAGCTAGAACCCTCTACAGGAGATCCTTCCCGTCTACAGCTAGAACCCTCTACAGGAGATCCTTCCAGGCTACAGCTAGAACCCTCTACAGGAGAACCTTCCCGTCTCCAACTAGAACCCTCTACAGGAGATCCTTCCCGTCTACAGCTAGAACCCTCTACAGGAGATCCTTCCCGTCTACAGCTAGAACCCTCTACAGGAGATCCTTCCCGTCCACAGCTAGAACCCTCTACAGGAGATCCTTCCCGTCTACAGCTAGAACCCTCTACGGGAGGTCGTTCCTGTCTACAGCTAGAACCCTCTACAGGAGATCCTTCCCGTCTACAGCTAGAACCCTCTACAGGAGATCCTTCCCGTCTACAGCTAGAACCCTCTACAGGAGATCCTTCCTGTCCACAGCTAGAACCCTCTACAGGAGATCCTTCCCGTCCACAGCTAGACCCCTCTACGGGAGATCCTTCCTGTCCACAGCTAGAACCCTCTACGGGAGATCCTTCCCGTCTACAGCTAGAACCCTCTACAGGACATCCTTCCCGTCTACAGCTAGAACCCTCCACAGGAGATCCTTCCCGTCCAAAGCTAGAACCCTCTACAGGAGATCCTTCCCGTCCACAGCTAGAACCCTCTACAGGAGATCCTTCCCGTCCACAGCTAGAACCCTCTACGGGAGATCCTTCCTGTCCACAGCTAGAACCCTCTACAGGAGATCCTTCCCGTCTACAGCTAGAACCCTCTACGGGAGATCCTTCCTGTCCACAGCTAGAACCTTCTACGGGAGATCCTTCCTGTCCACAGCTAGAACCTTCTAGCTCCCTGAAGAAGAACAGAGTTACTCCATCTAATTTCCTTTTGAGGATTAATAAAATCTTTTTGAATTGAATTTACAAGAAAGAATATTTGCAGGAGAGGCCAGTCGTAAACAAAAAAAAAAAACTTCTGTACTTCTTTACAATAGAGCACCCTGTATAACTGGGTGCAGACCAGGGGATTGTAAACAAAACTTATTGGTATATACAGCAGACATGTTTTTTTTCAGAAGGGTCTGTTTTCCCTAAACTTAGATTCAAAGCTGCTTAAATACACATAAAACTAGCTGTAATAAACAAAGCCTTTCATTGGTCAACCAAACAGGAAACAGCTGTAACACAGGACTCCGTCTGAGAGAGATACTGCGTATACATATTTATCATCTGGAGTTTCACAGTGTTGAGGAAGTTACAGGATTCAGAAATTACCAGATGCTTGTCCTGTAACTTACAAACTGGAATAAAAGGATATTGTGCATCTTGTGAAAATTTCCAAACTAGCAAACTAGTAATTTCTTGAGAGGCCTAATCCATTTGACATGCACGTTACTGATTTCAGGCCCCAAAATTTGCAATGTGACGGGCTAAAACTCTGGTATTCCAAAGGAATACATTTATGTATTTAAAGTGTAAAGCAATAAACCTACTAGGGTTTGAAGTTCAGTTCCGAAATCATACAAACGTGTGCGTTTACATAACAAGACTGGGCTGAATAGAAAAAAGCAAATCCCCAGAATATTTGTGTTAAAGTGGGGAGACTTTTGCAGTTTGTTCTGGAACAAAGACCAGGGAAGGATACTCTTTTATTTATGCTGCTCTAATTCCCACTGTTGACAGGTCTGACACTGATTTGTTGCAGTTTGACATCTTTTGGAGAATAATATTTTGTTCTAGCTCCTTCTGACTTAAAACTAAAGTCCTTAAAAATGTTGATGCATTTGTTTTTAGGCAAAATGATGTACTAAAGCTGTATTACCACATACAGTAACATTGCTGTTTTAAAAGAGAACATATAATGTTTCGTTTTAAGCTGGATTCAAAATGCAGTAGACTGAGAGGAATAGGCATTCTCATAAAGAATAAAACTCATAAAGCAAACACTGCTTTATCCTTGCATAATCCTTAAACAGAGTCAGGTCATACACTTAATAATCCGGAGACATGACAGGGCAGGACTGGTACGGTATGGAAAGTGCAGCATACAACAACCTGGCAATGTGACAAAACAAAGGAGCTTATAGGGAAACAGACAGGTGTGTGGAGTGCATGTACTTGCTTGTGTGCAGGTGCATGAACTCATTTACAGGCCTGAGTGGAGAAAACACAAAACATGATGACCAGAATAAAACTAAATACTCAACGGACAACCACAACACAAGATAAAAAAAACTAACTCAGAACTACTCAGAGCAGAAACCAGTTCACAGAAGCAACCAAATTAAAATCATGTGGGCAAAACTGAATAAAATAGGTGTGGTGGCACGGACAGGGGAGGAACATGACACGACAACCGTCTGTGTAAACTCATTTTCCAAAGTGAGACAGTTGCTGATTTGAACAGCTGCAGTCTAAGAAGACTAGAATGAAGATAAATCATGTTCAAGAGGAAGCTTTAAAGACTGAGGGTCAAAGGTTACCCACAGTGCCTCTGTCATCCCATTTCAAATTTCTCATCTCAAATTTTTACAGTGTTGTTTCCAAAACCTTATTTACCCACCCAACAAAAAGGCTTTTAAGAAATATCTGTCTCCTCCCTTTCTGATCTCCCCTTTCAGATGCTCATAGTTCTACCTACTCCTTTATAAATCTATTCTCTTTGTATTCTTACAGTTATAACAGCCTGACAGAGGTGGAAGGGTCAGAATTCAGGTCACTTCGGCAACTTGAAATGCTCATGCTGCATGGAAACGATATTAAAACAGTCCATCCTGGGGCATTCTACAACCTCAGGTCACTGCAGGTAACTGTATGTGTGGCTGTGTTACCTGCACTGAAGTACTTTTTAGTTCTCAGTGCTGGTACTTCTTTACTTCTTTGTATTGTTTAAACATATTTAAATATATATCTATGTACTTATTTCCTTACTGAATAGAATCACCACATGTATTAATCTGAAAGTACTATAATTCTGAGAACTGCCGTCCACAAGATATTGGACTTTACTCTCCAAGATTCTGTACAGTTTCATCAGGATAAAGTGAACATAAAATATGTCTTGCTGATATCATGGGTCTGTTCTTTAGTATAAAATATTTAAAGCAGAGCAAAATAATTGAAAACTTTAAGCGACTTTTTTAAACTTATCTAAATGGATACTCACTGAAAAACATGTTCAGTTTCATATCAGACACTCTGTGCTCCTCTGGTTCCCCTATATTACATTTAATAACTTCAGTAATTTGGGTTGCAGCCAAACGTGGTGTTCTGATGATTTTTGCTGCCCTGAAGAAAAATGCCCCAAAACTTATTTCATAATGAGATGTCATTAGAAGTTTATACAGTATTCTTGTTTATGGTGAGTGTGTCCCGTTAATTATTTAAACATATTTTTATGATCCTTTCCTGATATTTTCTATATAAAAGCCCTCTGGGTCCTTATCAGCCATTGTTGGGTCCTTCTCCTCTGGGTGTGTCCAAACATTTGCCTGTTGCTCTGACAATGTAAAGAAAGTAAAAATAACATCATATTTAAAGTTTCTGTCCTGGAAGAATTTATTTGATAGGTAAAATGTATTTATGGAAAAATATAGAAACAAAAATAAACGATAAATCTGTTTATTGAAGTCAAGACTGTAGAACGGCACACGTGCAGAAGGAATCGGTAGCACATCTCAACATGTAGCACATTTCTACAGAACACCGATTTGAGCAACGGCCGTCTGAGACACGGCTGCAGAAAAGTTATTTGGTACTGCTTTAAGCAAACCCTGATGAAGTTTTTTTATTTTGATGTCTTCACATCTGCCTCGGAACCTTTACTTGAGCAACATATAGAAAAACAACAGGTTTGATTGAGCTAGATGTTAAATACCAGGTTCTGGTTCAACTCTGTGTTAAAAACTTTCGAGTAGATGTGGGACTTGTTTGGCTTCATTCAGACACATTAGAGAAGAAAAATGACACTGTAATGAGATTGGCTCGCGTGAAAGCACGCAGTGGATTTTATAAACAGAACCAGCACAGTTCTTTTCTACCTGTAACCCATTAGAGCCAGTAATTAGTTGTACTTTGATTACACTGTTGGATCCATATGGTTCAAATCACAAGCAGAATAAGATTTTAATCAGAGGGAGGATTCATGCCAGCTCAACACGAGAGACTTTGTGATTTAACATCAGTCTAGTGGACAGATGTATCACCACATGTCTGATTAATGTACAGCAATAAGATCCTTATGAACTCTAGAATTTGGGAGTAAGTATAATCACTGCTATATTACTCAGTAAATGTGAGTATAACTTTACCCTTTGACAGATCCTGAAGATGAGTTACAACAAGCTCACATCAGTGACTCCTGGTCTGTTTGAGGGTCTTGTTGGTCTGATCCGTCTCCATCTAGACCACAACCTGATAGACTTTATAGAACCTTACTCCTTTTCTGGTTTGACCTCACTAAAACTCCTGCAGCTTGAGGGGAATCTTCTCAAAGAGGTCCATCCTCATACTTTCATTACTGTGGCAGTACTGGGAAGCTTTTGGACCTCTGGGCTCAAGTAAGAAATATTTTTCTCATAACTGAAACTAACATGTCAGAGAACATATGCATGAAGTCTGTCATAGGTCACCTATTAAACAATATGACATGATGTGTTTGCCTTAGACACTTACACCTAGCAGACAACTTGTTGGAGGAGCTTCCTGCTGCTGCCTTAAAGACAGCTCCAAGGCTCGAGCTCCTTACTTTACATGGTAATCTCTGGAATTGTGACTGTCAGCTTAACTGGTTGGTGGAATGGAGCAACACACATGAAGGTAAGAATTTAAATTAGATGAAAGATAATCCTTTTTTATGATTAGACTCCTTTTCCATCTCTTCTTCTCCTTTAGGCTACAAACTTGTGTTTAATCTGTTTCTCTCCCTTGTTCTGATATCCATCAAATGATTCCTGCTACCTTGTTTTTATTTATTTTCAAAACTACTTTCATCGTATTTATCACCACTTTTCTTTCAGGAATAGTCAAATGTAAAAAGGAACGTGGATCTAGTGAGACGTGCCCTCAGTGCTCCTTTCCTCAACATTTGAATGGCACTCAGCTGCTGGGGTTGACTGCAGACAAGCTTACCTGTGAACGACCAGTTCTTCGCTCCCCTCTTAAGCAATGGGACAATCCAACGTGGGCTGAATCTGAAACAGAGCCTGATCTTCCTTACACCCGGGACTTGGAAAAACCTTTAGGCCAGATGATCATTATTCTCTCAGACAGCCATGGAAACCGTGCCCATGTGGAATGTGATGTGTGTCATCCAGGAGAGAGTTCCCCCATGACTTGGGCTCCAAATCCACATTCACCTATGGAGTTATTCCTGAATGTTTCACTGATGACTGTCCTCGAATGTGAAATTGATCGGGAGACATTGCAAAATCTCTGGCAACTGGTTGCATATTACTATGAAAGCCCAGCGATTTTAGAGAGGGGTCAACTGAGGTCAAATACAAGCAGAGTTACCTATCAGTACACACAGGTTGTAAATGAAAATTCACCATATTTCACAGAACTAAAGGGATACTTAGAAGCAGAACCTGCGTGGTTGCTTCAACCCAGAATTACATTGAAGTTAAACAGGCAGCAAACAACAACAAGTAAACTTGCAATGGATTTCACTACTTTAATTAAACAAGACATCAACAGCCTTAGGGGGCAGGATGATGACATTTACCTTGCTTCTTCCTGGGCATTAATTCGTAGAAGAACAACTGGGCGTGTCCAAGCTGCTCTTGAGGGTTCAAAGGTTTATTTGGAGTGTAGTGTCATAACTTCTGGCTCAGAAGTTAAAGTGGAGTGGATGCTTCCAGATTTGTCGACTGTAGAGGATTCAACAGAGAGGATAGAAATTTCTGACAGAGAGCAACTTGTAATTTTAAATGCCACTCTTTCTGATTCAGGTCTCTACCACTGCATTGTCAGAACTAAAGCTGGTGTGGACTTGGTGTCAATGAGACTCGCTATCAAAGAGCACGTGTTGAGTCCAACAGCTTTTAATGGTGAGAAAATATTGGTAAAAAAGGGTAATTCGCTCTCTCTTTCATGTGAAGTAACCTCAGCTCAGCCCAGTCAAACTTTGTGGTATCTCCCAAAAAAACAAGTCCTTCTCCCCACACAGCAAACAAATAAAGCTGAAGTAATGGAAAATGGGACTTTGGTGGTAAGAAGGATGACACAGGAAGATGCAGGTGAATACAGCTGCATGGCCTCTAATTTGTATGGAGTTGACATGCTGTCTCACATGGTGGAAGTCACTGGAGAAAAATCTTTAGATGTGTCCAAAGTACAGACCGAAACAGAACAGGCTGTCTTACAGCTGGATGTGGAGGGAGAAGAGGGTTCAGGGGGAGATTATCAGGAAATTCAACGCCCTTATGCTACACAGCTCCCAGAGAAGGTAGCACAACCACAAAGGAAGCCCGGTGGGTTTGTGAAAAGGATGCGCTTCAAAGATTCAAAGAGAAAACCCAATACATCTGTTAAGGAACTGGATCCAAATCGTTGGGCGGAGGTATTGGCTAAAGCTAATGCTAAGCCAATTGTTCCTGTCTCCACAGAGCCGCCACTAGAAGAGCCCAGTACTGTATCTGTCGAAAGAAGTATGGCCAAGCCCACAACTATTAAAACAACCACAAATGCTTTCACAGTTAACCCTTTCCTCTATTTTACTACACTTCATTATCCCAACCCTACAAACTTTCCTTCCCACCCAAAAGTTTGGACTGAGACTCCTTCAAATAACAAGAAAACAGGAGAAAACTACAAATTTTATGAAAGACTAGACAATCAAAAGCAGCAGGTTTTACAACCTGCTTTTCCAGAAAGCACAGCACCATCCCAACATGTTGGCAAGGGAACCAGTCATCCTGCCAGTGACACAGAGAGAAAACATCCTGGCAATGGAAGGAGGAACTTCAACTCTGTTCCCGGTGTGTCTAACAGGAGAAGACTGTTTCACAGACGTAGAAAACCTCCACACGTAAACCCCTTCAGACGAATTGCCCCACCAACAACAGCATCCACCACAACCACCACAACTACTGCTGCTACTACTACTACAATCCATGTTCCAACCACAACATATTACCATGAGCCTTCATCTGCTGAGTATGAGACAGAGGAAGATTATAGCACATACCATGAAGAATATGATTACAAGAATGGTAAAGCTTTAGATGCTGTAGAGGTTTTAATTGGCAGTAGCATTACTCCATTTTCATTGGTTACAGAAAGAGACCCTTCAATAGGTAGGCAATATTTACCGACTCCAAAGACAATTCACACACCAAAGGTGGAAAATAAAATTCTTTTGAGAGCCAAGGATCGTGTAAACTTTGAGAAATCTGCAACTGAACGAAATGAGGTGAGAGAACAAACTGTGGAAAATATCAGCAACCATATGGCTGTGAGAGAGAATGAGAGGAAGGATGTGATCACAAGGGACAAGCAAGAAAAACTCACAAAGGTTGACGAAACAATAAAAATGCAGTTGGTTACACAGAGCTACCATGCACGAGATAACATTCAACCATCAACACATTACAGACCAAAACCTAAACTTCAACATTCATCAGAACAAAATACACCAACCCACACAAGAACCTTGTCCACCAAAGACTTTTCAACAGACAGACCAATGGAAAA
The DNA here is from genome assembly GCA_006937955.1 of Pachypanchax playfairii. Taxonomy (NCBI): domain Eukaryota; kingdom Metazoa; phylum Chordata; class Actinopteri; order Cyprinodontiformes; family Aplocheilidae; genus Pachypanchax; species Pachypanchax playfairii. Next base: position 1,096,947 of record SSNP01000143.1, read on the forward strand.
GGCCCCACAAAAAGAGGATAAAATAGTAAAAAAAACAACTGAAAAGCCGATAATCCAATTCCCCATAATGGAACCACTACATCCTTGGCTTTATAACACCAACCAGGGAAGAGAACAAACAACCAAGATTCCACAATCCAAACAAGATGGAAAACCAGAAAAACAGAGTGAATTGAATCCAGTCAGGTTTTCCCAGCCTCCCGGAGTCCCTCCAACCTCCCACTGGTCTGGGCACCATCGTCCTCATCATTACAACCCAATCTACCCTCAAATGTCATTTCCTCACTTGAGGCAAGGTAAATATACCTGAAAACAACAATACTACAACTTGACCTATTATTGTGGACTTGTGGATGCATCGATCAAATCCTAATTGCAGTACACTGTCTCTTGTAGGTCCTGACTCACGTCCTGGATCCACCCATCGACCCTGGCCTTTACCTTACCCATGGACACACAGCTCATTGGTGACCAATAGACCAGAGATAATAGCTGACACTGTAAAACCCAATCCTACTGTCTCTGTGACAGACAGCAGCAGATTTGTACAGTCCTATCATCTTCATCAAAGTCACCATGTCGACAGTAGAACTCAATCAAGAGATCATCTGTTTCTATCGAGACTCAGAAACAGATACAGACAGGTAGGAGGGCTGTGGGTGGGGATGACAGGTAGCATAATCTCTGTTTGCCCCTTTTGAGATTTATAGGTTATTGTAAGTTTTTCACACTTATGTTTCAGATCATCAAACTAATTAAAAAAGGTAAACAAAGGTAACATAAGACATTCTGGGGTCTAATTGGAAGGGGGGCATGGGCTCCTCTGGGCCACCCCTCTGGACACGCCCCTGCTCTTGAGTTAATTTTGGTTTTCTGGCCCCTCCTAGAAGAGGTTGACCATTGTTCCATGCTTTTTCTCAATTAGTGGATAATAATCCCTGTGGTCCACTGGAGTCCTGATACTTTAGAAGTAACTTCATAACCTTTTATAAACTGATGAACCTTATTCAGTTTTTTTATGTAATTTGTTCCTGAATTTCCTTGGATAACGGCAGGATGTCCAGTTTTTGAGGATCTTTTGGTCTACACCATTTTGTCAGGCAGGTTCAGTTTAAGTGATTTATTGAATAGGCCTGGGTGTACATAAAGAAATTAAGTCCATATTTCTAAACATGTGAAACACCACAGTTCATTTGTTTGTTACCAGGGTAGGGGTCACTTTTTTATACGTGTAGGTTTGGATTTTACCCCACTAATTAATAACACCTTAATTTAAAACCTGAATTTTCTGTTTACTATCTTTGTTTAATATTCTGATTTGCTTGATGATCTGAAACATTTAAATGTGACATCTTTACATACAATTACCGAAGTAAAACTAAATGTAATTAACTACAAATAGCTGCTTGGTCAGATAATCAAAACCTAAACACAAAATAAATTACAATATTAATGTTAGTGGATCATTCTGAACACATAACTTTGTTTAAAATTTTTTCAGGCTCAGCTTGATCGCATTGCTCAACTAGGGAGGATAGTGACACCCAAACCTCGCACTAGCTACCACATTCCTCCACGTCCCATCAGACCTAAAGCTAACCCTCCATACAGGCCTCACACCCTGGTTCCAACAACACCTACTGTTCCTTCACCTCCGGAGCACTCTACTAAACCTTCATCATCAGCACTGCGTGGTTTCGCCCCAACTCCTCTCACCTACAACCCCACTACAGCTCGGACCGGAGGTGCGTGGCCTGTTGAAGGTACGTGCAGAGCAGATATGAACTACCAGTGAAAATGTTTAAACACAGAGTGAGTTTATGTATGTATGTCAACCTTCCTTGAAGAACAACTCGGCTCCTGGAGTCCTAAAGCGGTGCCTCCTGTCCCATGGCTGCTGAGAGCGGAAACTGGTGAGGCGAAACCACGAATCACCACGATGACCACGGCAAGTGTGTCAGTGCTGGCAGAAGATAACGTGTTCCTGCCCTGCGAAGCAACTGGGAACCCTGAGCCCATTGTTGCTTGGACCAAAGTCTCCACAGGTAACATTACAGACAAAAACTAAAAAGAAAAGACAGAGAAAAGCCAAAAGAAAATCTAGACAAAGTTGTTGCATATTAAACATATTACTACTACTACTACTACTACTGTCATTTAGCAGACGCTTTTATCCAAAGCGACTTACATTGAGAGAACATACAAGCAAGAATTCAAAGAGAAGGAAAAAAATATAAGGAGGCGGACTGTTTGGAGTCCAGTTTAATTCCGACGCTGATACATCAAGTGTATCAATTTTTTTTTTTTTTTTTTTTTTTTTTTTTATTAAAACCATTATAAAACCATTATATTAAAACCAACTTTAGTATTTAAAAAACAAGAAAATGATCCAAGAAAAATTCTGATCAGGATTAAGAAAATACACAAAATATTTCAGTGAAAAAATATGAAAGCAGAAACTTTACTGAACTTATCCCTTGTTTCCAATTTTGGGTCTCGTTTCAGGTGCCACCATCCCAGCCAACAACAAACATGGTCCACGTTTTGAAGTTTTGAGAAATGGAACTTTTGTTATAAAAAATATCCAGCTTCAGGATCGAGGACAGTACCTCTGCACAGCCCACAACAGGTTTGGATCAGATCGCATGGTCATTACTTTAGCTGTCCAGACCGAGGCCCCCAGAATTCAACCACCAAAGTCCACAGAGATAGCAACCTACGTCGGGAAAAATGTTTCATTTGATTGCCTTGCTTCAGGTAAACCACCAGCCCAGATTTCCTGGATTCTCCCAGACCGAACATTTGTTCGAGAAGCTGGGACCATTCACACCCCCCTCTCTCCAATGTCGCTGCTTCACAATGGGACCCTGAAAATACATTCAGCTAATTTCTCCAGCAAAGGAGATTTTAAATGCATTGCAAGTAATGCAGCAGGTGCTGATACGGTCACTTATCGCCTACATGTGGCAGCTCTGCCTCCAAGCATCACTGAAGGAGCAAAGGATTCAGTGATGGTTCTGCAAGGTAAGACACAAAACCCACTGAGAACAAATCCAATTCAGAAACTGTTTGTGACTTACAGTGAAACATATAACAATTCTAAATTGATTGACCAGGTGGGAGTGTGTATATTCACTGCTCTGTGAAGGGGGAACCAGTTCCGACTTTGAAATGGCTGCTCCCAGCAGGCATCCATGTCAAACCATCACAGTTTCTGGGACGCAGACTCTTTGTCTTCCCCAACGGGACACTACTTGTAAATAATGTTTTGCCGGCAGACGGTGGGAGGTAAGAGAAGTGTATTTCTTTTTGTCTTGCTATTTCTCTGTGTGCTTATCAAGTGAATGACTGAATTAGGACATCCAGATTTCAACTTCAGATTGTCTGCATAAACTTTTTAAGCCCCAGATTGCTACCATGATGTCACAAATGTCATTATAATTCTAACAGTTACAAATAGCTGGTTACCCATTTGAGTTTCTTAAATGTGTTTCCAGTAACTTATTTTATATATGATATGGCGGGCGGCATAGTGTAGCATAAGGGAGATCGCCCTTCGTTCTAAGAACTGAGGTTTTCGATCCCCCTACGATGAAGTATCCTCGGGCAAGTTACTGAACCCGTCACTGCCTCGGGGCGGCCGTAGTCTATCAGGAAGGAGGTCATCCTCCAATTAGGGAGACCGGAGCTTGATCCCGAGTCCCGGCAAGAGGCTACGTGTCGAAGTATCTTTGGGCAAGATACTGAATCCCGCAACTGCCCACTGGGCGCTGCACAAGATGGCTGCCCTCTGCTGGGGATGAGTTAAATTGCAGAGCCAAATTGCCCCACGAGGGATTAATAAAAGAAAAATATTATATTGTATTGTATCTACATATCATATACATATCTATGATATTCTGTCTGTCTGCCTGCCTGCGTTTTTTAATTTAAGTGTCTTACCACACAATAATAGAAAACAATCATGTCTCATGTAAAACAAATGTAGAATTAAACTCAGTTTTTCTGAAATTTTAAACCAAAGTGTATGAATCCAAAAGCAAAACTACAAAGTATTATAATTGACACATTTGCATTTTGCTTTCCACTAAATCAAATATTTAAACTGCAGTAAAAAAAAATCAGTTTTCTAATATGGAAGAGATACTGAACATGCTTAAAAAACATTTAAAAGTGCAATATGGAACACAAACACTACAGCAACATCTGGTGTGCGGCTGCCGCAGCTACAACAACAAGACAACATTAACCTGTAATATGAAACATTTTATATATAAAAAATGTTAGGAAACACTGATTAACAGACCTTTCAATTTTTCTGCGTCAAAATGTATCTGGTTTCGTCAGACTTCGGCAGCAGCTCGTTAGTATTCATTATTCAAATTTGCCAGACTCAGATTGGCTAACAAACTAGCCTATGAGAGCAAGGTATACTGTTTCTTGCCCTGCTGCACATGGGAACAACAGACGTTCTCTCTTCCTGTTTGCTACGTCTTATGCTAACAGCTTTTAGCCAGCAGCATGCTAGGTGTGGTTTCAACTGCAGGAGCTGATGAATACTAACGAGCAAAGGAGTTGTGACGAAACAGGTACAGGTCGTTTGAACTCGGGAGAACTCGGGTTTTATCACCACCTGCGTAGTTTGAGAGATTAAAACTGAAAGAGAAGTTGTTGACCTGTTTTCACACCCACTATGAAGGTAAGAACACCTGTGGAGCTAAAATATTCAACAGAAACCTCAGAAAAAACGTTTTTAATGGAAAGGCCTCTTTAAATAATATTTCTCTAAACTTTGAAGAATGAAAATACACGATTATTTTCATTCTACAACCCTCTAAACACTTCGTGGAGGCATTATGTTGTTAACAATATTCCTTTCATGAAAATGTTCCATATTCAACCTTTAAATATTATATATGATATTTATATTGTCTATTATTATGTAAAATGTTTATACAGCAAAAAAAGATAAGTTCACCAAATGTGCTACCTCTTTAATAAATGTCCCAATTTTCACAATGTTGGAATTTTTCATATTTTACTTCAAAGATGTAGAGCTAGAATGAATTCACCAAACTTCCATCAACCCTTACAGGTACGAATGTTTGGCTACTAACGCAGTGGGAATTGCCAAAAGGATGGTTCAGCTGGAGGTGAAAGAAGATTCTATTGCTCCACAGCCTCTTCCTCCCCCTCCCTCCCACCACCATGCTACTCGATCACATCAACACAGTGTTTCAGCCATGTATGGCTCCACTGTTTTCCTCCATTGTCCAGAGTCAACTGGATCTATAAGAGGGACTGTGTGGCAGCTGCCCTCCCGGTCCATTCTGGAGCATCGATATAGGCAAATAATTAACTCCATGAACAGCCACAGCATCACTTTACATTTAAATATGTCAAAACTGGGGTCATTAAATTGCTTTATTTACTTCATACTTGTGTCTTGTTTGCCTCCAGCTCAGAGAAACCAGTCAGAGTCTTTCGTAATGGAACTCTAAGGATTTCACAGCTAACAGAGCTGGATGCAGGAAAGTATCTGTGTATCTTCCAGCGACCCAATGGAGAGAACATGGAGCAGTTTCAGGTACGACCAGGATCAATGTCAAGGAACAAGGATTTTTTTTTTAACTACAAAATTATTAGATTAGGTCTCAAGGCATCTTTAGTTTAATTGCTGTTAAAGAATAAAAAATGTTCCCGCTTTACTATTTTGGTAAAGATTGAACAAAGCTGACTGTACATGATACTGGTTTTTAATAAGAATCAGAATACTTTCTAGAAAGTTCTTACAAAAATGTAAACAGTGCCCATTACTTTCTGCATACAAGATATTCCTAAGCTGCTTTGATATGTTATAAAAAGTGTAATTAATTTTGCCAGTTTTTCTTGTGGGGCTTTTCGGTTGTGGTTTTTATCGATCTGCATTGCTGTGGTAAAGCTGGACAGAATGATGTACATGCATGGATGCACTTTTTTTTCTTTTGGGTCATATTAATTTTGATGGAGGTATAACTAAGATCCAGTTAAGAGGTGGATAATAATGCATTGCATGGCTTTGTCATGCTTATACATTGCTCTCCATGCATTTCTATGGCCGACACCAATCACCATAGATAAGTTTTAAACTATTTGGACTTGTGGCAAAACCATATTTGGTTGATTCAATCACGGTTACTGGATTTTTTAATTTCCAATCTGCAATACTATTTTGGTTTGAGAAAGAGAGTAACATTTAAAGTGTTTGTTGCATTCCATGTGAAGTAATCTTTTTTAAAGTGCTTGCTGTTTCATGCTATTGGAACTAATGAGATAACCTTTTGTAACAAATGAAGCATAACTATTATCAACACAATATTTTAGCTCCAGTCCTTTGCAGAATGTTTCACTACAACATTTTGGAACCACTGTAAACTTTACACCCACAGAAAAATAAACATGAATTGCGAACTTGGCACTAAAATTAAACAAGTTCCCAGAAACACAGCTTAGCTTAAAGAGAAACTCACCCTCCTCTAAATTATCTTTCAGCCTTCTAACTGCTGTTTTAAAAAATGCTGAAAGTAGGCATCACTTAGGACCCTGGGGGGGGGGCTGGGCTGTGATTGACTTCACACTTCCCGGTTTTTAGCCAGAGTGCTAAAGATTAGCTCTATGTGTGACTCTGCCTTTTTGGAGAAAGGTAACCTGAGCATGATGAGAATATAACGTGCATAAATCACAACCACTGCAGTGAAGTCTTTGCTCTGATTTCATTATTCTTTTAATGATATTAGTGATTCTCTTTGTCATAGTTTTCAGAGTAGTTTATCAATTGATTGTTATTAGTCTGAATGCCAAAGCTACTGCCATGTTGCAGAGAGGTGTCTGAGTAAAAGCCTGAATAAAAATAGAATCTGCACAAATCCACACAATCACAACCACTGCAGTGAAATTGAAGTCTTTGCCCTAATTTAATTGTTCCTTTACTGATATTAGTTATTCTCTTTATCGTAGTTTTCAGCCAGTTGCTCTAAATCCCTGTCTGCAGCTCTTTGGTGAGAAGCTGGAGACAACGGGCGGGCGGGGTCGAGTGTGTCTGTCTGACAGATGGTTTTATACTCCAGGAGGCGTGTCTTAGAGATGATGCTAGTGACATAGACATGTACTGCTGACATGGACATGTACTGTTTTCAGCCAATCACAAAATTCAAATGCAGTACCCACCTTTCAACCCTAAGAGGGCAGCACTAAGACGTTTTTAGACTAAAAAGTGTAGAATTTAACAAGTTTACATGAAAATGTCAAAAAACGCCCAGAAACTGAAAGATTGCATTAGTAACAACCCACTAATACAGTTTATAAGCAGAAAAAAAGCTGTTTTGGGGGTGAGTTGCTCTTTAAGTAGATCCTTTCAGTACTGCTAAGAACAAACATTTCTTGATGCAGGTAATTTCCAAACTCACTTTGAACCAACTTGTAAAAAACACAAACAAACTTGATTTTCATTGTAATGTTTTCTGGCAGCAACACCCTTCATGTATTTTTAATGTGACAGGTTGAAGTATTGATGACCCCTCCTCGAATTGAACATGTGACAACACCACAGACCAGGGCCACATTTGGAGAAGTTTTCCAGGTAATAAATAAACTTGTACTTGTACTTGAGTCAAATCAAACATCAGACTGCCATCTGCTTTTAGTTTCTTTCTATCATGAACCAAGGGGCGTGTCTAGAAAATTTTTGGGGGCCAGGTAGGGGCACAGATTTCTAAAAGGGTGGCCCATGTAAATGGGCCCATAACCTTAAAAAAAGTTTTTACAAAATTATAGCCCCTTTATTATAATTCAAGTGGCTACTACAAACCAAAATGAAATAGAAATTAGTTTGCAATGTCAATGGTTTACTTTTATTAATTATTTTCTTTAATTAATGTTAAATAATTGATTGAATTGATTGTCTCAGCTTGGGGCCCGTGCACTAGTAGGACACCCTTCAGGACACGCCCCTGTCAGGAACATGAATTTTACCCAACTTATAGAACAAATCATTGTTGCATAACCTTTCTTCCATTCACCAAGGTGGACTGTGTTGCAACTGGCCTACCCAACCCAGATGTTTCCTGGAGTCTTCCTGATGGGACATTAGTAAACAACGCCCTCCAGTCGGATGACAGCGGCCTTCGGAATCGCCGCTATGTCATTTTGGGGAATGGAACTTTACTTCTTCAGCAGATGAGTAAAAAAGATGAGGGTGATTACACTTGTCATGCAAAGAACAAACTGGGCAAAGATGAAAGAAAAGTGCGCGTCAAAGTCGGACCAAATGCTCCACGAATTGGAAAAGAATCACAATCACTGGTGTCAGTAAAATTGGGGGAATCTGTGAAGTTGAGTTGTCAAGCAGTCGGTGAACCTAAACCAAGAATTATATGGATCTCACCACGAGAAGACATGATACCAGTGTTGTCAGACAAATATAGGATTGTGGATGATGGAACATTAGTTGTCAGTAAAATGACTCTGGCTGATGAAGGGAAATATTCATGTGTGGCACGAAATTCTGCTGGTGATGATATCAAAAATGTTCTAGTTGAAGCTGAACCGCAGGAACCGTTTATCAATGGTTTAAAAGGAAAGAGTACTACAAGACTTCTGGGTGTTTCTTACCAAACAGTACTTTTGGATTGCAGAGTTGAGGGAAAACCTGAACCTAAAGTCTGGTGGATTACTCCATATGGCCACTCAATCACAACACCCCACCGTGGAGGTCGCTTCCAGGTCCACCAGAATGGAAGTCTGGAGCTCAGGGGGGTTAGAAAGACAGACGAAGGCAGATACAAGTGTTTTGCTAAAAATCATCTGGGTGAAGCATCTCTTTCGGTTGAATTAGAAGTTGCATCATTGGCAGAGAAACCCAGTTTTCCTATTCCCAATATTGAAATCCTGCCAATTAAGCAGGGTGGAGGTGAACAGATCCTTGAGTGTCCTGCTCGTGGAAAGCCAAACCCAGAGTTCTTATGGGTGCTACCCAATGGGACGATGTTAACACCAGGTCATAGACTGCAGCGCTTCACCCATCACTCTGGCAATGGAAGCCTGCAGATCTCTCAACCAGTTGCAGCTGATAAGGGAGTTTATCAGTGCCTAGCAAGAAATGTGGCGGGTCAAGCAGAGAAACGTTATGCCCTGGAAGCTGGAAGAAAGCCAGTAATTAGAGGATCTACAGGTATGATATGTTTTCTCAACATCCCCAAAGCAAATATTTATGTGCATATTGACTAACAGGTTGTTCTGCTGGTTTTAACTGATTCCAGAACCAGAACTGAACAAACACGACTTGAGTTTGAATGAAATGTCTATAAAATGCAGCAATCAGTTGAACTTATTTGATCTGTCTGAATCTCCTGATCCACAAATCAACATGTCACATCAGACTGGAGATGTTATGAATTACAAGGAGGAGTGGATCTCAAAAGCAGAGAGGCAGAGAGTATTAGGCTCAAAATAAAAGGACTTTATTAAACACAGAATCAAGGATGGGGAATAAATGAACACTAATAAAAGTCTCCTGTGGAAGACAGGGGGGTTAGTCTAAAGTACAAAAATGCAAAGTTCAAAAAAGCAACTCAAAAGCACAAAGTAACAACAAAACAAGAAGCACTCTACTCACTTGGAGGAGGCAGGCAGGAGTCCAAAAATAATCCAAAGTGGAAAAACTCAAAATCCAAACATCGTAACGTAACGTAACTATGACAAAACTCTAATAATATGACTACTATGATTACTATGATTACTATGACTACTATGATTACTATGATTACTATGACTACTATGATTACTATGTCTACTATGACTACTATGATTACTATGATTACTATGACTACTATGATTACTATGATTACTATGATTACTATGACTACTATGACTACTATGATTACTATGTCTACTATGACTACTATGATTACTATGACTACTATGATTACTATGTCTACTATGATTACTATGATTACTATGACTACTATGATTACTATGACTACTATGACTACTATGATTACTATGATTACTATGACTACTATGATTACTATGACTACTATGACTACTATGATTACTATGATTACTATGACTACTATGACTACTATGATTACTATGATTACTATGACTACTATGACTACTATGACTACTATGACTACGACGATTACTATGACTACGACGATTACTATGACTACGATGATTACTATGACTACTATGATTACTATGATTACTATGACTACTATGACTACTATGACTACGATGATTACTATGATTACTATGATTACTATGACTACTATGACTACTATCATTACTATGATTACTATGACTACTATGATTACTATGATTACGATGACTACTATGATTACTATGACTACTATGATTACTATGTCTACTATGACTACTATGACTACGAGCGATTACTATGACTACGACGATTACTATGACTACGATGATTACTATGACTACTATGATTACTATGATTACTATGACTACTATGATTACTATGTCTACTATGACTACTATGATTACTATGATTACTATGACTACTATGATTACTATGATTACTATGACTACTATGATTACTATGATTACTATGACTACTATGATTACTATGATTACTATGACTACTATGATTACTATGACTACTATGATTACTATGATTACTATGACTACTATGACTACTATGATTACTATGACTACTATGATTACTATGACTACGACGATTACTATGACTACGATGATTACTATGACTACTATGATTACTATGATTACTATGACTACTATGATTACTATGTCTACTATGACTACTATGATTACTATGATTACTATGACTACTATGATTACTATGATTACTATGATTACTATGACTACTATGACTACTATGACTACGACGATTACTATGACTACGACGATTACTATGACTACGATGATTACTATGACTACTATGATTACTATGACTACTATGATTACTATGTCTACTATGACTACTATGATTACTATGATTACTATGACTACTATGATTACTATGATTACTATGACTACTATGATTACTATGATTACTATGACTACTATGATTACTATGACTACGATGATTACTATGACTACTATGATTACTATGACTACTATGATTACTATGACTACTATGATTACTATGACTACTATGATTACTATGACTACTATGATTACTATGACTACTATGATTACTATGACTACTATGATTACTATGATTACTATGACTACGATGATTACTATGACTACTATGATTACTATGACTACTATAACTACTATGATTACTATGATTACTATGACGACTATGATTACTATGACTACGATGATTACTATGATTACTATGATTACTATGATTACTATGATTACTATGATTACTATGATTACTATGATTACTATGACTACGACGATTACTATGACTACTATGATTACTATGACTACTATGATTACTATGATTACTATGATTACTATGACTACTATGACTACTATGATTACTATGATTACTATGACTACTATGATTACTATGATTACTATGACTACTATGATTACTATGTCTACTATGACTACTATGATTACTATGACTACTATGATTACTATGATTACTATGACTACTATGATTACTATGACTACTATGATTACTATGTTTACTATGACTACTATGATTACTATGATTACTATGACTACTATGATTACTATGATTACTATGACTACTATGATTACTATGACTACTATGATTACTATGATTACTATGACTACTATGACTACTATGATTACTATGACTACTATGACTACTATGACTACGACGATTACTATGACTACGACGATTACTATGACTACGATGATTACTATGACTACTATGATTACTATGACTACTATGATTACTATGACTACTATGATTACTATGATTACTATAATTACTATGTCTACTATGATTAATATAATTACTATGACTACTATGATTACTATGTCTACTATGACTACTATGATTACTATGATTACTTTGACTACTATGTCTACTATGACTACTATGATTACTATGACTACTATGATTACTATGTCTACTATGACTACTATGATTACTATGATTACTATGACTACTATGATTACTATGATTACTATGATTACTATGACTACTATGACTACTATGATTACTATGTCTACTATGACTACTATGATTACTATGATTACGATGACTACTATGATTACTATGACTACTATGATTACTATGTCTACTATGACTACTATGATTACTATGACTACGATGATTACTATGACTACTATGATTACTATGACTACTATGATTACTATGATTACTATAATTACTATGTCTACTATGATTAATATAATTACTATGACTACTATGATTACTATGTCTATTATGACTACGATGATTACTATGATTACTATGACTACTATGATTACTATGATTACTATGATTACTATAATTACTATGTCTACTATGATTACTATGATTACTATGACTACTATGATTACTATGACTACTATGACTACGATGATTACTATGACTACTATGACTACTATAACTACTATGATTACTATGACTACTATGATTACTATAACTACTATGATTACTATAACTACTACGATTACTATAACTACTATGATTACTATGACTACGACGATTACTATGACTACGATGATTACTATGACTACTATGATTACTATGACTACGACGATTACTATGACTACGATGATTACTATGACTACTATGACTACTATGACTACGACGATTACTATGACTACGACGATTACTATGACTACGATGATTACTATGACTACTATGATTACTATGATTACTATGACTACTATGACTACTATGACTACGATGATTACTATGATTACTATGACTACTATGACTACTATGACTACTATGATTACTATGATTACTATGACTACTATGACTACGACGATTACTATGACTACGATGATTACTATGACTACTATGATTACTATGACTACGATGATTACTATGACTACTATGACTACTATGACTACGATGATTACTATGATTACTATGACTACTATGACTACTATGACTACTATGATTAATATAATTACTATGACTACTATGATTACTATGTCTATTATGACTACGATGATTACTATGATTACTATGACTACTATGATTACTATGATTACTATGATTACTATAATTACTATGTCTACTATGATTACTATGATTACTATGACTACTATGACTACTATGACTACGATGATTACTATGATTACTATGACTACTATGACTACTATGACTACTATCATTACTATGATTACTATGACTACTATGACTACGACGATTACTATGACTACGATGATTACTATGACTACTATGATTACTATGACTACTATGATTACTATGATTACTATAATTACTATGTCTACTATGATTAATATAATTACTATGACTACTATGATTACTATGTCTATTATGACTACGATGATTACTATGATTACTATGACTACTATGATTACTATGATTACTATGATTACTATAATTACTATGTCTACTATGATTACTATGATTACTATGACTACTATGATTACTATGACTACTATGACTACGATGATTACTATGACTACTATGACTACTATAACTACTATGATTACTATGACTACTATGATTACTATAACTACTATGATTACTATAACTACTACGATTACTATGATTACTATGATTACTATGACTACGACGATTACTATGACTACTATGATTACTATGACTACTATGATTACTATGATTACTATGATTACTATGATTACTATGACTACTATGACTACGACGATTACTATGACTACTATGACTACGACGATTACTATAACTACTATGATTACTATGATTACTATGACTACTATGACTACGACGATTACTATGACTACTATGATTACTATGATTACTATGATTACTATGACTACTATGACTACGACGATTACTATAACTACTATGATTACTATGACTACGACGATTACTATGACTACGATGATTACTATGACTACTATGATTACTATGACTACTATGAGTACTATGATTACTATGACTACTATGACTACGACGATTACTATGACTACTATGATTACTATGATTACTATGACTACGATGATTACTATGACTACTATGATTACTATGACTACTATGATTACTATGATTACTATGACTACTATGATTACTATGACTACTATGACTACTATGACTACTATGATTACTATGACTACTATGATTACTATAACTACTATGATTACTATAACTACTACGATTACTATAACTACTATGATTACTATGACTACGACGATTACTATGACTACGATGATTACTATGACTACTATGATTACTATGACTACTATGAGTACTATGATTACTATGACTACTATGACTACGACGATTACTATGACTACTATGATTACTATGATTACTATGACTACGATGATTACTATGACTACTATGATTACTATGACTACTATGATTACTATGACTACTATGACTACGACGATTACTATGATTACTATGACTACTATGATTACTATGACTACTATGACTACGACGATTACTATGACTACTATGATTACTATGATTACTATGACTACTATGACTACGACGATTACTATGACTACTATGATTACTATGACTAGACAGACACAAGACCCGAGATAATCCACAACAGCAGACAAATGTTCACAGAAGACAACGGACCGGCACTAAACAGACAACATCTCAAACCTTAAATAGTGCCAGACCAGGACAAGACACAGGTGCAGACAATGATCTAATTGACAAAGGTGAGGCACAGGAAATGACAAGACCATATATGGGACACAGACTGTTAAAACCAGAGAAGAGACAAACAGATCCTAAACCTGAAACTTTGACAATAGACTATGACAAGATACAAAGTCAACACTAGACACACACTGACTAAACATAAAGACATGATACTATAACCGAACCTAAATCTAAACTAAACTCAAAAACCAGATAACAATGACAAAACCCCTAAATATCAAAACTCAAAAACTACACCAAACATAAACAGGAGACCATGGAAAAACCCACAGCGCCTGACTGGAGACAAATTACACTGAAAGCAGCAAATAGTTTTTAATATATTGGACATTTTTTTTACATTTTAAGGCCTGAAAACATTGTTCGTATTAAACGGATTCTTAATATAACAGAAACAAACTGTCTCTGATAAAAGACCTGAGATTCTTTAACAAAGTAAATGTTTTGGGCCTTTTATTGACATTCAAGTAATAAATGATCAAATTTCATCCATCCTACCAGTTTTATTACAGCTTGTTCCTGCAAGTGGAGGCTGGTGTTTATCTCCAGCAGCACGAACAACAATCTGATCTTTATGTTTGTTTGTTTTTTTTTCAATAAATATAAAGGTGAAACTTCATACTTTAACTTGACTTGAGTGGCTTATTGTATAAACTGTTTTATCTTGATTTTAAGGGTCAAAATTACTTTACAATTTAAATTGATTATGAGTGATGAAAAATGGAAAATAAAAAATGAAAATAGCTCCTTCAGTCTTAAAGGTTGCAGAACCCTGATCTAAAATTAACAATTTTGTGTCCAAAAAAGTCTCAATGACTGTAATGTCTAATGGATTAACTTCTACATGACCCCCCTGTTAAAATAAAGCAAGAGACGTCTATTGTTGCTTTTCCACCGACAGAACACGGTACGGCTCGGTTCACTTTAGCCCCCTGCGGACCCTTTTCCACCGCCTTTCTCGGGTCTTAACCGCGTCATTCCGCGCCAACCCGGCCTCTTTTTTCAGACCACCTCCTCGGTGGTCCGAAGCGGCCCAAAGCGGGCCCACACGCCCACCTGTCTACTGATTGGTCCAGTAAACTGCTCCCAGTGACACGACTACCTACGTAGTGGTAGCCCCTGATTGGCCCAGCTGTGTGTGGTGTTCATGTAGTGTGATATAGAAGAGCTCCCGCAAAAGGCTTTAAAAAAACTCCCAGCAACCATACAAATATTTTATTTTAAAATACAACTGACTTTGGCGACAATGGCGACTTCCTCCACAAGAACCAAAAATCAAACCAACCAAAATGAACCACAGACAGAGTGCAAAGTACAAAAACACACGTATATTTGCCATTGTTGTTGTTTCACATGCTGTGACGTCACGGACAAAGACTTTTGCACGCCACTTTTCATAGCCAGATGGGCACGCCCATATCCCCACTTACGTCCGCTTTATGTTTCCACCGCCTCAAGCGAGTTGATCCGCGCTATATTGTACCGCTCTCAAGCGCGCCGTGCCGATTTGTCGGTGGAAAATGGGCATATGGCACGTAATGAGTTAAGAATAAATGTGAAATGTATTCACAATAGATATAAGATAACACTGATATGACTTTGCGTATTCAGGTGGGATGAAGATCACGTATGGCCTCAATCTCAACCTGCCGTGTGCTGTGGATGGCTGGCCTCAGCCATCGATCACATGGACTCTACCCAACGGTGTGGTTCTGGACAAGCCTCAGACTACTGGACGGATCTCCTTCCTCACTAACGGCAGCCTTCAGGTGAAACAGGTTGCTCCTTTTGACAAAGGAACATACGTCTGTAAAGCCTCCAACTCTTTTGGTTCATCAACACTAACATACCCAGTCACGGTGATGGTTTTCCCACCACGAATCACCAGCACACTGTCGTCCATTACAAGAGTCACCCGGGGAACACCAGTAGTACTACAGTGTGTTGCCACTGGGATTCCAAGGCCTGATATTTCATGGACGTTACCTGGTCGCACCACACTACTAACACAAAACTGGTACGCAGCTCAAGGAGGAATTCACGTGACAGAAGAAGGTCGTCTGATCATCCAAAACCCAGTGCTCACAAACTCTGGCATTTACAAATGTAATGCTAAAAATGCCCTTGGAACAGATTTCAAATCAACGTACCTACAAGTTGTTTAAAGGACAGTTACAGTTTGGGAGGATATCATCTATGTCTGGATGAGAATCTTCCCATCAGAACTTTTTTTGTTTATTATAAAGATACTCTGCTGGCAGATTTACTTGACTCATGGCATATAGCTCGAGACTATGCAATAAATATTTCTTTCTGCTAGAGTTGCAATGTTTTTTCTTCTAACATTGGTTGATTTCAGGCCCATTCCTCATGGCTCAGATGGTATCATCTGATCTATATCTGCATTTTGTTAACTGTTTTGGTAAAACTGTACTTTAGAGTGTTTCCAATTCTATTAATGTTCATTATTCCTGTCACAGAACCGGTAGTTGAAAATGCAAGTAGGATTTCCTCAACGACACGTTTACTCTGATTGGTTGTCACCGTGCAAATCGTAAACTTTGTACAATATCAGAATTATTTTACTAGAAATATATTTTTTGATAAAAAATAGTCTTAATTTTGTGAACCTGGTAGTATGTAGA
The DNA here is from genome assembly GCA_006937955.1 of Pachypanchax playfairii. Taxonomy (NCBI): domain Eukaryota; kingdom Metazoa; phylum Chordata; class Actinopteri; order Cyprinodontiformes; family Aplocheilidae; genus Pachypanchax; species Pachypanchax playfairii. The sequence continues at coordinate 1,114,407 of SSNP01000143.1, forward strand.
GTTCTATGAAATGTTCAAAGAAATGGTCCAAGGAAGTGAGTGGATTTTGGGGGGATCCGGATTGCCGTCTGGTTCCAGGAGTGTTTTTAAGGAATCTTCATCATTGTGAGATCAGGCTGTTTTTAAAGATACAATATGTAAGAATTTTACAGTGAAATACTCACACAACAGTTTAATTTCCCAATGATGTTGAAAGTAAAGTTACATTGTAACAGATCTGGATCTCAGTTGGCTTGGTGAGACTCTTTAACATACAGTATGTAAACTTTAAAACTTCACCATTTTCCATGAGGAACCATATTGAAAGTGTTTTTCATCATTTTTAACCTTTATTTTCCCAGGAAGTTTCTAAATGTATTTGTATCCTGCCTTTTTATTTCTGAACATTTTAAGTGCTTTTTACATCGTTATAATCCCCCATCCACATCGATGTAAATCAGCAGGCTGCACGGGGTTCAGTTTCTTGCCCACCTCGACATGTGGAGGAGGGAAGCTGGGATCAAACCTTCAACTTTTAGACTGGAAGACGACCGCTTCTCCCTCTGATCCACAGCCACGCCCCTAGAGGAAGACGTGGTGGGGTAAACTGGGATTAAATGAAGGAGTCCATCAGCTCTGTTTACCATTTGTTTTTAAATTCACCTCTTTGGCCAGACTTCAATTTTTCTCTGCAAAACTTTGACATGATACATTAACAGACATGAGAGGAGAGAAAGAGAGAGAGCAACAGTCACATCTTTCAAATAAACTGACTTATAACCAGGGGTGCACATAAGTGGTCCCCAGGTCCGCACACACTGTCAAAATATAAAATGCACCAGATGAAAAGTTGCAACACGCGTTTGCGTACTTAACATTGGTTTGGCTGAGCTGCGTGAATTTTTAGGTTAATCAGAGGCGGGTTCATTGTCAAATAAATGAAGAATCCCATTGACTTCTTTTGTTTGACTGATATGTTTCTCAGCCAGAGCGCCGAAGTTCCAGCTGATCAGCTGATGCTGCGTCTCTCTCTGTCTCTGTGTATCAGTTTGCCAGTGTGACGGATTTTCAGTCAGTCAGATCAGTGCAGCTGACTGCAGGATTCTGCATCGCGTCAAAACTGAAAAAATTCACTGAATAAGACAAATAGACCATCATGGCACAGACGTGTAGAACTACCTTTTTGTGCTATAAAATACAGAAAACCACCTGTTTTAATCAACAGTATCAGCGTATTTGTCTGTGATCCGCGCCATTTTGAATGCGCGCAAAGCACTATGGGATATGCAGTCAATGCCCCATAACTGTCCAGTGTATCTTTTTATCTGACTGCATCACATTACAAACATCCTCATCATTTCAAAACAAAAAACAGTTACAGTAAATGACAGAAGCTCCAACAGCTGACTAATAAATTTCAACACCAAACTGTTAAATGTAGATTAAAGTGAACAATCAAACCTGTAAACAATCCAACCTGAACTCTGAAGGTTTTTTTACCAGTATTTTTATATTTTACTGGTTTCTCTTGATTTTTTCAACAATTAAAGGATTTTTATTGAAACAAATATAGAGCCAGGTAAAGTAAACAGACTGAATTTGAAGCTTGATGAAACCAAAAACAAAGCAGAGGAGCTCGGAAGAGACACAGCGAGACACATTTAAAAATGTGAGGACCAAGAAACAACCCTAGGTTCTCTTCTGAGAACCAGGACAAAAATATTATGTGCACCCCTGATTATAGAAGTCTTACACACACTAACTTACTTTTTAATAAAAATCTGCAATGTCTTTGTTAACATGTAAAATGAAGAGATGAACACCGTTGACAGTTTATGCAGCAAATCTTGTTTGTGTTTTATGTAAATTAAATCTATATTTTGCTGTCAGTTTGTGTTCACCAGACTGCAAATGTCCCACACTGCATTGCTCTCAGACAAACCGGCCTTTTAGTGAGGATGAAGGGAGCTTTGTCAGACAGAAGCCTTGAGATTGTTTTATGCTGCGAGTGTGTATTTGCTGTGAGTCTGTGTGTGTAAGAGATTATGCGAGTCTCGCTGTGAAAGCATGGATTTCTGAGAGGAAGAGATTGTGTCTGTGTGAGAGGGATTGTTTAACACTGTGAGTGAGACGCTTGTGTTACTGTAATCGGGGGCAAAAACGATGCAGGAATGAAAAAAACGGACGAACATTTGGGGATTTTGTTCACGTTTCAGTGGGATATCAGCAGACGGGGGATGTGATGATGTGTCAAAATGAAAGCAGAGCAGCTTGTATGCAACACTGAACTTTATAAAACTCTATTTCAAAAGGTAAGTAAAATATTTTGTTTAATTCTTAGACAACAGCAAGAGGCATTTGTTTACATGCGACAACAGTCAAACCAATACGTGTTAGTTTTAGATTATTTTGAGAGCAAAAATAATCAATATTATCAGAAACATTTTCTGATGCTCCTTTTTTTAGCTTTTTTGATCTAACAGTCATGGATTTGACACAATTTTTAGTATTTTTGATTTAACAGTTTATATTCTATCAGCCTGTTTGATTGAGGCATAATCTGGTAAACAGTAATAACAGTAATTATCTGAAGTGACTCAGTTCAGGTTTTCCTGCTGATGTCTGCTCAGATAAAACTCCACCAACCCTCATGAGCAAAACAATCAGATGGGCACGAAACATGTTTGTTATAAGAACAACACTTGTCGGACAAAGAAGAGACAAATGAGATAAGGTGAAGTGATCCTACGAACTCAGAGCAAATGTGTTTTACAACTAATGATTGATATTAACATAGAAATGTACATAATATTAATTTGAACCCCTGATATGTTAAACGAGACCCGGAATGTGGGAAAGCTGCAGTCCTGTTGCATGTTGCTTTATGGAATGTGATAATGTGACTGGCTGACTGGATCATGTGACCAGAAAATCTGCTTTTCATTGTGATTGATGCCCTGACATCATACAAAATATCTACATTGCACATGCTGTGAGTAATCCTGCAAGTTAAAGATAAAAAAAAAAACTCAACATAAACAATAAAATAAATGAGAAACGTTTAGACGAAGTCGACCGTGGTGTTGTTTATCCTACTTGCTTTGTCAAATCAATTACCTTCAAAAGAATGTTTCTCTGTGACTTTAAAGGATGTTTTAGTGACTCAGATTTTTGAATTATTCCGTATTGTCTAGGAAACATGTCTGTGCTGGGCAGAAGTTATTACTCTGGTGATCTAAGATATAAAACTAGATAACCAGTCTCTGTCTCTGGACAAACATTCAAGACTTTTGGTCAAAAATTGTTTTTATCATCTAAGAAATATTGCAAAATTGAAGACAGTTTTATCAAACACTGATTCAGAGTTGGTGATTCATGCTTTTATTTCTTCTCGTTTAGATTATTGTAATTCTCTTTTTACATGTTTTAACAAAAATGCTCTTGATCGTCTTCAGCGAGTCCAAAATGCTGCTGCAAGACTTTTAACCAGGTCCAGCAGGTGGTCACATATCACGCCAGTGTTGTCTTCTCTGCACTGGCTTCCCATTAAATTTCGAATTGATTTTAAAATTCTCGTTTTGACCTTCAGAGTCTTGCATGGGCAGGCTCCAAAATATATTTGTGATCTCCTTCACTCGTACATATCTGGTCGCTTGCACCGATCTTCAGACCAGAACCTCCTCATGGTTCCAAAAACTCGCTTTAAAACTAGAGGAGATCGATCCTTTCAGGCCGTGGCTCCAAATCTGTGGAATGCCCTACCTTTGCCCCTTCGTGAGACTGACACTGTTGATTCTTTTAAAAGTCAGCTGAAGACACTTTTATTTGGGCGAGCTTTTGGTTGACTGGACTTTTGGCGTGATTATTATTCTTTTTATCTTTTACTGTTTATGCTGTTTATTGAATCTATTGTGAAGCACTTTGTGATTTTTATCTGTGAAAGGTGCTATATAAATAAAGTTTATTATTATTATTATAATCACTATAGACTTCCATCAAGCACCTCAGTTCCTCCATATTGTGATTTACACCAAAAACAAGAGCCTCACCTCTGTTGTATCAACATGATCAGAATCATTGACCATGAAAACACCTTTAACAACTAGATGAACATTGATTCATTATTAGTTTAGTAGTTGTTGGTAGTTTTCTTCTGGATTGAGCTCCAGAACGTTTGAAAGAACATCAAATCTGTTACACGCGTCTGATTCCAGAGAGTCTCGACTTTTTGGTGTCTGTTGCAGGTTTATAACATCATCTGTTCTTGTGGTGATAAAAAATCTGCAGGTTCTTTTCTTTTCCGGATCAAAGCATCAAGAATTTTTAACAAACCAGATCAATCCCTGCATGGTATCATGTAGGAACTCACTCTTATTGTGGAGTTACAAAGATGTTAAAAACAGCCTGATCTCACAGTGATGAAGAACAAGTCCAGTTCACATCAAGAATCCAGATTAAAAGATTGAACCTCTCTGATGTTTCATTCAGTATTAGTGGATTTGATTTTTATCCAATAGGATATTTAAACATTTGGGTTCATTTTATCAACCATCAATTTGCATCTTGTGCTGAAATTATTTCATGTGTTTTTTTGGGGAGATTAGGATTGGGAGATTGGGATTGACACATTTATATGTATGCATTTGGTATGATCAGCTGTAATATGGTGTCATACTGAGAAGTCGAGCTTGATTTACAGTTTGCAGACTGTCTGATTCTGTTTTCAGTAAATGTTTTCTGCACTTTAACAATGCTTCTCCCTTTAAGGCTGCCGTCAGCTGCTGAAGGAAACATCTCCCCTCCTCTCTCCCTTCACTCACCCGTCCTCCCCCACTCCTCTCCACACACGCACACCAACTTGCACATCGCCTCCTCCGGTAATAATGACCAAGGATTCCCCGGAGGAGAGTCACGCTGCGAGCGGAGGAGGATCGAAAGGAGCAGCTCGGAGAAACCGAGCCGATGATAATGTCACCATCCTCACATCCTCCATGGATTTCCACAAAGCCAGCAGGAGCCGAGACAGCAGCGGGAACGACGCCGCCCCGAGCGTCACATCCTCCGTGGATCTGAGCACCTCCTCCCTGGAGATGAGCATCCAGACACGGATCTTTAAGATCATCGTCATCGGGGACTCCAACGTGGGGAAGACGTGCCTCACCTTCCGCTTCACCGGGGGAAGCTTCCCCGACAAGACCGAGGCCACAATCGGTGTGGATTTCAGGGAGAAGGCGGTGGAGATTGAAGGAGAGACGATAAAGGTAAAAGCAGCAGAAAGGCTGTGAATCAGTGGTGTTTCCTTACTGCCCCCCCATTAACCCCCCATCACTTAATACTCTCCATGTTGATCAGCTGCAGCTCAGAATCTGAATCTCTTTATTTATACACACTAAACTCCTCACAACAACAATAAAGATCTCCTCATGTGTTTTAATGGTCATATCAGGTGAAATTTACTGGGATTATAAGCTTTGTTCTATTTTTTTTTTACTTAACAATAGAACAAAGCAACATGATGACTGGATTGGCTGACCAGGCATTTTATTGTATTGTTTGGAAATATATTTTTAAGCATCTGTCAAGCTAGATCTGACAGATTTAAACCACTTTGTTTGTGAATTTTCTCCTGAGATGCAGAACACATGACAGTGAGCGGAGTTAAATTTGTTTGTTTGAAATATAAGATAAATCCACATCATAAATACATTAAAATGTGTAAAGGTTGAGACCTAAACCAATGTTAAGTGCTCTGAATCACAGGCTCTGTAGCTTCAGTGTACATCAGATTAATCCAGTCAGGTCAGCGACATCACTAAAACAACAGACAGCATTATTACTATAGGCTGTAGTATTGTAATGGCATCTACGGAAGCCCAAAGGGGACATGGGTCAGAAAATGTGAAGTTAAAATTTAAAAAACAGATTTCATGTGGAGAAGATAACAAAATTGTATTTAATCTCTTTGGATTACCTCACATGGGTCAATGTGCCTCCTGGTCCTGGTGTTTACAACCTTCAGATGACCCTGCTGCTGTGTCACAAACACACACTGCTGTTCATGTTACATGTGGAGTCTGTGTGTCTGAATCATTGAATCTCATCCCAAAACTCCACCTGCTACAAACACCAATCAGTTGGACTTTAGGATTAACATCGTGTACATGTGTAAGTATCCTTTCTGAGAAAACAACAGACATAATCAGACTGTATTTTGATTTGTTTCAGGATTTACTTTATAACATTTGATGGACTCTACCAGGGTAAATATAATTTAATATACTGTGTGAAACAGTATTATCCTTGTAGTTGTATTGAATTATTTGCAAATTATTGTTTTATTTTATTTTATTGACCTTAAAAGGAGTCGTTTGTAACTAAACTGCCCCCTTTGTTGTTTATCATCATCAGTGTTACCATGGTAGCCAAGGAGGAATAACAAGCTGGAACTTGGTGATTGGTGGAGATTTGTTAGTAGGCTACAATTTGCAGTTTGTGTCAATGGATATCACTATTTGCCACAAACAGGATAATTGTTTAGACTCCCTTCACCCACTGACATGACTCTATATTCAAAAATCATCCAGCATGTGTTTTTTGCAGGGTATTGTTAGGGAGCATATTATTAACACAGTGCATGTGATAGATGAACACGGTTCTAAGACAAGAAACTATGATGTTGGTTTATCATTATAGTGGCAGCATATCTAGTTCCTGGGTAGAGCAAGGCAGAGTGCAGTGATAGCAACAGCAGCATGTGACCCGCTAACACCAACATGACTTGGTCATCAAGCATTTGAGACCTAATTAGGTTAATTGGCAACAGCTCAGTAATATGACTGAATGTTAAAGAGGCCCTTCCATTAAAAATGTTTTTTCAGGGGTTTCTGTTGAATATTTTAGCTCCACAGGTGTTCTTACCTTCATAGTAAGTGAAAACAGGTCAACAACTTCTCTTTCAGTTTTTATCTCTCAAAATACGCAGGTGGTGATAACACCCGAGTTCTCCTGAGTTCGAATCGCCTGTATCTGTTTCATCACAACTCTTTTGTTCGTTAGTATTCATCAGAAATTTGTGTAAAATAGCCTCCTTAAAGAGGCCATTTCATACACATTTCAGGACTTTGTGGTTATTTCTTAAGTATTAACCAGTAATATGAAACATTTTAGATCTAAAAAACTTCAGGAAACACTGATTAACAGACCTTTCAATCTGTCTGCGTTAAAATTCGGGTGGTTCCAGCTCCTTCCGTCAGGCCTCGAGCAGCAGCTCGTTCATATTCATTATTTGAATTTGCTGGACTCAGATTGGCTAACAAACTAGCCTATGAGAGCAAGGTATTCTGTTTCCTGCCCGGCTGTGCATGGCAACATCAGACGTTCTCTCTTCCTGTTTTTTACGTCTTATGCTAACAGCTTTTAGCCAGCAGCATGCTAGGCGTGGTTTCAACTGCGGGAGCTGATGAATACTAACAAACAAAGGAGTTGTGATGAAACAGATACAGACCGTTCGGACTCGGGTTTTATCACCACCTGCGTAGTTTGAGAGATTAAAACTAAAAGAGAAGTTGTTGACCTGTTTTCACCCACTATGAAGGTAAGAACACCTGTGGAGCTAAAATATTCAACAGAAACCTCAGAAAAACCGTTTTTATTGGAAGAGCCTCTTTAAAGCAGCATGTCAGAAAGATGATTGTAAAAATTTCAGGATTCTGCCATTTACAGTGAAAAATATCATCAAACGATTCAGAGAATAAAGAGGAATCTCTGTACAAGGGACAAGGTCAAAGGTCAAACTGGAGGTTCATGATTTTGAAGGCATGAGGTGTCACTTCATGATTCTCTACTGGACGTCACTACATGGGTTCCAGTGTCAGCAGTTCACCATGTGATCCACAAAGACCAGATGGATCATATAAACACCATCCAGAATCACAGACGTCTTCTCTGGACCTAAGCTTGTTTAAAATGTCTCCAGGTGGATTGGATCACAGTTTATTAACATTTAAAAATAATTTATTCAATAAAAGGTGAAATGTTATGAAAAAGCTGGATATTATTACTTTTGATGCATCAAACCTCCTAAATGTTTCAGAATTACTTGATATTTTGAAAGTTGCTAACAAGAAGACAATACAGCTAAGGACCATCGTACATATTCTAATCCCCACATACAGCGTACCTGATCTCTCTACAGGTGCAGGTGTGGGACACAGCAGGCCAGGAGCGCTTTCGCAAGTCCATGGTAGACCACTACTACCGTAACGTCCACGCAGTGGTCTTTGTGTATGATGTTACCAAGATGGCTTCCTTCCGCAATCTACAGACATGGATAGAGGTTAGCGCTAAAATCATTATTTTTATCAAGTGGATGAATAAAATATCTGTAGTTTATTGTTATTATGGCCGAACTGTGACATAAATTTTAAGTCAGTAGTTTAAAGTTAAAAACTCAGATTAGCTCAAATCATCCTTTTTAATGAGTCTGGACATGAATGTTTTTTGACTTTGTGATTTTTTTTTTTTTATTTATAAAGTTTTTTTTCTTTTTACTATAGAAGGAATATTACTGTTTTTCTATTCAGGTAAATTACCTTGAAATTTGAAAAAACTCCTAAATTAAATGCTGGACAATAATTAAAATATCTCATGAATGCATAGTTCCTACATTTAAACAAATGAGACACTGTCCAGAACAAAAAATATAAAAATACCTCTGATATGTTTTTCTAAGAGTTGAAGTAGTTCTTATCTCACTGCTGCATGTTCAGATGTGCATTTTTCATGTGCAGTTACCTGTAATTAGGCTCCATATGGTGCCAAAAATACAACATGGCAGCAGCTCCTTTAAACTGGACCTCATGACTTCATTGTCCGGCTTTTTTCTTTGTTGATGACAGAAACATGGACTCAATGTTCAAAGATATCGTCTGTTCCCTTCTGTTTCAGGAGTGTAACGGCCACCGTGTATCAGCATCTGTGCCTCGAGTTCTGGTGGGAAACAAGTGTGACCTTGTGGATCAAATACAGGTTAAGGAAATACCATTTTCTAGTTTCATTCATTTATTAACATCCCATATAAACAACAATGTTTTCCTCAGGTGCCCTCCAACATGGCACTGAAGTTTGCAGACGCCCACAACATGTTGCTGTTCGAGACATCAGCGAAAGATCCAAAGGAGAGTCAGAACGTTGATTCGATCTTCATGTCGCTGGCTTGTCGCCTGAAGGCCCAGAAATCGCTGCTGTACCGAGACGTAGAGCGAGAGGACGGGAGAGTAAGACTCATGCAGGAGACTGAAACAAAGAGTAGCTGTCCCTGCTGAGTAAAATGAACAGGGAGTTGTTAGAGAAGGGAGAGAAGTGTAACCGTACATGTCCGTTTGGAGGGATGATGAAAGCATGGGGTGAAAAACAGTCTTAAAATATGTACAACTTTCTGGAGTTGAGGCAGATGCTCGGAGCAATGAGTTTAAAGAAGTAGAGGTTAAAAGAGAAGAATTCCTCAGAATTCTAGTGTTGTGAGAAAGACACATTTTATTAAATCAAAAACGACATGATGCTGCCTTTTAGACCACAATAATAAAAGTTCTTCCACTCACCTCAGCATAGACACATTCAAATCTGTTTTCTGATACGAGCCCGGGCTTCATATTCATCACAGACATTTCAGATATCCGTTTATTCCTTCAACTAAAAGCAGATATTCCCAACCCCGTTTCTACTGCCTTAAAACTGGAAATCTGCCTCATTTATCACAAATCGTCAGGAGTGGAAATGAAATGGAGGTGTGATGAGTCTGTTTGAGTTGACTTTCGTTTCTTTAATATCTAACCAGAATGTTTCAGTGAGTTACTCAGAGCGATCAATGAGCCACTAACCCTTCACAAGAAGAACAGGCTGAAAAATCATTCATGTATGACGTGCATAAGAAAAATGTTTTTATATGTGAAAAGGGGGGACGAGACACTCAAGGTGAGATTCCTGGATACATAAAGGCACCTTGCCTAGAAGGTTTCCTAAAAATGAACCATTTATAGATTATCCAACAGCATGTCACCTATTGATTAAAAGCTGGCGGATCCTCTTACCTCTCGATCAGGAGAAGCTCCATGTTCTCTTGTTATGAACAATATCCTCTCAGCATGCTTAACCACCTCTGTCTCTGTGTGCAAATGCTGAAAAACTCCATCTCGGCCTCATGTGGTATTAACATAGGCTGGTCAACCCTTTCTGTTTCTCTTTACATGCAGAAATTCTGTTTTTTTTCTGAATTTATCCTGAAGGTAGAGGCTGTTTGGCTGCCGTAGATAGTAAAGTGTCTGCATAAACCCTAAAAGTCATATGATTGATGTTTACCGTGCACTGAAAGACAGGATGATTTTCACTGAGAAGCCTTTCTAGATGGAGAAGGGAACTTTATATGACTCAGAGTTGAAGCTATCAGATATCCTGACAGTGAAATATAACCTTTAGACACAGCATCATATTTTATACTCTTTAGCCAACTTTTGGGCAGCAACATTAAAATATGTGGACGCTGTAATAATAAGACATCTGATCAGTGAGAGCTGAAGAGCTGTCGTCCCTTCAACCTGAAGTGGGATTAACGGATCTTATTTCTGCTCACTGTTAAGTTCAAACACTGAACAGAGACCACGTGAAGGTTCAACATTATCATTATTTTTCAAGGAAGAAAACAGACCTAATGTAATTTAATTCTTTTATTTTGAGGGTTGGAAGATGCAGCCTGCAACTCTTTGTCTGTTAACAATTATCTCTAACCAGCAGGGCTCCAAATTAAGAACCCGCTAAATGCAGATCAAAATGTACTTTGGTGGGTATTAATGAGAATTTACAGGCCATTTTATCCAGTGATGAAAGCAGCAAATATTCCCGGTTATTTTTTCTGTTATTATTCCTACATTTCCTGTGAACGTCTCATACAGCCATTAGCTGCTTGCTAACGTTTACGTGCGGCGTGTCGATTATACGCCGGCGGAACTGAATCAAACACTCTGTAATAAAAGCAGAACATTCACAAGGCTTCTGTAAGTAAGTGAAGTCGTTACATTTATTTGACTCTTTACGTGTTCAGATGATGGAATCATGTGATTAAATGTGTTCCGTTGCAGTTATAATCTGTTTATAATCTGTTTTATTTTCCCCGAATAAAAACCGACCAGTGGAAATTCTGATTGGCTGGTAGCTTTGAAAATCTAGTAGCCACAATAGCTGTTGATCCAAAAGGTTGATTTAGCGCCCTGCAGTATGTTCAAATTATGAAGCTATTTCACTCACTGTAATGCAAGTGCATTGTACAAAGTTACATATGTATGTGTTATATTTTATTTTTTCCAGTGATTTGTTTTATATGCAGTTCTTAAGAGGACATGGGTGGAAAAAATACTTACTCGCATGCCTCATTTACTTTCTCTTACCCCCTGATCATCTAGTATCCAGTGCATACTAGATACTCTCCTATGTGCACATTAGATAGTATCTTGTGCACGTGAGATTCTGCTGTTTGTAAATGAAGCAATGTCCACAAATTCAAACTACGATAGAGGATGACTGCATATCCAACTTCCTAAAAACACAAATAGCATCTAATAATTTCATCCAAAAACTCAAAGACGACTAAATTAATTATTCCTCTGGTCAATTTTCATATGTAAAAAACCGACAAGTCTGCACACGAGAAAGTATTTTCTACCCATGTCCCCTCCGGGAAGCTTCGTACGGTGGAGCATCTTTTCCTGCACCACCTTTCTGTGGGTTTGTGTTGTTTACTTTGTTTTTAAGGGATGCCTTGACTTTTGAAAACTGACTCTGATATTCTGTGTATTTTTTGTGAAATGATGTAAAACCACATGAATGCTGTAGGACATGTGGACATGTTATTGAGTTAAACAGGGTATTTGACCATTTGTTTTCCTTGTCTGACATAAATTTGCATTATTAAAAGTTACTTCAAACTACTCAGTCAATACTTCAAAAAACTGCGTAAAAGTAGAAATATCAGATGACTTTATTTACAACAGCCTTGAGCGTGTGATTAACCTGAGATGTTTTCTTCCTTTTTATTGTATTCTGTTGTCTCATGTGTGTTTCACATGTAATATTGTTGTTACAATCTCACAGACTTCAGATTAAAAAACCCTGAAGAAGCTTCACCTGAAGCAGACTCCATCTTTGTTATAAGACAACGTTCAGGTGACTCCCCTCCCACATAGAGACGTCTGTCTTCATCTCTTCTTATTATCTACCTTTGATCTAACATCACTCTTCACGTCACCCTGTCACACAATCTGTGTTGCCTTTTTGTTCTATTTCTGTCCTAATCCTGCTGCCTTTCATCCCTCAGTGTTTCTGCACCATCTCCTGTTTCCTTGTCTCTCTTTATACATCCCTTGTTTATGTTGTATGGAATGTAATCAGCTGAACCCAAATGCAGGAAAACATGGGAACTCACGAATATAATCAAATAAATACTTAATGAAATGAATGAAGAGACTAACGCAGCAGCAAAACAACATACTTACAACATGAGAAACCAGAGACATGGACTGTAGCTGCTGACAAATTACTTAGTGAGATGAGTACTCATGCAAAGGGTGGGTGATTACTGAGTGAGTGCAGGTGGGTAGAGAAGAGCAGGAAACTAATCAGAATAATATAAAACAGGTGAGAACAAACCACAAAGTATATCGAGGAGCAGAAGGTGTTAGACTCTAGGAAACAGATCTGACTGAAAGTAAATAATAAAGCCAGAAACTACAAACTTAAAGGAGGAAAAACTAAAAAAAAATACAGAAATACTACAAAAAAAGAGACAAAACTAACGGAACTACAGAAAATATATTACTAAGAGGGGAAAAACACTAAAGCAGGAATCGCCAGAGGGTAAGTGTAATAATGAAAATACAACATGGTTAACGAATACTAAACAAAAGTCAACGGTAAAAATAAACAGCCAGATCAACAAGAGCAAAGCAAGAAAACAGGAAATCTTCCAAAATAAAATCCCAGGAAACCTTGTGAAAAATCAACAAAAACAAACTCAAAACTCCAAATCCTGACACATTATGCAATCTGATTTCCCTTATGTGTTTTCAATTCACAGCTCCTGGCTGATTCACCTGAAAGTAAAATAAGGAAGATAAGACAAGCGCAGATGAGTACTGATGAATACGATTTTTAAAGTGGTACAAGATGATTGTTTTACTGGAGTATTGATGCAGGATTTTTATCTGTGTAGCTTCACTAGTTTATTAATATTAATGTTGCCTTTTTGTTCAAAGCATTTCTATTTGTCTTTCAAGAGGCCCTTCCATTAAAAATGTTTTTTCTGAGGTTTCTGTTGAATATTTTAGCTCCACAGGTGTTCTTACCTTCATAGTGGGTGAAAACAGATCAACAACTTCTCTTTCAGTTTTAATCTCTCAAACTACGCAGGTGGCGATAAAACCCGAGTTCGAACGGTCTGTATTTGTTTCGTCACAACTCCTTTGTTCGTTAGTATTCGGCAGCTCCCACAGTTGAAACCACGCCTAGCATGCTGCTAGCTAAAAGCTGTTAGCATAAGACGTATCAAACTCGAAGAGACTACGTGTGCTGTTGCCATGCACAGCGAGTCAGGAAACAGTATACCTTACTCTCATAGGCTAGTTTGTTAGCCAATCAGAGTCCAGCAAATTCAAATAATGAATATGATTGAGCTGCTGATCGAAACCTGACGAAGCCAGCCAAATTTTGATGTAGAGAGATTGAAAGGCCTGTTAATTAGTGTTTCCTAACATTTTTTAGATATAAAATGTTTAATATTACAGATTAATACTTAAGAAATAACCATAAAGTCATGAAATATGTGTGAAATGGCCTCTTTAAAGTTCAGACTGAAATACTTTAAAGATTTTACAGTAAAAGTCTCAGTGTTAGTTGTTTTTAAAAGCACTGCAAAGCAAACAGATTGAGCTTTTAGGGCATGGTTTTATTCTAACACGACTTTCTCACTGTAAAAAACATGTGGGAGAACACAGATCTCAACCTGTGGTGAACTTTGGGATGAACTGGACCAATAAACTAACAACAGAGCAACAACATGTAGATGAGATTAAAGAATGAAAAGAACTAAATATTTATCTGTTTATGTAAATAATTCAAGATTCATGAAGTGAGATGCAGCAACAGATGTATTATCTGATACAAAGTGTAACGTCACTTCACCGGAGCATTGTTTTGTTCGTTTTTTGCAATCATAATTGATTTTTATCCAAATTTTAATGTTTAGAACATAAACCTTTCTTTCTTACCAGCAGAGAGCAGAAATAGGCTAAGACAATCAGGAAGCAGCCTGAGATGCAGCCGAAGAAGAAAAAGGTGCATCTAGCCGCTCCCCTGTAAGGCAAGCCGATTTATCATTTAATAATTGGATTGGGCACTCTGGAGCAACTCTTCATAAAACAGTTCTTGCTTCTGTCCTCTATTAATCTTTCAGATTATCAGTCTTCCCTTTCATTCATACGTACTAGGGTTTCATATTGAATACATGTTTAAATTTAGAATAAGGGTCACTGTGGTCCAGGGGAAGAGAAGACATCTGTCATCTGGAGGGTTGAATCGCAGTGTCCCCCGTCATCCCCAGGACTCCTCCTAAAAGAGATAGTTTATACTATCTGCACTCTTTTTACTTGGATTTTTAAGGCTCTTCTTGTCCAGGCCCCACTTCATTTATGAAAAAAAAAAAATCCACCAACAGCCTTTGTTCTTTTCAGTTTAGTGATTCTCATCATTTAATTGTTTACAGATTTGGACTGAGAACTTTGAATCAATCTTTATTAGTAACAGTAATGATCAAATATGGCAGATTGTGTAAATCATTTAACCCTTTCCTATCAAATTGACCATAATTTATTCAGCTTTTTAATTCCTTTGTTATTCTAATGTTTCATAAATATGTTAAAATAAAAGATATACATCACCATCAACTCGTGGGGGCAATTAAAAATACCAATAATACATTTAAAGGCCTGTTTATTTTATTCACTGGACGATAGTGGTGTAATCCTGCTTCTATGGTGGTTATTTGTTAGATATCTGGTAGGAAGATGTTCCTGGATATTTGCACTGACTTGGGTGTTAGACATAGTTTACATTCCTTCTGCAAAATAAAAAACTTGGGGATTTTTTGGAAACTCGTGTTTTGTGAATCAGAAGTTTGGCCACATTCAGAATCCTGTTACAGTGGAGCCAATCCTTCCTGTTTTGAGTTTGGACTGAGTTTTAAAATCTGAGTTTTCAAGTCTGATGCCACAGTTCTCACCAGGAAAACAGTGAAATCCTCCCTTCAGGTTGTTAGTGAGTCTTCGTCTCAAATGGAGGAGTTTAATTATCTGGGCATCTTGTTCATGAGTGATGCAGGACGGAGCAGATGGACCGACGGATTGGGGCTTCGACCTCAGTGATGATGATGATGCTGATGCTTCGGTCTGAAGGAGCTAAAAGGCACAGCTCTTGATTTATTGGTCGATTTATGTTCTGACCCTTATCTACAGTCATGAGATCTGAAGAACTGAAAGAACGAGATCCTGGATACAATCAGCTGAAATGAGCTTCCTCTGTCGGGTGGCCAGGCTCAGGTGAGGAGCTTTGTCATCCAGGAGGAGCTTGAAATCGAGCTGCTGCTCCTCCTCATCAAAAGGGGTCAACTGAGGTGGTTCAGACATCTAGTTAGGACCTCCTGGTTGCCTCTCTGAGGAAGTTTTTCAGGTACGTCACACTGAGAGGAGACCCCACGGCAGACGCAGAACCTCCTGGAAGGTTTATATAGCCTCCCTGACCTGAGAACATCTGGGGATCCAGCAGGAGGAGCTGGAAAGTGTGGCTGAAATGAGGAAGGTCTGGGGTTCCCTCCTAAACCTGCTGCCCTGACAATATTTGATAAGTAGAGCAAGATGGATGGACAGATGTCTATCTCCAGCTGTCATTGATCGACAGGCGGGGTCACACCTGGACAGGTCGCCAGCCCATCACAGTCACATACAGACAGAGAAACATTCACACTCACACCTAGGGATAATTTAGAGCTACCAAATAATCTCAAGCATATTTTGGTCTGTGGGATGAATAATTAGAATCCTAATTTCAGTGGGTTAAAGGACGTCTAACAACAATGTTATTACAAACTAAACATAGATTTATTCTTTATTGAAAACTTGATGACCACAAACTACAACATTTAAAATAAGTATATTGAAATATTAATGCTGTTAAAATCCTAATGATGCTCTGATGATATCCTAATTTGACAAGTAATAAAATAATCTTAATTAAAAACATATAAAACTAATTCTAGATCAATATAAAGATGAGGAAAAACAGTTTTACCCCAGAATGGCAATAACAGTGTCACAGACAGGATTATTATTTTGTGAATATATATTTGTCATGTTTTGCTTTTGTTTCAGTTTCTTTTTAATTTGAAACAGAGCATGACGGTTTTTGGGTGTAAATAAGTTTCTACTTCTGCCTACTCCTTTAATATGGCAAAATATAAATAAAATTTGTAAATATGGTGAAGTTGGAGTTAGTTTGAAATAAATAAATAAACAAATAAATAAAAGCATCAATACGCGTCTTAAAATAAACAGACAGAAGTATGTTTTGATGTTATAACGGCCTGCCATACCTTCCACCACTAATCATACATTAACAGAAACAAGCTAACTTGGACTGATAGTTGCCTTTGATTCTTCATACGGTCGAAATTGAACATCAGGAAGGAGCAAAGTCAGAATTAATACACAGCACAAAACAAAAAGCTGTACCACCGACGCGCACACGCACTCCGGCCTGTTCCTGCACGCTGCTGCTGGCAAAAAGCGAAACCTTTGATTGAAAACTGTTATCTTGGCTAGCATCAGGCTAGCCAGCCAGCTAGCTGGCTGCTAACGTCGCCAACGGTAGTTAGCTAGCTAGCTGTAGTAAGTTGCGTCATGGAGGAGCTGGTTGTGGAAGTAAGAGGGACAAGCGGGGCCTTTTATAAGGTAAGTGACTTCATATTGCATAGATTTACTGCACAAATTTTAAACATGCCCAATTAATGTAAAACAGTTTTACCGAGCTGCTTGTAGGTTTGGGCCTCGGTGCCTCTCCGCCTCATCCGGGATGGGGATGCTGAAAAACCTGGAAACAAAACTAAACGTTTTCTCCTGCTTTCATCTCAGTGCTTTACACAGCTCAGGGAAAAGGAAGATTGGGCTGCTAAATTTGGGCTTTGTGCGTAATTTTGTTATGTTTTTGTGATGTTGTGTGAGGAAGAGGAGTGGTCGGTCCCAGATTCCCACAATGGGGCGATTTTAACCCGGATTCAGACACATAAATCAGATCCAGAATTGAATCTACGGTGTGGATCCCGCGGGGGGGATGATGGGTTTAATTCAAGCGTTTGATCCGTGATCTAAAACCTTAAGTTAGAAATCTAAACATCCAGGTCTGAAACGTTCATCCATTAGAACCAAAATGGAACTTTCAGAGTTTATAAAACAAACAGCAGTTTTATGATTAGATATTATGTTGGTGTTTACATTTGGATGCTTATCGAACATTAAGTGGTTAAATTTGCAAAGAAAAATAAAGAAATCCGACTTTTTTGATAGTAATGTGGCTGTAGAATAATTGGATTTTGATTAATGAGTGAAGTGACAGCAGATGTAAGGAGACATTCAGAATTGCAATTAGTCTGAATTTAATTCCAACATGCAAAATGCTGCAATAAATAGACATGTATGTAAATATGATACATATAAGTAAATATGGGTGTTTTTTTTAAATGTAACTTGCTGTTTAAACTCACTCAGCAGCATCAATCGAATCTGTCCAGTTTGAATTTTGGGTGTCGACTGAAAACAAATGGTTCTGCTGGCTGGCAGTTTGGCAGCTTTTATTACCAACATATTTGTGAAAATGTGCCAGTAAATGCACATTATTGTGGTTAAAGAAAATTACAAAAGCAGTTCTTATCTTCAGCTGTCTTGAGCGTGCATGCACAGCTTCACACAGATTAGAACAGGACTTTTACCTGTCACAGGTGTATTCCATACAGTTAAACTAAGAAAGTGGTTCTAATTAAAGTTCCTTAGTGGCGCTCTGTGTTCGTGTGGGCTGTTCACCAAGTAACGATGAGAAACACAGACATCGAGTTGTAAAAGAGTCGGTGGTATTAATGCTTGCGGAGGAGATTTTAAATATAATGTCATTATTTTGTGTGAATGAAAATGTGGAATAAGAAAGCCAGAGTTGTTCTGCTGGACTTGACTGTGTCTATATTGATCCTATTTTCAGATGAATAAACCTGGAAAGTGTATTTTTATGTGATAAGCGAGGAGTCCTAACAGATTACTTCATGTTTCCTTTGTGAAAGTCTTCATAAACTGTAATAAATATATAACTAACTATTTATTTGGATGAACTCTCACACTTGCTTGCATGTTTTAAATCGCACTCATATATTTAAATTTTTAGCTGGATCTGACCACAAACCACAGACTGAACTCTGGATCTCTGTCTGTTCCTTCTGCCCAGGATGTGACCAGATCAGATTTCTTGTTTTGAATCTTTTGGAAGCGTTTCCACACAGAATTAAATGAACGTCAAAACCTCAGTACTCGTGAGATTAATCACTAGCTACGTTTACATGGGCACATTTAATCGGAATAAACGCCCAATCGGAACAAAAATACGTCATGTAAACATGTCAATCAGAATGTTTTGATCCGATGCAGCCTGATCAGAATGAAATTTACTTCCGATCTAGAGGGGTGGTTTTGTCCGATCTTCATTCGGATAGACGTGCATGTACACACCCATTCGGAATGAAGGGGTGAAAAGAGCCCACTGCGCATGCGTACAACTTCAGCGTGACGTCTTTCCGCTTTCGCAGACCCAAGTAGAAAACATGGCGGGAAGTAAACAGAAGTGGTCTGCTGGTGCAGTCATCCTGTCATCCTGCTCTCCTCTCCTGTGATGGAGGAGCAGTAGCAATATGTATTCAGCCACTAGCTTGGTTAATGCGACCAGTAAAAACCCAAACATAAAGGTAATCACCTGCAGAAGGTCCATATTGGGGATAACGTGAGTCAGCTCGAGCACACGATGGGGCGGGAAAGACGTGCAGAAAGGACGGAGTTTGTTTACTTTTTTTTCTTCCCCTGGAAAGACAACTCTCTGTGTGCATGCTCAACTCATTTAACCTGATTGAGTGCTTGGTGCATGTGTACTCATGGCATGATCAGATCATTTCAGTTAGTGTCCATGTAAACAGGGATTTGGGAATTCTGATTGACCAAGATTTTAATCAGATTGGGGAAATTTGGCGCATGTAAACGTAGCTACTCTTACAGTTTAATCAGTGATAGAAAGATCATAGATCATACCGACGCAAGGGAGGTCTTCCCTTTGTACAAAGAATACTGACCGCATTCATTCTGTTTGATGTCCTGAGTTGGAAATTTGAACATTTATTTAATTTTGTATTTCTTTTTTACCTGTCTGAGGCTTCATGCTAAACTCCTGTTCATTTCTCTTTGTAGGCTTTTGTGAAGGATGTTCATGAGGGATCCATCACTGTGGCTTTTGAAAACAAGTGAGTAAATAGAATGTTTTTGTCACAATAAAACCTGATGTCAGAGTTCAACAATCAAAAAAATGTCCATGTTTGTCTGTGCAAGCTGGCAGCCGGAACGCCAGATCCCGTTCCAGGACGTGCGCTTTCCTCCTCCAACAGGCTTCAGCAAAGACATAAACGAAAGCGACGAGGTCGAGGTAGGAAGATTTCTTGATTTTCTTTTTTTTTTATAGAATAATGAACACCAGCATCAATAATTCCTTGCTAAAAACTCTCTCTCTTTTTACACAAGTTAAAAAAGAGGAATCTGCAGTATTTATTTTTTACTTTTCAACAGTTTATCCTGCCTTGTGTGTCCTTAATTGAATCCACACTTTTTTTTAAAGATCTGTTTTGTGTGTGTTTTTTGTCAGGTTTACTCAAGGGCTAACGACAAGGAACCATGTGGCTGGTGGCTGGCGAAAGTTCGCATGGTGAAGGGAGAGGTGAGGCTTTCTGTCTGCTTTAGAGTTCAGCAGCATCATATGTGCAGTGTGGAGGATGAAAGTTTAGTGGTTCGTTACATTGAAAACATTTAAGTTGATGAAGCAAAAGAACCGAAATGTTTCAAACTGGATAAGAATGTGACACATCTTTAAAAGTTATTTCTCTGAGCTTCATTTCCATCTTAATGCATTTAAAGAGGCCCTTCCATTAAAAACGTTTTTTCTGAGGTTTCTGTTGAATATTTTAGCTCCACAGGTGTTCTTACCTTCATAGTGGGTGTGAAAACAGGTCAACAACTTCTCTTTCAGTTTTAATCTCTCAAACTACGCAGGTGGTGATAAAACCCGAGTTCTCCCGAGTTCTAACGGCCTGTATCTGTTTCATCACAACTCCTTTGTTCGTTAGTATTCATCAACTCCGGCAGTTGAAACCACACCTAGCATGCTACTGGCTAAAAGCTGTTAGCATAAGACTTAGCAAACAGGAAGAGAGAACATCTGATGTTGTCATGCACAGTGGGTCAGGAAACAGTATACATTGCTCTGATAGGCTAGTTTGTTAGCCAATCTGAGTCCAGCAAATTTGAATAATGAATATGAACGAGCTGCTGACGAAGCCTGACGGAAGGAGCCGGAACCAGACGAATTTTAACGCAGACAGATTGAAAGGTCTGTTCCTGACGTTTTTAGATATTAAATGTTTCATATTACTGGTTAATATTTAAGAAATAACCATAAAGTCCTGAAATTTGTGTGAAATGGCCTCTTTAAAGATCATGAGTCTGATTAAAGGTCAGAGGTTCCACTTTTGGAATACAGAACGAGAAACGACTTCCAACATTTATAAAGTTGAAGTACGATTTAAAATTTAAGTTTAGGAAATTAAAACACACTCATTTGGAGTCTCGCTCCCTCCATGCAAACGAATAGAATGCTTGCCCGTTTTATCCAGGTGTTTATCTGATTCCTGTAGTTCTTATGTAACTGCTGGATGTTTAACACGAAAACACACAAGACTCTGAGCCCACGTCTGTAGTGCACAGACTCTGTTTCCAACATGGCGGCTCCTGGAAACAGGATCTTGCAGTTTCTTTTTTAAAACTTTGAGCTTCAGTTTTGAAACTTGTCTCAGTGGATACTCACTGAAAAACATGTTCAGCTTCATATTGGACACACTGGATGTCTCTGGTCCCCCTATCTTACATTTAATAACTTCAGTAATTCAGGTCGCAGCCGGAAGTGGTGTTCTGATGATTTATGCTTCCCTGATTAAAAATGTCGCCACAGTACGAATTAACAACTTATTTCATAATGAGATGTCATTAGAAGTTTATGCAGTATTCTTGTTTATGGTGAGTGTGTCCTGTTAATTATTTCAGAACATTTTTATGATCTTTTCCTCGAGCTGGGCGATAGAACGAAAACGATATGTATTGCGAAATAACTTTTAGAAAAATGAAACTATTACGATAGACGTTATCTCGTTCTCTTTCTCTCTTAAAAAAACATAAGAACTGCCAATCCACATTAAGTAGCGCAGAGGCGATCCAATCACAGCCGCAGCGTCCCGTCACGTGACTTGTGCGGCTTGGCCCTCGTGCTGTAAGTAACATGTGTATTTGCTTGGGAAGCAGCCAGTGTCCGTGCCATTCGGGTAATGGAGGAAATGTTCCCACAAAGTCTGGAAATACAAAAAACCTTTTTTATCAACTGAAGTAGTGCCACCCACTAGAGCATGCTCAGTCTTTGACTGAAAGCACTAATACGTCATCGAAAACAACCAGGGGAATCCCTGCGACACAGCAACAGTCAATTGAGTCAGCTTTCTCCAGCATCTTACATATGACAAAAAAGCTAAGAGACATAGCGACGTAGCGGCTACCTTTTGTGTAGTTTGTAATATTTGCCTTTATTTATCTGAAACTGAAGTCTCATGTTCCTTAAGTACATCTGCCCCGTTGAACTTATGGGAAATAAATGTCTAAATCAAAACAAGCCGCTGATTATTTCACATTTTACTTGTGAACAACGGCACATTTAAATCTTACAAATATAGTTATTGGGCTTATATCGTGATATATATCATTATCACCTGAAATGAAAAAAAACATACAGTGGGGCAAAAAAGTATTTAGTCAGCCACCAATTGTGTAAGTTCTCCCACTTAAAAAGATCAGAGAGGCCTGTAATTTTCATCATAGGTATACCTCAACTATGAGAGACAAAATGAGGAAAAAAAATCCAGAAAATCACATTGTCTGATTTTTAAAGAATTTATTTGCAGATTATGGTGGAAAATAAGTATTTGGTCAATAACAAAAGTTAATCTCAATACTTTGTTATATAGCCTTTGTTGGCAATGACAGAGGTCAAGCGTTTTCTGTAAGTCTTCACAAGGTTTTCACACACTGTTGCTGGTATTTTGGCCCATTCCTCCATGCAGATCTCCTCTAGAGCAGTGATGTTTTGGGGCTGACGCTGGGCAACACGGACTTTCAACTCCCTCCAGAGATTTTCTATGGGGTTGAGATCTGGAGACTGGCTAGGCCACTCCAGGACCTTGAAATGCTTCTTACGAAGCCACTCCTTCGTTGCCCGGGCGGTGTGTTTGGGATCATTGTCATGCTGAAAGACCCAGCCACGTCTCATTTTCAATGCCCTTGCTGATGGAAGGAGGTTTTCACTCAAAATCTTACGATACATGGCCCCATTCATTCTTTCCTTTACACGGATCAGTCGTCCTGGTCCCCTTGCAGAAAAACAGCCCCAAAGCATGATGTTTCCACCCCCATGCTTTACAGTAGGTATGGTGTTCTTTGGATCCAACTCAGCATTCTTTCCCCTCCAAACACGACAAGTTGAGTTTCTACCAAAAAGTTCTATTTTGGTTTCATCTGACCATATGATGTTCTCCCAATCCTCTTCTGGATCATCCAAATGCTCTCTAGCAAACCGCAGACGGGCCTGGACGTGTCCTGGCTTCAGCAGGGGGACACGTCTGGCACTGCAGGATTTGAGTCCCTGGCGGCGTAGTGTGTTACTGATGGTAGCCTTTGTTACTTTGGTCCCAGCTCTCTGCAGGTCATTCACTAGGTCCCTCCGTGTGGTTCTGGGATTTTTGCTCACCGTTCTTGTGATCATTTTGACCCCACGGGGTGAGATCTTGCGTGGAGCCCCAGATCGAGGGAGATTATCAGTGGTCTTGTATGTCTTCCATTTTCTAATAATTGCTCCCACAGTTGATTTCTTCACACCAAGCTGCTTACCTATTGCAGATTCAGTCTTCCCAGCCTGGTGAAGGTCTACAATTTTGTTTCTGGTGTCCTTTGACAGCTCTTTGGTCTTGGCCATAGTGGAGTTTGGAGTGTGACTGTTTGAGGTTGTGGACAGGTGTCTTTTATACTGATAACGAGTTCACACAGGTGCCATTAATACAGGTAACGAGTGGAGGACCGAGGAGCCTCTTAAAGAAGTTACAGGTCTGTGAAAGCCAGAAATCTTACTTGTTTGTAGGTGACCAAATACTTATTTTCCACCATAATTTGCAAATAAATTCTTTAAAAATCAGACAACGTGATTTTCTGGATTTTTTTTCCTCATTTTGTCTCTCATAGTTGAGGTATACCTATGATGAAAATTACAGGCCTCTCTGATCTTTTTAAGTGGGAGAACTTACACAATTGGTGGCTGACTAAATACTTTTTTGCCCCACTGTATCATGATATGAAAAAATCTTATATCGCCCAGCTCTATCCTTTCCTGATATTTTCTATATAAAAGCCCTCTGGGTCCTTATCGGCCATTGTTGGGTCCTTTTCCTCTGGGTGTGTCCAAACATTTGCCTGTTGCTCTGACAATGCAAAGAAAGTAAAAATAACATCATATTTAGTGTTTCTGTCCTGGGAGAATTTATTTGATTGGTGAGATGTGTGTTTATGGAAAAATATAGAAACAAAAATTAACAATAAATCTGTTTATTGAAGTCAAGACTGTAGAAAGGCACATGTGCAGAAGGAATCGATAGCACATCTCAACTGGGGGCATATTTCAACAGAACACCTGTTCTAGCAATGGCCGTCTGGAAAAGTTATTTAGTACTGCTTTAATCACAAAAGGAGGCGGAGACTTCTGGTTTAGATTTTTAATTCTATCTCTAGTTCTGATGGACTTGTAAAGATGTAAATGACCCAACCGCTCGCTGTCTGTGACTCACTATATTAGCTTGTTATCAACTTTGAATTGTGCAAACTCACTGATACAACATTAATATATGTTGACATAGTTACTCTCAACACTGTAACATAAAAATCTCTTCAGAGTGTCTAAAAAACAAAATTAAAAAGGCCAATTTAATTTTTTAAAGAATTCGGTCATGTTCAGTGTTTTCAGGGAAATATTTCAGTTTAATCCTTCAGCTTGTTTGATCAAAGTGATGCGAGCAGATAAAGTGTGGAATCAAACTTTTTCTGGCAACATGCAGAGAAACTAAGTTAACATCCTAACCACCATGTCTCTTCGAGTTCTGGGTCTTGATAAATCAGGTTCTGGAAAAGAAGCCCAGTCTTCCTTGTTGTATCAGGGTCCTTCTGAGACCACCATGTTGGTTTAGTACTGTCGGTCTTCTCTGTCTAAAATGGGTTATCAGCTTGTTTGATACTGAGAGCTAGTTCACGGGTACGAAAGGCAGCCATTTTGATACCAAACATCATATCAAATAAACATGTTTTTAAATATATTGTCATTTTTAAGTATATATGAACGTAACTGGGATTAAAAAACAAGAGCGACATGATTCAACTATATTTTATAATGTGCTCACTGGTGAGTTGGGCTAGTTTTAGACCAGGTCTGCTTACGTGCCTTTGGGCAGCATGTTGGTGACCCCTGGTCTAAAATACATCTGTTACTGTTTTGAGCCATATGTTGAGTTTTAACCTGTTACGTGTGTCTCGACTTGAAAAGCTTTTTTTTCTCTGTGTTTGTTATTTCATCACAGTAAATAGAAGAATCCAAGTTTTTTTTTTCATTTTCCACAATGTTTTCAAGTTGCATTAACAGACATTAATGGACTGATTCCTTTTGTTTTGTTAGATTTGGGTTTTTTTTACTGTTGGAGGATTTTAACAGGATCTTTCTGTTTCTAGTTTTACGTAATAGAATACGCAGCATGTGACGCCACACTGAACGAGATCGTGACACTGGAGAGGTTACGGCCGGTCAACCCGAATAAACCGGCAACCAAAACCACCTTCATTAAGATCAAACTGGATGTACCTGAAGATCTACGACAGATGTGAGTTTTACACAAACTTTTTATTTTTGATTTGATTTCCAAAGAATAAAAATCAACTAAACCTGTAAATGAACTTGTTAGAATATGATTAGAATGACTGAACAAGGTTATTAAAGACGGATCAACACAAACTGTGTATCTGCTTCAAGTCTGACTAACTAGTTTTGGGAGAACAACTCATAAGATCGTGTATTTACTCTGTTGACAGGTGCTCCAAGGAGTCAGCACACAAAGACTTTAAAAAGGCCATCGGTGCCTTCAGTGTCACCTTCGACTCAGAGAAGAAGCAGCTGGTCATTTTGGTTCGTCAGGCTGTTTTAAAATCCATCTTATTTTTATTATATTATCTGCACATGCAGCTCTGTGTGTGGATGCATGTTTCTCTGTAAGTAAATCAACTTTCATTGAAATTGCAGTCAGTAAATGAAGTGACAGCAAAGCGAGCCAACATGATGAGTGACATGCACTTCAGGAGCCTTCGCACCAAACTGTCGCTGATGCTGCGGAACGAAGAGGCCAGCCGGCAGCTGGAGGTACTCAGCTCAACACTCAAATTAAATATGGCTACCAGAAATCGCTGCTCCATTTTTAGTCTTGGGTTGTTAAAGAATTCATTTTTATGATAGATGTTTAAAAATCTTTTCTTATTAACAATCTCCTAATCTATTTTACTCTGATCTGACTTTCATTTTCCTGCTTTGTTTTCTCTCTCTTCGCGTCGTGTAGAGTTCCAGACAACTCGCGTCACGGTTCCATGAGCATTTTGTAGTTCGGGATGATCTGATGGGTCTGGCCATTGGGACTCACGGGGCCAACATCCAGCAAGCGCGTAAAGTTCCTGGAGTTACTAACATTGATCTGGATGAAGAGACCTGTACCTTCCATATATATGGAGAGGTGGGATGACTCTGCTTCTGCAGATGAACACATGAACTGGTAGAATTTGGCTGTGATAAATGAGGAGTGGGTTAAGCATGTTTGTCTTGTTTGTTCCAGGACCAGGATGCTGTCCGCATAGCCCGGAGTTACCTCGAGTTTTCTGAAGATGTCATTAAAGTCCCGCGGAACTTAGTCGGTGAGAAAATTGAGAAAATCTTATTTATTTTAACCTAAATCCAAATGTCAGTTGTCAGCAGAGTCTGACTGGTGATGTTTTCACCCCTGCAGGGAAGGTGATCGGTAAGAACGGCAAACTGATCCAGGAAGTGGTTGATAAGTCGGGAGTGGTCAGGGTTCGAATCGAGCCAGAGAATGATAAAAAGACTTCAGCAGCAGCAGCGGCTGCAGAAGAGGTCAGTGGAGTTAAAATGTAGTTGTAGTTAAAAAAGTATCATAAAACAACAATAAAGGTGCTTCACAAAGCTCCGAGTGAGAAGTCAGTGTTTGATGTTTTATTTCTGTAATACAGGGAATGGTGCCATTTGTGTTTGTGGGGACCAAGGAAAGCATTTCAAATGCAACAGTGCTGCTGGACTACCACCTCAACTACCTCAAGGTTGGTGATGTATTCATGTTCAAGGCCAAATAAAAAAAATATGATATGTTACAGGACCATCCCGTGCACAACATTGCTTCTTCCAGATGTTCCCATCGGGCAAGAGATACGGAGCAAAGAAAACCAGGGCAAACTGCCTTGAAAACAGTTTTCATCCAAGAGCAATCAAATCAAACAGACTTTATTAACCCCCAAAAGGAAATTAAATTTTGTTGTAGCTCAGTTCTTCTTCAGGGAGCCATTGTAGAGGGTTCTAGCTGGGAACAGGAAGGTTCTCCTGTAGAGGGTTCTAGCTGCAGTGGATCTGAAGAATCTTCTGACTGAAGACACTCTGTTGTTGAGTTACTGTGTTCTGAAGAGGATGATGAGGGTTTTCCATCATGTTCTTCATCCTCCTTTGGACAATCAACTCAAGAGACTCCAGTTCAGTCTCCAGGACAGAATCAGTCCTCCTTATTAATCTGTTCAGCCTCTTCAGGTTACTTGCTCTGATGCTCCGCCCCCAACAGGTGACTGCAGATGTGAGCAGCTGACAAACTCCTCTTCTTTTGCTGCTCCTCTTCAAATCTCTGTCTGCCGTATTGTTTGAAAGCCAGGCAGAGACACACTGGAGTCCAGGATATGCTCCTTTAGCCATGTCTCAGTGAAACACATGATACTCTGGCTGGGTCTTCAACAGAGTTGAACTGCGTATGTAATAATGTACATGTTTTTTTTAAATGATGCGGACCCAAGGAAGAATAGTCTTCACTATGGTGAAGACTAATGGGGATCCTTAAATAAACAAATAGAGTTTCAAGTTCATCCATTTTGTTAACAAGATATCTCACATTCATCAAGATGACTGATGGAAGTGAAGGTTTAAACTTCCTCTTTCTCTCTCTTCACTTTGCTCCTGCTTTGCATCCACGTCTTCTTCTTTTTAGCTCATCGGGTATCCAGGGAACATCAAAACCCAGAACTCCTAAAAACAACGTCACATAAATATATAGTTTATAGTAGCACAAATCAGGTTTGCTTAATTTGACTTTGTTGGTTGAAACGTAACTGATGTTCGATCTGGATCCAGTTGGTTTAAAAAGGGACTTTTTGCTGCTGAACATGACTTAGTCTCATGTTCAGGTGTCGGGACGCATCGTTTAACTTGGATATGTTGGATTTATTAGATTAAATATAACAAAGCGTGTTTGATCAGATTGTTTTTAATGTCTTTACGTCCTCAGGAGGTGGACCAGTTGCGTCTGGAACGTCTTCAGATTGATGAGCAATTGAGACAGATAGGAGGTGGAGGTGGAGGAGGAGGTCCTGGACCCCGAAATCCTAAAGACAAGGCCTATGTTTTTGATAATGGCATGGGGATGGGAATGGGAAGAGGAGGTGGAGGGAAACCCTATGTAGGTGGAAGAGGTGGACGAGGACGTCGAGGTGGAGGCGCAGCTTTCACGTCTGGTACAATAATCTTACTGAATCCAGATTTTTATTTTTTTTTTTTACAAAACACAAAAGTTTATTCAAGTTTCATGTTTTCTAGTCAAAATAAAGTTTGAATTTTCTACACGATCTCACAGGCACCAACTCGGAGGCATCCAACGCTTCTGAGACAGAGTCGGACCACAGAGAGGAGCTCAGTGATTGGTCACTGGCCCCAACTGAGGAGCTGATGACGGGAGGCGGGACCCTGCCGAGACGGACAGATGGAAGGAAGAGAGCAGGCGGCGGAGGTCCAAGGGGACGAGGTGGGAGAGGAAGAGGAGGTGGAGGATACAAAGGTGAGAAGGAATCAGTACTGCGTTTGTATCTTTGGATACATGTTGGACATGTAGTTTGGTGTATGAATATGAATTATGGGAAGTTCCTCAAACTTAATATTCAGTACAGGATTGATTGATTTGATAACTTTCTGATTGCCGTCTGTAATGAATCCAAATATCTTCTTGTGAATAAACCTGTCTGCCAACATGCTGCTCAGCTTAGAGTAAAGACATCATTGCTTTGACAACATTACAGTGACATGTTCAATAATTTGTTTTTCCATTTTTTTTGTACTGGTTAAGGTGAAGACGTGCAGTGGAGCGAGCCAAGACCTCGTCATATCAGAGACCCCAAAACAAGAGCTCCGGAGGACACCTTACAGGTGATGTAAACTTCAGCTGGACTTGCCACCTGCGTGGAGTCCAAATCAAGGTTGGGTGCAAAGAGGGCTGCGTGGCAAGCAAAAGCGGCTGCCTGGACGTGCGGGTGCGTGGGAGTGCAGGAGCCTGGGCGTGCGGGTGTCTGGGAGTGCAGGAGCCCGAGCGTGCGGGTGCCTGGGAGTGCAGGAGCCTGGGCGTGCGGGTGCCTGGGAGTGCAGGAGCCTGGGCGTGCGGGAGCCTGGGCATGCAGGAGCCTGGGCGTGCAGGGTGTTTGGGAGTGCGGGGGCGTGGGAGTGCGTGGGAGTGCAGGAGCCCGGGCGTGCGAGTGCCTGGGAGTGCGGGAGCGTGGGCGTGCGGGAGCCTGGGCGTGCGGGAGCCCGGGCGTGCGGGAGCCCGGGCGTGCGGGTGCCTGGGCGTGCGGGAGCCTGGGCATGCAGGAGCCTGGGCGTGCAGGGTGTTTGGGAGTGCGTGGGAGTGCAGGAGCCCGGGCGTGCGAGTGCCTGAGAGTGCGGGAGCGTGGGCGTGCGGGTGCCTGGGCGTGCGGGAGCCTGGGCGTGCAGGGTGTGTGGGAGTGCGGGTGCGTGGGCGTGCGGTTGCGGGAGCCTGGGAGTGCAGGAGCCAATTTTCATTAAGGGGGACCGAAAAATGTGTTCTAATGATAAGGGATCCATCTCCAGAGGCGGTCATTGGAGTTTGTGTCTTAGGTTCATGTGTACTTAGTAGATTTGGAGAAGGCTTAAGACCGGGTCCCTCGGGACATTCTGTGGGGGGTGCTGCAGGAATATGGGGTCAAAGGTCTTCTACGGGTTGTCCGGTCCTTATACAACCAAAATAAGTGCTATGTCTACATTCTTAGCAGCTGATTGGCTGTGCAGGTTGGACTTCGCCTGGGAAGACCTTTGTTCATGGATCTCAAGGTGTAGCTATGGTGAGGAGGCTGTCTGGTTCTGGAACCTCAGGATCTCATCTCTGCTTTTGAGGATGTGGTTCTGTTGGAGTTATCATGAAACGCAGAACAAGAATAAAAGCTATGCAGTGATGTTACGAGGTGTGATGCAGCAGTGAAGCAGCAACAGGGTTGGAACAGACAGCTGGACGTCTACTCAGTGAGACATTGAGTTCGCTGCAGCGCTCTTTAAGACAACAGCTGATCTGTGTCACAGTAAAAAGCATGCGTTTCTTTTCTCCTCACAGATCCGCGTAGATGGAAACGAGCGTAGCGTGCAGCACTCGTCAAGCGGCAGAGGAGGAGGAGCTGGACCGTCCCCGTCCCAGAGTGGCAGCGGCGGAGAGGGACAGCTCCGCCATCATCATCAGAGACCCATGAGAGAACGAGGGATGAAGAAGGACAAACAGGACGCTCCTGCACTGGTGAACGGAGTGTCGTAGACGCGTCAATGGAGGACCTTCTCTCACACACGCTTTCAGAAACACACACACACACACATAGATGACTCATTATAAACCATCAAACAGCCTCTGGCTTTTTTTTTCTCTCTCTCTCTCTTTACACATATTTCCATCAGCATAGAAGAGTTTACTGTAGTAAAGTCCTAAACCAGAGATCTGGGATCTGCTGCTCTGGTTTCTTTTTGCCCCGTAATGTGTCTTCTGTTCTTTTCTGGAGTAAAAGAAGCTGTTTTTTTTCTTTCTGGACTGAAAGTGAAAGATTCCACAAAAGCTGAAACATGCAACACAAATGATTTCGAAACTTTTTTAGGGGTTTTGTTTTGTTTTTATGACCCCATTTAGACACGCTCATGTCAGGAAAAAAGGCTCATTCAAGAAGAATCGGTAAAAATGAATTTATCCAGTCAAGAAAACGGAACGAGATCTCGTCTGTTCCACATAAACGTTTCACTGATAGAAAACTGTGGAGATGATTTGAACTGCACGATTTCTGGGAGGTGTCTTTAGGGGTGAAACAGGTACGTTTGATTTATAAAGTCATTCTGTCCCGTGGAGTTTTAACCAGTTCTTAACATAAAATCTAAACATCCGTATGTAAACAGTCTGTAAAGAGGCAGCGAGATGTTTCGATGTCACCTCGGCTGTGGGTAAATGTTTGCAGATGGCACTTTATGATTTTTGTTCTTTCTTGCTTTTCCGAATGAAAACCAAACAGGTGTATTCTCATAAAGCTAATCTCGTTATTTAAACTCTTGAGTTTTGTGGCATGTTGTAAGTTTTCTTCAGGCTCTGACTGTCAAAACGATTTAAAAAAAACAAACATTCTGATCAAACGATAAGAGACTTAAATCTGAGGCTCGTGGAATGTGGAAACTAACGGGTTCAAAACTAATTAGGAGAGAAAAAAAAGCCCACGTTTCTGTCAAGATTACAAAATGTCCCTGTTGTTGTCAGTTGCTGCACTTTGTAAAATAAACGTTTCACTTCTCATGTGAGCAGGTCACTGACTGATCTAACACGCTAAACACACGTGTGAACTAGTCTGTTGACACGTCGCAGAACGTTGCGTGCCGTAGCTACTAAACAGCTGATGGCATTTAGTAGCGATTTTTCACCGCTAGGTGTGCTGTTGAGTACAGGATTGAGACCAAAACAAAGTCTGTCATGATTGACGTTCAGATGTGAAATATGTTCCGGATAATTCAACATAACCACAGTCTCCATTCAGCTTGGCTGAAAGCCACAACGACGTGCCGCCACTTTTCCTCTCTCATGACACGGCGGCTAAATGTCCGTAGCGGCTAAATGTCCGTAGCGGACATTTAGCCGCTACGGACATTTAGCCGCTACAGCTACAAGGTAAAAGAGCAGAACTGAATGCAAGCAGTATAAAGGACAAAGTCGACAACTTTATCGCTTTCCAGAGCGAGTCATTACAGTAACACTAGATTAAAATAATGATTGTTCCTTACCTGTCCAGGAGAAGAAAAGCCAGCTCCGAGTCAAATCGTAAATTCTCTCGTTCTCTCAGTGCTCTCCATCTTGGAAAAGCAAGACCAATGTTTATCCTGGTTTTGTCCCTTGCTTTACCCGGGTTGTTTGTCATTGGCCGTGGCTTCTTGGGTGATGAAATGTGTTCCCGGTCATCTTCAGGTGAACGCTTTGCTCCGCCTTCCGCCATTTTGCTTCAACAATGTGTGTCGGCTGTACTGAGCGAAGGGAGGGCCTTCGCTCAGTACGTGAAGGAGGCGGAGTTTCACATGCACGAACATGCACGCGGAAGGAGACCACCTTTGTAAACAAGAGGCTCGATATCAACACAGAGAGATGGTGTGTGACCTCATGCTATGTTCCAGATGGAATTACACATCTAGAGCTTCACATTGCATATTTAGAATTCTTTCAAACTGGAAATGATGAATTTTCGCTTATTGCTCCTTTAAGGAAGCAGCTGTTAGAACAGAAAACGTTGCTTTTCAACAAACAGACACACGAGCTGCTGTCGCCCTCTTCAAGTATGACGTGACAGGAGTTTGATGAACGACATAGAAATGGAAGTTAAAGTTTGATTCTTCCTGGTTTTTGTAGCTTGATCTGTTCTCATCCCTATTACGTCAACATTTGATGTGCTTATCCATTTTTTTTAAATTCACGATGTAAATGAAGCAGACGAGAGAAATTGAACTAGCAGTTATTTATGCCTGTAATTTACATGAAGTTTGTGAGATGCTTGTTTTCCTCTTCCTGGTCCTTTCGTTAATGTTTGTGCCTTGGATTTCTGTTCCTCTACCAATCAGAGTCTGTCTTTCTTCTGACTGTAACACGCTGTTTAATTTGGGTTTGTTTGTTTTGTGGCGGCGCATCTGGTTAAGATCATTGTGTCAAAGCGGCGTGATGACTTCAAACTGTAATCAGGACATTTTTTAACGACTTTGTAAATGTTCTTCATGGAAAGCTCCGTAGTGTCACTGTTAAAAGTTTAGAGTTTAACTAAACATGGCGTAAAAGATCCTTTACATCGACACGTGAATCAGATCAACCGGACTCGGTCAGCGTTGGAGGTTTCTGTGGACTTCTGGAGAAATATAGTGACTCTAGATAATGTTAGAATAACATCCAACAAAAATACTTTCAAGGTTTCTTTGTGCTTCTTGACTTTTTAGGCTTCTTGTCATTTCCTAAAAATCCTCAAAAGCTTTTAAAATCCTTGTTACTGTAACAGATGTCATGATTAATATTCTTAGCTGTGATCTGACGTGTTGCTCACGTACTTTACAGGTAAATATTCAGTAGACTCTGTCGTGACTTTTTGTCACTCTTTTAAAGTATTAAAAGTTTTTGAAAACTCCACAAAGTTTCAGAAGACAGTGTGTTTAAGCTCCAAAGATTCTGTCACGTTTTCCTCATCGAGGTTTAGTGGACTGGAAACTGCTGAAGAAGTAGTTCATGGAAAGGTTTTATATATAAACAGGTGTGTTTTTGAAATGTAAACAACATGGCAGCCTAAACTGAGATGGACAAGAAGCTAATAATCCTACAAGTATCAGAACTCCAGCAGCGTTACTACAACCGATCAAGTGAAATCCAGAATGTTTCGGCAGAGTCTCAGCACGGACATGCAAATCAGGAAGCAGGAGTTCTTGAAAATAGTTGGTTGATGACTCTTTTCTTGGGCGTCTCTGAGCAGGTGGTTCTTTCAGCTCTTCAGGAACGTGGAACCTTCCTGATCTAAAGGCGGTGTAACTTGGTACATGTCCAGTTCTCCTGGAAATGGGTCAAATTCAGTGACTTTCACTGCAGATCTTAAGTTGACACTTAAGCAACTCAACAATATTTTGAGCAAATGTTCTAGTTCACTGATCATCAACTGGCGGCCCGCGGGCCAAATCCGGCCCTCTGAGCTGTTCAATCCGGCCCGCGACTGGATTCCAAAATTGTGAGGATCAAAAACAAAATGGTGGTCCACACTATTAAAGCAACTCCTAGTGGTTGACTGTGGTAAAGGTGATGAGAGCCTGAATCAAATGCCTTCAGTTTTGTAATGAAATGGAAAAAGTATAAACATTAAACATAATGTTAAGCCAAAATTAGATTTTTATGTGATTTTCTTCTTGGGGGTCCGGCCCCCAAGGAGACTGTCTGGTAAAACTCTGGCCCTTTGACAAATATAGTTGATGACCCCTGATCTAGTCTCAGATTCATAAAGGAGGAAGGAAGAGACCTGAAGATCCATCCGGGTTCAGCCGGTATGTTCTTTCCCACTGCAGTCAGTCTTGCTATTAATGCTTTTTTTTTTTATTTGAAACCAAAACAAAAAGTTAATTTTCAAATAACTTAAATAAACATGTTATTTTCCTCTCACCTGATCTTAGCTGGAGAACAAACACGAGTTCCATCGACAGGAAACGTTCCAAAAATGATTGTTTCTAAAACCAAATTGATCGTGTGTATTCTTAGTAGAGCAGCTCCAGTCAGAGGAGATTTCATGTAATTATAACAAAAATAAACTGAATGAAAACTAGCAGGATCAAGTCACAAAGTAACAGAAGTGAGTTATTTTACCTAAATGGAGAAAATCCACCTGAAACTGAACAAATGACTGAAATCACATATAAATTTAACAGAAATTAGGCAAGAAAATGTTTTGAATGTGAAGCTGCTTCAGTTGAAAGAAACAGCTGATTCTGGATTCGGTTTAAATTGGTTGTTTGTAATAACGGCTAACAAAATGCTGAATAAAACCTTTCACCGTTTTGATGAACGGGAACTTTTCTTCAGCAGAAGTTAGAAACTGTCTGATGTCGTCATTAAAAAATCCTTTTTCAGAGTTCAAAAGGAGGCACTTCATCCTAAAAGGAGTTGTTTATTACATTTTAGGTTTCTGTAGGAACTCATTTTCCAAAAATACCTGTATTTTATTGTGACCAAACTGAGCAGCCTTCAGGTTCTGAGGTCATGTTGAGGCAGATCTGTGTGAGTGGATGACGTTAACAGCTTGTATAGATATTTTCCATTTGTTTTTCTTTAAAATGTGATGAGAATGAGCGAACAGCTACAGACGGAGACTGTTCAAATCACAAAAACTCGCATTAAACTTGTTTTTATTATGAGCTAATAATATATAAAGAGTTGTAGCAAGAAAACAAGCTGTCCTGAGTGACCAGCAGTCTTTGTGCTTTCAGTCTAAATATCTGAACAAACCATCTGCTAGCGCCTTAAAAACATGTTCCTGAAACACTCAGTTAAACTGAATTAAATAATGTTGTTAGATGGATTTTCCCTTTAAATCTGGTCTGAAATCAAGTCGCCAGCCACCGACCCCGGGACCGTCCTGTTTCCTGTGTGTACAGACAAAAACCTCCTCATTGATGATTGTCGATGGTTTGAAATGACCTTGACCTTTTCTTGTTATTCTTCTGGTTATGGTGCTGGTTGTGAGACGCATTTCCACTCAGATAAATCTTGATTTGTGAGGCGTTAGAGAAGTTTTAGCATCGATCATCACATCGAAGAAGCTGAAACTCAACTCCTACCTATTTATCAGTGTTTAACTGTGCCTCCCTAATAGGTTCAAATCAGAAGATTGTTGGTTTTTAATGTTTTGGTTGGAAACAATGATGCTCAGTTAAGGCTTGTGCTATTGTGGAAAATGTAAATAATTAAAAGCACTAAAATGAAAAAAGAACTGTTGCATGCTGACCACTCGGGTTCTCCGGTGAAACGGTTTCACTAACTGATTGTGAAATTGTTTTGCAGCTCTGCTGTTGACTAGTGACCTGCCATGTAAAAAAAAAAAAAAAAAAACTAACCTGAGATGAGTAAAGTTTCATTCATGCCACGTGATTCATCTGACTGGTATCTAACCATCTATACCTTGCAGCTGTGACAACATGCATGGAAACGACAGGTACATGACGCCGAGCACGCTACCTGAAAAACATGTTCCGAATCACACTGAAGGATTCTGAAGACATTAAGATGAAATTTCTTTTGTGGCGTCTTTTTCACCACCGAATTGTCTTAACTTGGTGTTGGATTCTGTTTCAGCTAATCACTGTAAACTCACCTGTGTTTCACTCCAGACTGTCAGATCGTCATCGATGTTTGTCCGATAGCCTGGATCAGATACTTTGGACCTATTCTTTTTAGGATCGCCGTCGTGAAAGAATCATTCAAAGAAATAAAGTTATACTGGATGTTTTTGATTGGCATATGATAATATAAGTGATAGTCATAAGATCTGGAATGTGTTAGCTTGATGTGAAAGGTTGGTAATAGTAGCCTAACAGCAGTGTTGTTTCCACACACCGTATCTCTTCCTTTCACACCGGATACTTTTTATAAACAAGAATAACATGTCATACATGTAGAGATTCAATAGAAAGCTGAAGATTTAAAGTCCCAGTTCAGAAGTGAACATTTCACATCACATCCACTCATGACGCGTCGTGGTTTGTGGGGACTCGAGGTGAATCAAACCGTTCAGATGTCGGCATATTTGTAGAATGTAATATCAACAAATACTAACTGAACACATTGTGGGCTATTCAACACTAGATTGCTTAAAAAAAAACGTCAAGACTTGCAGAAAATCTGTAGATACTTCAACCAGGGTATTTAAAAAAAAAAGCTGTAAAACCTTGTGTGCACTTTTTTGGCATTTTAATGTTTGTTTTCTTTTGTACATACAACTTACGTTTAAGATGTTCAGGTTGACATGTCTGGTTATAGTGGAATATATTTTGTATGCAAGCAGTTTCAAATAAATAAAGGTTGATCTTCCTGCAGTAGCTTTGGTTTGTTTTTTATGTTTTTCGTGTTTAAGCTAGTGGATGATGCTCGTCTGTAAAGACTGTGCAAACTTAAAGACTTTTTTTAAAGTGGAAAAAGTCAAAAATGTCACTGTCCTGCATTATATTTCCTGTAGGTGGCGCAGTTGGTAGAGCTGTTGCCTTGCAGGAAGATGGTCCTGGGTTCAAATCTGGGCTGGGGCCTTTCTGCATTGAGGTTGCATGTTCTCCCCGTGCATGTGTGGGTTTTCTCCGTGGACTCCGGTTTCCTCCCACAGTCCAAAAACATGCAAGATGTTAATAGAATAATCTAAATTGTAACTCCGCCTCTCACCTCATGACTGCTGGAGATCGGCATCAGGTCCCTGTGAGTCTGAACAGAATAGGCGGGTTTAGAAATTTAACTATTTTGACTAGTTTTCACATTTTTTCACAAATGACACCAGCGTTCGAAGTGCAGACGGAGGGCCGGAAGTGAAGTGACCTGTTCAAATAGCCTGGGAAAATACCTCTATTTTGTGCAGTTTATGGTTGTTCCAATCGAGGTAACAGAGAGAAGGATGCTCGTTTTTTTAGAGTTCCGAAAGTTGTCGTCCACAAAGGTGAAAAATGCAGAAAACTGACAGAACAACGCCGGAAAAAGTGGATTTTAAATCTCCGCCTTCGGTCAGGAGGAGCAGAGTCCCCTAACGCCCGCGTTTGCGACCGCCACTTCGTTCTTTGCGAGTGATTCACCTTGAATGATGAATGACCGTTAAGCTAACGACATTGTAAAGATGTGTTGCATGTTTGACGTTGTAGCCGTTAGTGCTAGCTACTAACATCTTTACACTGAAAATAAATAAATAAAACACTTACCCTTGCGAAGACCAAACGAAAATCGTCCCGGAGACGTTTTACTCCAAGATTGTGGACCCATTCACTCACAAAAAAGTTGTAGGACTCCAAACTTATGTAGGCTTTCATTTGATGTTTTGTGTAGTAGGACGTCTGCAGGACCAGATAATTAGTGATGTCAACTTCGATTGTTGGCAATTCCTTCGGTTCAGACGAAAATTCACTCATCTTCATGAGGTATGGGTCCCGTCCAACATATTCTGTGATCAGCTGCGTATACCTCCCTTTTGCTCCCAGGTCTAAATCCACACAATAGGCACTGACAGGTATAGAAACCTCCATTGACAAGCGCTGCATATTTACTTCCTGCCCTCCATCTGTACTGCGCATGTCATCCAGGTCACATACCTGAAACCCACCTATTGGCCATCAGCCATCATATTAGATTGAGCCTTAAGCGAGTGTTGGTTTGGTGGGGGAGTCGGCCTTTGATTGCCTCAGATTCAGTTTTTTACACGATCTGGTTCAGGTCGACCCATCTGGCTCAGTTCTCTTGTGTTTCTGGCATTTTTCAGATAAGAGGAGAAACTGTAAACACGAGCCAGATGTTTGTTGTTACATCTGTGGATGAGTCACTGCAAACAGCAGCAAAACCAGATTATTTTTAAAAAGTCACACTTATTTGGGAGTGAAACTGGGTGACCAAGACGAGCCACCTGAATCAGTCTGGACCGGAGGAAGATCCAGGTTTGGATATTTTAATGACATTCATGTAAATCCAAGAAAAGGAAAGTCATTTCTTGAGTCTGAACAACTCGGTGTGAATTAATTTAAGTTCTGAGTTTCACAAGGAGGATTTAGAAATCATTCTTAGTATGTTTTAATTTATTGAAAAAGGAAATATGAACATTTTAAATAATTTGTTTGATGCAGGCTGGTCCGATCTCACCTGTTGGCTCTTGGAACAGCCTCAGAAACAGAGACTAGTTCTAGATCTGAGCAGGATTAAGAAAAGGAAAAAAATATATCTGACTGTAAAAAAATATATATATATAAAAAAAATATCAAAACAATTCATGTAAACTATATTTTATAAACCTTTATGCTGCCATAAATCACTTTGAAGTTGAGGATATAGTTTATAGTATAGTAAAATTCTGTTTTAGGTATCTGTAAAAGTTTTTTTTTACATCATAGTTGTTGAGTTACTGTGTTCTGAAGAGGATGATGAGGGTTTTCCATCATGTTCTTCATCCTCCTTTGGACAATCAACACAAGAGACTCCAGTTCAGTCTCTAGGACAGAATCAGTCCTCCTTATCAATCTGTTCAGCCTCTTCATGTCCCTTGCTCTGATGCTCCGCCCCCAACAGGTGACTGCAGATGTGATCAGCTAACAAACTCCTCTTCTTTTGCTGCTCCTCTTCAAATCTCTGTCTGCTGTATTGTTTGAAAGCCAGACAGAGACACACTGGAGTTTGGGATATGCTCCTTTAGCCATGTCTCAGTAAAACACATGATGCTCTGGCTGGATCTTCAACAGAGTTTCAAGTTCATCCATTTTGTTAGCAAGAGATCTCTCATTCATCAAGATGACTGATGGAAGTGAAGGTTTAAACTTCCTCTTTCTCTCTCTTCACTCTGCTCCTGCTCTGCATCCACATCTTCTTCTTTTGAGCTCATCAGGGATCCAGAGTTTCAATTTGAGGATTATTTCAGCCTTAGAAATGTCAGTTAGCTGCTCTATCTTGTAAACAAGTCTCTTGTTGCCATGGTTACGCATCATAGCAAGTGGCAAAAAAGTGACAAATCAAGCAAAAACACTCAATCAGCACAGCACCCAAATCAGAAGAAAAGTATTTAGAAAATATTTCCAGAAGAAAAAACTAGCAGGAAATAATCAAAAAGAAATAAAAAATGCTAGCAAATGCTAGCAAAGTCACAGAGCTACTCCAACAAGCCGCCACCAGTTGTAGCGCTATTCCGGAATATATGTATGTATATATATATATATATAACGTAATAAGAAATAAGTGTCATATTGTGGACACAGTCAGTAATGGGCTCCACGAGAGTTTACTGAAGCAGACGGGGGACCACAGAACCAAATCCACCTCTGAAATCTGTGATGCAAAACTAAAATCTTCATTTGAGACTTGAAAGCCGAATGATTTAGGGAAATAACATGATCAAGATAACAGTAATACATGAAATACTTCAGGTCATAATTAAAGATGTATGTAAAACTACAGTATAGACGTTTCTCAGCTCCAACACACCTGATTTGAATCAATGAATCATCTGTGTTCAGACACAGGTGTGTTGGAGCAGAAACAATTAACAACATGAAGGATAGCGGCCCTGGAGGA
Source organism: Pachypanchax playfairii (assembly GCA_006937955.1). Lineage (NCBI taxonomy): Eukaryota > Metazoa > Chordata > Actinopteri > Cyprinodontiformes > Aplocheilidae > Pachypanchax > Pachypanchax playfairii. Next base: position 1,154,320 of record SSNP01000143.1, read on the forward strand.
CCAGGATGAAGGTGCAGTTTGTTCAGCGGTCATTGCAACTTTCAACCACATGAAGGCGCTGTGGCACCACACAGACTCTGTGTTTCCTCTGCACATCCTAAAGAGACATGAGAAAAAAACCTGGGCACAGATTGAAAATTCATGACATGCACTTCTCAGCTCCTACAAGATACACAGCAAGTATAACGAGCTCAAAGACGAGAACTCTGTCCTTCCTGACTATTTTATCAGTTTTTATTGTTTATTTTTTTTCGTTTCAGCTCTGTGTATGTGAGACACCCCCCCCCCCCCCCCCCCCCCCCCCCAAGTGTTGTAGTTTAAATTACTGGCACGGCATCAACAAGACAGCAAAAATAACAATTAAAATCTCTAAACAAACAACCGCTCTGGTGATAAAGTCTGTGCTGTGAGTGTGAAATGTGTGTTTGCCCTTAACTACATTTCCTTTTCACATTTACGACTTTCTATTGTCTAATTCTCTGATAACTTGTCTAACAATGGTTTGGTGTATTGTGTATGTGTCTATCCTCTCACTCACACGAGCTGTTCTCTGTCTTCCACTGTCTGACCTAGATTTGGACTGCATGTCTTTCACAAACACAGCAAACCCAGCGTCTCTTAGGTGCTTCAAATCCTTTCATATTGGTTGAATTTAGGATGTGTTGTGTTTTTATTGTCTGTGTGGATGTTTGGAGCGGTGATTTGTGAGGCTGGAATTGATCAAGGTTATAAAACAGTATTTTCAGACAGTAATAACAGGAATGACAGCCAGTGTTTAAATCCAGCTTTTCTCAGTGGGTAAGTCTCTTCTTTTCTTCTCTTTGCTGGTTGTGATGCAGACTAGTGCTGGCATGTTGCCCCAGACCAGACCCAAACACTCACACAAAACACAAAGACACACACAAAGCAAAAACAAAGATGTGCACACACACACATGCACATGAAGATGGTTTTTCCAATGCATTTGGACTTTTAGTTTGGGGTACAAATATGCACGAGATGACAGCACCACAACAACTGAAGCACAGTGACAGCTCCCGCACACGCTGCGTGAAAACTTTCAACCATCTGGTCGATCATTATTTGTAGCAAGGTGTAAACAGAACAACGTGCCATCGGGCATGTGTTGCAGAAAACCACCAAAAGGAGAATGAGGATAGAAGATGCCAAAGCATTGGTGAACATGTTGTTCCCACAGCTGATCTGAATGAAAGGTGATGTTGTTGAAAAGAGGACAAAAATGGGGGGTGACAAGAGCAGCGTGTGAGGGGCTCTGTGGCCATATGGACTAAAGAAACGTTAGTTTCTGCATGCAGGAACAGAGTTCCTCAGTTTACTGGACTGAAGAGGCACATTTTCAACTCGGAATGCAGAAATTGAAGGTCTCATTATGTGCCTTCCTCAGGGGATTATTGCAAGTTGCTCAACCTGACAGCAAATCAAACACTTAAAAGAGCCAAAGTGCATATAATAACTGAGTGACAAATACTTTATACGATTTTATATTTTAAACAAGCTGAAGGGAAGGACCTATCTATCACTAAATACCACAGAATAACTGTAAATCAGTTCAAATAATTACTGCCTCAATATATAAAGTAAAAGAAACGTGAATACATGATCACTGACACACATTTTGGAAAACTGGTGATTGCTGATATCAGATTTTGCACAGCTATGTTTTTCTGTACAGACCCATAATCACCAAAACTTTTTCAGTTTGAAAATAAAGTTTGATCATCAGTTCAGTCGTACTTGCATGTTCCTGTTCAGGGTCACGGGCAGCTGGTGTCTATCTCCAGCAGTCAATGGGTGAGAGGCGGGATTACACCTGGACAGGTCGACCTACTTACACACACACACGTAGAGCAAGTTGGACGCTGCCAATAAAACTATCATGCCAGATTTTTTTGTCTGTGAGAAGAAGCTGGAGTCCCTGGAGAAAATCCACTGATGCACAAAGAGAACATGCAGACTCTACGTAGAAAAGTCCTGGACCACCAGAGAAGTCCAGACCTGGTTTTAAACCCAAGTTCTAGCTGCAAACCCCTGGACAGCCCCAATTCAATCAATTCATTCAATTCACCATTTGTATGTTGCATCAATTCATAACAATATTCAGGACTTGGAGTTACAATCTTGATGGAATTTTATTTGTTTATATATTCAGTTTTTGGAGCAGAATCAAAGTCTTCATCAACCACACAATCTTCTACTGGAACAGTCCGAGTCCAGACAAAAAACATCCTCTTCAGTAAAATAATCCAAGATTTATCTTGACTGAAAGAAATCAAGTCCTTTGTGGGTTGAATTCTAGTCTTTGAAACATACAGTATATAAAGATGTACAGCTGGTCTCTGTCTAATTCCACTGTTTGATAGTTTGGTGTTGTGTTGTCAGGACTAGAAACTGAAAGCTAGAGACATGGAGCTGAACGTCTACCCTCTCACCCACACACTCATAATCAAGTATCAAATAACAAACAAACTACACACAATAGTTGAATATTCTCTGTAACTACATGCATTTATTTCATTTAGTTACTTCTAGCTAACAGCTACTTTCTAACTCAAGAACTTGAAAACATTGTTCAGGATTTTGAATATTATCAGGTAAATGTGCAGCTTTTCAAAAGAATCACACACAAAAAAACTTGTCATCACCTTCCACGGGTGGTTCCTCCTCCTTCCGAGCTCGGGTCCTCTACCAGAGTCCTGAGAGTTCATGACAGTGTGTTCACTGGGGTTACTGTCCCGAGTGTCCAGATGACCACGGTCACCTCTGTAACCTTCACTCGCCAGACCTTCTCCAGCTCTTATCTGAGTCTCTGGTATTTCTCTAGTTTCTCATGTTCCTTTTTCCTGACGTTGCACTTGGTATTGATTTATCAACCACCATGGCTTTCCTCTGCTGTCTGTCCCCCACAATGTCCAGCTGGTTCTTCATTACCATTCTTTCAGTCTGTATCTGGAAGTCCTACAGGATCTTAGCTTGGTCATTCTCTAACACCTTGGAAGGTGTTTAACACCTTGACCTTGGGGTTTCCAATTCTTACTCTGCACAGATGTTCCCGTACACTATGACAGCCCCTTGGTTATGGTGCTCTATGTCTGCTTTTCCTGCAAGCATCTTACATCCTGTAGTTATGTGCTGGATTGTCTCTGGGGCCTCTTTGCACAGCCTACACCTAGGTTCTTGTCTGGTGTGTCAGATCTGGGTCTCTATTGCTCTGGTGCTCAGGTCCTGCTCTTGTGCTGCCATGATGAGTCTCTGTGCTGTCTTTCAGTCCACTGGTAGGCTTTCTTGACATCAGCCACTTCAGTGATGCTTTGGTATAGCCCATGTAGGGACTTGTCCTCCCATGATGGTCCCTCCAGTACCTCATCCTCTGTTCCCCATTGCCTGATTCGTTCACAGGGTGTCATTAGTTGGGTCCTTAACCGTGATGTACGTATGAACCTTGGATGTTTTATCCTGGATATTGGATCTCACACTCACTAGTCCACTGCCTCCTTCTTTATGGCTAGTGTACAGTCTCAGGGTGCTGGATTTGGGATGGTACCCTATGTGCATGGTTAGGAGTTTTCGAGTTTTAACATCTGTGGTCTGTATCACTTCCTTTGGCCAATTTATTATTGCTGCAGAGTATATGATTACTGGCAGGACGTAGCTGTTTATTGTCCATGACTTGTTCTTGCTATTGAGCAGACTCCTCAGGACTTGCCTCACTTGTTGTAGGTATTTGACTGTGGCCACTTTCCTTATTGCCTCTTCAAAGTTACCATTTGCTTGTGGGATAAATTTCACAGTTCAAACTTCAGAAAGCCTTTTGGAAATCCTTCCCTGATGACGTATGAGGAACACTTTTCTTCTTCTTTCATTTCTTTCATTTTAGTGAAGTATCCTTTCTACTGTCTGGTTTGTGGTGATTATACACAGTGAATGAACTAGAGAAGTTATCAGATGTATGTAACATGTGGTTTCCTGACAAATTCTCATCAATGCAATTGATTCTTACAACATCATCCAGATGTCCCAGTTCAGATGATGATACTTTCTGAATAGTTTACAAGTTTTATTTTGATGAAACATCTGTTGTTTTAACAGATGAAGATATTTCTAGTGAATATCTCAGTATAACTGTGTGTGTGTGTGTGTTCTCCCTCCCTCCACCTCTGCCTGGCTGTCAGCTTGCTTCGACCACGTAGCAGCTTCCTGGCAGCGGCAGCAGCTTGTCTCTCCTCTCTCTCTCCCTCACACACACACACGCACACACGCTCTCTTAGTATCAGCAGCCCATGTAGAACCACGCAGCACCAGCTTTGGATTTTAACCACATACAGCACCAGCCGAAGCGGTGATGGACCTCTTTGAATTCGACTTTTTCAGGGACTGGGAGCTTGAACAACCCTGGTGAGTCCCGCGCGCGCCGCTTTGTTATCTGTTATTATTATTATTAATGACCTCGCATGTGTTTAACGTGGAGGGGGTGTGAGTGGGCGTCTGGGGTCAAATCTCAGGGCTGGAGATTTCTGAGGAGTTGGAGGAGGATCAGTCAGAGAGTGAATCCCGGAGAAAAACGGCGAACCGTCTTTGTTTTGTCACCGTAAATCCAAGCTGCCGTTGTTGCTGGAGACGAACCGGGAGGCATGCACGTAGTCTTGTCCCTAAACGCGCGCGTGCACCCACACATCCCTGTTGTTTTTTACCTTTTTGTCACTGTGATATGAAAGGTTGTTGAACGTGGACGTGACCCGGTTGGGGTTACGTGACATAGCCGTGAAACAGACCCAGAGGACGCGGATTGAAGCGCATCCAGGTCTAAGTTTGGTAGTTTCTAGTTTCTTACAGCTCAGAGTCTCATCAGGTTGATGGTTCAATGACGGAAGCTTTGCACCACAGATGTTGTGATTTATGGGACAAATTAGAAGTGAAGATGTTATTAAATCTTTAATCTGTCTTCAATATGCACTTCATCAACCAAGGTGATCATCCGATGTGATAAAATTACAAACTATTTGCAGTATATATATCTTTTATCTAATAAACATTTATTTTACTGATCTCTATGTAAAACATTCCCATTAAACTGGACAGTAGTGGATCTAAATTCCCTGCAGATCTGCTGGATTTATGCATTTTTATTTGATGCCATCTGATAGATAATAAGAGGTGGGGGTGTTAAGATTTTTTAGGATTTGTCCTAAAAACAGACTTGGGAGTTTTTAAGTTTATCCACAAAAAAAACAGTTTGAGATTACTAAATTGTTTAGTGTTCTTAGCAAATCATTATAAATAATAAAAAACACATTGATCAAAAATATAGAAACATATTTTTATTTGATTTCTTCTTTGTTTTGCTCAGTAAAGTAATTTTCTACGTATTTGAGGTCATAAAAATCCACCCAGGTCCACATTGAGGGGGAGGCCAACTTTTTTATGGAGATTTAAAAAAAATCTAATTGTCTGTAAATTCTAACATATATCTGTTTCTCCACATTACTTATTTCCATCCAAATTAGTGGTGTAACGCTTCCAGACGTCCTCTCAGGTTTGTTGTTGGGCCTGCAGATATCTGCTCCATTTAGAGTTTATAGTGTGTTACATATATCGATACTGATATCCATGTAAAATTAATCAGTATCAGTAAATGCAGTTTGATATGGAAATTGATGTATATTTTCACTTAAAAAAAATCAAAACATAAAGAGGGAAAAGATGCTGGAGGATCTTTGGAAGAGGTGTCATCACAGTTTGTCCAGCAGAGCGGCTGTGACTCGGTAGTTTCTAATCGCTGTCTGCAGCACATGCAGCGCAGAACTCATTACAGCCGAGCAGATGGTGGCACAAAGTTGAGTGGTGCCTTCACAGTACATTGCTAACGAGCTTGAGAAATTCACTACTTCAAAGCTAATAAATGATCCAACTTTTTCTCCTCTCAGATCCACTTATTCATTCATTTATAAAAAATGCACATTGCTGCTGATACCTTTAGACGCATATATTCAAAATAGATATCGGTTACAGTAATTTATTGGTCGACCAATTAATTGGCCTTTTTTTTTATTAAAAACAAACAAAACAAATACAGATAATTAACAAGAGCCTGAGTTGTCACAGTCCATGGTCACATGGTGCTGGATATTTGTATTTTTATCATATTGTTTCAGAAAAGTGTTTTGGAAGAGAAAAATCAGCTGTGAAATGTTTATCTGCTCAGTTGTAGCCTGAGGATATAATGTGTTAGTCTTAATGTTTTTTACGAGGCTTCTCTAGATGAACAAATCTTCAAAATGTCAGTTAATAGTAAGATTTTATCAGTTTTCTTTTCTCTCAGTACTGGGATAGTAAGGATCCATATTCCAGTGGGGAAACCAGGAAGTGATGGTGTTGTCCCTCAGCAGTTAGAATGGAAGGGCCCTGGAGCAAAGTACTTAACCCCCCACTGGTGGAGAGGAGCTCAGGGTGTCTACACATGCAACCTCCCGCTGTTACTGCTCCATCACACCAGCACCGTCATGTGGGCTCTCAGTCGGGATCTCAATGAAAAAAAAGAGCATTAGACAGAATAGAACATAATAAATGAGAAATATTCTATTAGAAACCTCTGATTAGAGACGGGCTGGTATGAGAATGTGATTACATGATGAAGTTGATCACAAAAAAAATTAAAAATACATCTTATTGGCTTGAATTTAAAAACAAATTCAAATATTAATACTACTGATGTTTAAATTACATTACATAGTAAATACTGATACTTATTGAGTCTATTTGGAACATGATTTCTCTGTATTTGGTTTTGCATTGAGACTTTTTCCTCCTCCTCAATTCTTCATCTTTAAAAGTTACCCTTGAGGACTTGGGGGTTCTTTTCATGATGAAAATATTTTGTGTTTTACACCCGTCAACCCTATTTGGAACCTGCACACTACTAATTCAGGCCCCTCCATCTTCATATTGATTTTTAAGATTGAGTTTTTAATTTAAAGAGGCCCTTCCATTAAAAACGTTTTTTCTGAGGTTTCTGTTGAATATTTTAGCTCCACAGGTGTTCTTACCTTCATAGTGGGTGTGAAAACAGGTCAACAACTTTTCTTTCAGTTTTAATATCTCAAACTACGCAGGTGGTGATAACACCCGAGTTCTCCCGAGTCCGAACAGCCTGTATCTGTTTCATCACAACTCTTTTGTTCGTTAGTATTCGGCAGCTCCTGCAGTTGAAACCACGCCTAGCATGCTGCTGGCTAAAAGCTGTTAGCATAAGACGTAGCAAACAGGAAGAGAAAACGTCTACTGTTGCCATGCACAGCAGGGCAGGAAATAGTATACCTTGCTCTCATAGGCTAGTTTGTTAGCCAATCTGAGTCCAGCAAATTCGAATAGCGAATATGAACGAGCTGCTGCTGAAGCAGCCTGACGTAAGGAACTGGAACCACCCGCATTTTAATGCAGACAGATTAAAAGGTCTGTTACTCAGTGTTTCCTGACGTTTTTTAGATATAAAATGTTTCATATTACTGGTTAATACTTAAAGCAGAACTAAGTAAGTTTTTTCACCTCAATAAATGTTTTCTAGAGTCCCTGTGGGGGTAAACAAGGACATGGCAGGGTGATTCGTGGGTCCCTCTCCTCCCTCCGGGGTCTGTGTCCTGAAAGCAGCACTTGCAACTTTCAGTGGATCGGACCCGACTAATCTCGCGAGAACAAACCTGCTTTACGGCACTCACACTCACGTACATAAATACAAGCATGAAGCCCTTGCCGTTGTTAGCAACGCCACCCTTAGGAGCGCAAAGATGACAATAATACTCACCTGTCGAGACATTTTCTTGGTTTTGTTTTTCTTTCTTCTTGCAAAAGCGTTCTCTGCACGTTGTTGTTGGAGGGGCGGCGGCGGGGTGGAGGGGGGGGGGGGGTCTGCGGCGGCGGCGGGGGAACGTTACGACAGTGAGCTTTCACAGGGGACCAGTAGGGGGAGAGCGAGAGCAAAACTTACTTAGTTCTGCTTTAAGAAATAACCACAAAGTCCTGAAATTTGTATGAAATGGCCTTAAGCTTTAAGCCTACGTATTGAGATGAAATTTAAAAATTGTGTCTGCTAAATCTCTAGAGAGTCACAGAAATTAAGTTTTAGGCCTAAATGACATTATTAAAAAATAACACATAAATATCTATAATTTTGAAGTAAACATGCTTATTGAGTGTAATAGTACCATTTCTTTTCGGTTGTTCTTTATACATTTCTAGTTTCCTTACTAGTGGTTAATTTTAGCTGTTTTTTATCACTACAGACATGCAAACTCATTTAGCTTGTTGTAAACTTCTGTATCAAACATCAAACCTTAAAATACATTTTAAAAAGTTGAGAGGAAGCTTCCTTACAGTCACATATCCAGAGTAATGGACAGGGTCCCGGATATAAGAAATCTAATTGAATTTAGACTAGTTTATAATCATATCATGTCTAAAGAGAGGAAGAGTAGAGGAGACAGGTAGAACACAAAACATCAATAAACAGGTGATGAAGAGGGGGGAATCACATTTTCTCATAACTCAAGAGCAGAATTTAACAGACATAAGCTGAAATATTTGAACCAAAATGTCCAAATGTTGGCAAATATTGATCCATCTCAAACCTCTAAACTTGTCTTTAACCCCACTAACAATAAAAAGGACAAAATGAGAACTTAGATTGTACTATTTTTGTTAGTTATATTTGATATTTGAAAAAGACAAATTGCTGGTAAACAGATCTTAACCATTTAAATACTTGTTTAATTCTTAAAGTAACAGATCATTTTTGTTTTGGACTGATACTATTCTGACTTTGGGACAATAATAGTTTATCAACCCACTAAGGCACAAGTATTCATCATAGCATATGACATCAATCATGATAATTAGTCAGCATCACTATTTATAATCTGCTTAATTTTTCTGAATTTAGCATATTGAATTTTTTTAAACCTATCAACTGAAACAACAGTTTTAATCCACACCGCTAACACGTGATGCACGTACTTTAGCAGCATTCTGCTCCAGTTATTGAGCTACAGTTTCAAAACTATCAATGTAGATCAAACTTCTGCTTCAGTCTCAAAGATGTTTATTTCTAAAAGTTTCCCAAAGCCAAAGTGGTCTAAAGTATGGAAGTAAGCAATGGTCAGTAATAACAATAAGGTGATTTGTTGCCTCTGTAAGTTTTTTTAGGCTTACCACAGCAGCACAGGCACCATTCATTTTTTAAAAAAAGACACAACTGAAACACGCTGTATTTGTGCACCTAAATTCTATCTATGAGTGTCAGTTGGTGTGACTGCAGAGGCACACCGGTGCTATCGATGAGCTGCCAGATAAGACAAAGCCACCCGAACTTTTTGAAGCTGTAAATGGATTCTATGAAGATAAATAGGTTTTCAGTCTGCTACATTTTCCACTGAATAAATGTTTGAGGAATCTTTTAGAGGAGAATCAGGACCCATATTTGATTGATTAATGCTGTTCCAGCATGTGTTATTATCACACACACAGACACCATGTTCATGGTCTATGGGAGGAAACCGGAGTCTCCGGGGATAACAAACTCAGTCAAGGGAGAACATGCTTGAAATATACAATAAATTACAAAGTTACTTCCTGAAAATAAAATTATTGAATATAATTGGTTATGATTTTTCTAAAAAATTAATAATTTAGATGAATTAATTGTTAGATAAATCAGAACAAATGATGTACAACTACTACAAGGACTGTTGTTTCTCATCATTTGTTCTGATTTTCTGTCGAACATGTAGGATCCTCACGACATGACTTGGTACATTTTTGACAACAAAATGTGTAACTTAGATGTAGGAGAGAATATGTCCGTTTTTTTCACAACAGGGACTTTCAGTGCTTATTTAGAAAATAATCCAACTTTAGTTTTTCTAACATTAAGAAGCATTTTTTAAAAAAAGGCAAAAAAGAATGTCCCGTGTTTTGGAGGTGCGGAAAACAATAATGTATTAGCAAAAGACTGTCAATTCACCGGCATCTATGTAACATGTTTTGTCAGAAATTCCCACTTTTTTTGTCTGCTCTGTCCTGACAAATTTGGTAGGCAGAATTGTGGTACCTTATGTCGGGACAGGTTTACTCTCCAACAGCTGAGGTTTAATTTACTCCTTCTGTTGCATAGCACGCTTTATTTGAGTTTAAGGCACAACTTACTGTATCCGGTTTTGGAGGCAGAGTCAACAGGTCAAGAGACAAAGATGTCTGTATAACAACAGTGAGGTTTGGAGGGGAAACAACCCCAAAAACAGACTAAAACTAATGCATAATAAAACAGTCCAATTATTGCTGTTAATCACATTCATAGCGGTATTCTATACCTGTTTATAATTCTAAAAGATTGTGATACAAAAATATTTGATTATATATACAAAGGATTATTTGCTCGTGCATATACGTGCATGTGGGTGCGCTTGTGTGTGATTCAGTGTGTTTTGGTGTATGTTCGCGGGGTAAAAAAAAAATCAAAGCATATTCATAATGTCTCAGAATTGTTCCATTCCAAAAACAAAACTTCTAAAGATTATTTGCTGTAATTTTTAAATTCTTGTGCTAATATTGTGAAATCTTCACTTATTCGGGTTTTTTTTATTACTATTTTTTGTGCATCTTTTCACTTTCTTGAAAAGAAATAGAACAAGCTATAGTGAAGTTTGGTAAAAGGAAAGAGAAGTTTGAAATGAGCAGATTTTCCCCCTTTCAACATGGCAGCTAAACAAAAGGTAATTGAACTTGTCCAGGTCAGAGAAATAACATTTCTCTGCTTTCAAATGGAGCCAGTGCAGCACATGATACTGCTTGAGATCTGCTTTTAACCAGTGGCTTTTACCAGCAGCTCCAGAAGCTTCTTTGATGTAGCTGGCGACTCAGTTCTAATAAACCTTCAAATGGACTCAACTGTCCAATAATCCAAGCAGGAAAATCTCTGCCAAGGAAGATGAAAACCAGAACAGAGCAGAAAGCTAATAGATGTGTTTTTATAATGTTTTATAGTGGATTTTATAGGCGTTAGGACAACACACACCCTCATCAGAAACCACATAAATCACTGAGATTTGCATTAAAAATCTGTCACTTGATGCACGGTTGGGGTTTGACAGTTGATTCTTTCTAAAAGAGGGAAAAAAAACTATTTTGAAGACCCCCACGCCTTTGTTAAGTCTGAACGAACACTGTAGGACTCCTCCTCCTCCTCCTCATTCCGAAGAAACACCCTTTCATCTCCTCTGTTCTTTGTTGCTCTTTCTCCCTCCTCCTCCTCTCTCCATATCGCCTCTTGTTTCATTCTCGCAGATCTGAGGGCTTTGTATGATTGTAATAGACCTTGCATCGAACATTGCAAGCTCCTCACTGTAATTGCCCATCATGTAGCTGGCTAATCATGGCAGCAAAATCTGAGGGAGATTGCTTTGAATGTTAATTGACGCTGATGGTGATTGGTTGAACCATTTAAGTTGTTAATTAGAGAATTGATTACACATTTCGTCAGCATGAAATGATAAGATTCCAGCTGCGTGTTTTGAAACCGGAAAGTTCACATCTGCAGGAAGATGCTCCGATTACTGTTATTGTTTTAATCCCTAGATTTAACTAAACTAGTTTGATCATTTGGATTAAAATCACTGGGTTAAAAGTTGCCATAAAAACAAGTGAATCTGCGAGGACAGAATCGATCCATTCAGTGTTCCTTCTCACAGTCCAATATGCAATCTGCCCTTCAGTCCTCCCACGTCTCAATCAGCTCAGTCACACGTGCACGTTCAATAAGCAAAAAAAAAAAAAGTCATTCATCACACGGAAAATTCTTTCTCCTCGCCATGTGATTGGGCTCAGCCTGCCAAATCAGCTCAACATGATGATACTTCACACCAACATCATCAGCAACCAATTGGCGAGAAGGCTGAGTCTCGTTGCAAACTGCCAGAATCCCACAAACAAATCCTGCAAAATGTTGCTGCATACAAATACCAAAGGAAGACTTCTTACAGAGGAAACATCCGTTCCATCTCATGGTGGTGAAGGGCCAGCAGGTGTGAAGGATCTGGTAAACCTGGTCAGCTCACCTGGAGTCCATCTGGCAGGGAGCAACCGCTGTCTGTGGTCCTGAAAAACACATGTTTGGAGCTTTAATTGTACTTGAGCAGTGAGAACCACAGCTGCAAAGAATTATTTTCATCAGTGAGTCTTTTTCCAGTTGGCTTTGAGATGAAAGTGTTTCTAATAAACAAAAGAAAATTAGTTGAATCAACAGTTCGCAAAGTTCACTCTTCTACACGAGGCTCAAAACTCTGTGAGCACACTCACGCAGAGGATTCTCTCACAGTGGACAAGCAGAGGTTACAGAGTTTTAGTACATTCCTGAAATGAGTGGAAATCAATTTTATAAAATAATTGTTTCAGGATAAACATGAAGACATTTAAAGTTAAAACTGCTCCGGCTTCCAAAGCTTGTCCAGGATTGTATAAAATGATCCGTCTGGATGGATTTTGTGTGTTTCTTTTTATTATAGATATGTTGACACATTTTAAAGTTTCACAAAAATGTGGAAGAATCTTTTTTTGGATGGTTATTTTCTCATCTTTATTATAAACATCAGGTAGCGAACAGCCATGTTTGGTCTAGAAATACCAGCTGCCCCTGGTTGTCCTTCAAATTCCACTGGAGAACTTTTAATAAAGCAGAGAAACCTGAGAAATTAGGTATTAACTCAAAATGATATCATCATTACTAGTCCCCTCATATTAATGCTTTACCTTTTTTAACATCCAAGTATCAATTTTCTTCTCACATTTTCTCTCAGTTTAGAGTAAAAAATATTAAAATCCAGATTTTTCTGCTTTCTGTCAAACCTCTCCATACTCACCTCTGTGTCTGCTCCGTGTGTGCATCAATTCTTCCCTGTGATTGGACTGTCTTTGCACACGACAGCTTCCCTGCAGAAAGCTTTTCAGTAAAGTGCACTCAAAGTGGATAAAGTACAGATGTGGGCTTGAAATTTTGGGTTTTTCGCTGGGCAGTAAAAGTACAGGGACTTGGAGTTAAAGATTTTTCAGGAGGTTTTTATCAGCCTATTAGTTTAGTTTAATATTAAAACAGCAACCATTGCTACTTCTGTCCAAGCTATTAAAACATTTTAATTGTAAGTCAGGAACCAAAGAGGAAGCTGTCGTGTCCGATCTCCCTGGTCTGCTGGATTAGAGCTTCAATCTGGATTAAGATGGGTTGTGACTCCTGGATGAAGGCAGTTAATAACTAGACAAATTCCTCTAACCATCCAGCTTAAAAAACCTTGATTGATTCTAGAGTAAAATTATACTAATAGATGTAGGAGTTTGGACCTGCTGGACATAGAACTGGTTTATAGCCCAAATCCTATGACATCCTATAATGTATGTAAATCTCTTCTCATGTTTCATGGCCCACATGCCTGTTCTCTCTTGCCCAAATGGTTGAGGAGTTTTGGTATGTGAATGACACGCTTACGCAGAGCTGTGAGCTACAGTAATAACTGTCCGAAAGCTTGTTTTTTCTTTTAGAAACCATTCGCTCTAAGGGGCTTGACACACGGGAGGTCAGAAACGACAGTGATCAGCGAAATTCATCACACCCACTTTGAAAACCTGACACGCGGGAGGCGGCAGCGACACAAGCCTGTGACGTGCTCTGTTCCAGGGCAAATAACAACATAAGTCTTCTGTGGTTTTGATTGGCTGACAGATTGGAGGGAATTTTGGGGTATCAAAGTGAAATGTTACTTATCGCTTTGCTATACAAGAGACGAAAAAGACGTAAATGGGTTCAACTCGATTCAATTTTTCCTCCGTGTTTTCCTGGAGATGACCGAGTAGCATCCTGTCAGCTCATTGGTCAGTCAATGAAACCTCCGCTGATTGGTCCTCGTCTGAGCAACAGCGATGAAAAGTTTTCGTAACTTTCTTGGATCGTGTTGCAAGCCTGCATGTGCACGACACATGCACGAGCACTGAATTTCACATGCACGATTTTCGCATTTCACTTCGCAGCACGGAGACTTGCGATTATCGCTTTGTCTTGCATGCCTCATTGAAAATGAATGGAGGAGAAGTGATATCCCCTCCCGTGTGTCGAGCCCCTAACACAAACAGTACAGAAGTTATGGTGCATTCACACCGGCCACTTTGTCAACGTCAATCAACGCTGATAACGCTCCGAATTTGGCGTTTGAAGTTGAAGCTCATAACGCCTGCCAGTCAGAACGCATAGGCGTTAAAGCTCGTAAAGCCTGACCGAAAAAGAGCGCGAAGGCGGGGCTTCCTTTGTTATCGGATGTTCGGAGCTATGGCGGATCATATAGAGAGAGTGGCTTGGATTTATTTACTTCGTAGATCTAGACAACGTCGACGTCGGGTGCATCATCGCCGTTTGTGGATACACCCCATTCTTCAGATGCGTTCTTAGTTTGGTGAGTTTAACCATTTGCTCCAGGAGCTACGTTTGGATGAGGTTAATTTATCTTCCATTTTGGCTGATCCCGCTTCTTTCTGGCTACGTGCTGTGACGTCTTACGTCACTACGATGAGACGCTCTGATTGGTTGACATGCCGCTTCAAGAGCGTTATGAACGTCAAAAGTTCAACTAGCTGAACTTTGAGCTTTTCTAGCTTTTCAAGCTTTTCAAGCGTCAACGCCTGAAACGCTAGAAAAGCTTGAAAAGTTGCCGCTCATAACGCTCACAAAGCGCCACAGAGCCGTTGACGTCTGTCTGACGCCCGTCCACCTTAGACTTTACAAATAAACTTGCCGTTTATGAAGTTGACGGTTGGGCTGGTGTGAACGCACCTTTACAGTTGTTTGTATCAGGGGCGACACATTGGGGTTTAAAGAGATTAATGCCTGAACTTGTTACATCAAAAACTGTTGCAGTGTCTTTTAAAAGACCAAAAGCTCAAGCTTCTATGGAATTGTTTGAACCTCCTTCACATTTTCTCACATTGCACTCAATCATGTGATGATCAAATAAATACATTGATTAGGATGGCACACAGTGTTTCCAGATTTTAGAGAAGGGACTTTTTGTGTGGATTTATTTAATGTATTCCAGAAGAATCTGGGAAAGAGGAACTGTGAGAACCTAACAGTGATCCATCTCAGATCCAAAAACTGTAACATGATACAGATGTGTCTTTCCAGTTGTTTGTGGATTTTAAACAAGGAAGTCAGAGTAATAAAGTATTTTGTTGTTTTAGGATTCAGAGGCTGTAACACAAGGCCAAACCCGAAACGGGAAGAGTTGCTCCAGAATTTGCAGTTTTTTCTCCTTTTATAGGATCAACACTTGATATTGACTGTTTTTTCAACAATTCCCCAGTTTTAAATGATTTTTAAAAATTGTCTTTAAATTCAGTATTGGAATATTTTAAAAAATCCTTTTTTAATAAATAATCGAATTACTATTTACCTATTATTGCCTTTGTAAGATGACATGAAGTCTGCTTGATTTGTGAGTAAATCTAAGTCTTTGCTTACAATTAGAATATATATGCTCAAATATATGTTTTAGGGTTTGCACATGCAGCAGATACAGTAAAGCCATATGTTCAGTTTTTTCAGTGTCTTACAGAAAAATTAAGAGTAGCCATCTGGATGGGAAATAAAAAAAAAGTCAACAGAACATTAATCTCTACCAGAGAAAGTTTCACATTGCTGTCTTCAATTTAAATGATGACATACAATCACTTTCCATCATTCGGAGTCTTTAACTGCATCTTGGAAGAAAAAACAAGTGCGTGTTATATGAAATGATTCAGTCACAAGAGGACGACATCAGTGTTTCTTAGTTTGTGTGCTGTAATCCAACCAAGAGGGTTTGTGGCAGTCGTTCCACCTCTGGGTCACAAGAGGCTGGTGTTCAGATTTTCCATAATGAAAAGGACATCGCTTCATCGAGCCAAAACACCATCAGCTGTCTCGGATTCCTTGTGTATAAAAAATTTGGACAAAATGCAACTTTGGTTTCATGTGTATGGCATGTAAAACAAGCAGTCAATCTTTCAGCAGCCTTTTACATTTAATGGGATTTTGTTCATGCTTGTTAGGGATGATCAGCAATAAAACCAAATGTAATATATCAGGATACACCTAATACAAAATAAACAGACTGTCCTCCAAAGCAAAACGGTCGTATGTCCAGTCATCAAATTACGACCAAGGGTGACGTATTTAAAGCGACCTCTGGCGGTGGTTATGCTGACTGCAGTTTCTCGCTGGCAAAATGAGAGAAACATGGCGGCCTTCCCCTCAGTTTTTATAAACTTTATTTTCATAATATTTGTTTGGTTTATGGAAACGGTACATAGTTTTTTCGTTTCAACGTACATTTTCTCAGGTTTGAGTGGTTACTAGGTTGTTGCTAGGGATGCCGGTGGAACAACGGGCCGGAAGAAAAGAATCAAGCCGCAACCCAGCTCGACCTAACCCTAACCCTTTGTTAGCTCATTAAGGGCGGAAAGCAAGTTTTCTGTTGTTCTGTAAAAGTATCTGTTCCCATTTTACCGAAAGGGGGCGCTGAGGGTGGTAAAACCATAGAAAACGCTCCATGGGGTCGTATTCAAGTGCATGGACAACATCAACTATGGGCGTATGAGTTGGAGGACTTGTTGAAAATAAAACAAGAGGCCTGCTTACCTCAAACCAAAGACCTCAAATCACAAAGAAAAACACAAACACTTCTCAAAGGTTTTCCAACCAAAATAGACAAAACCCTTAAAGCTGCTATACTTAATTTGCATAACAAATTATCTTAACATATTTTTTTTCATGCCCATTAAAAACGTTTTAACACAGCATGGAGAAAAATATGTTGGGAAGAAAAAAATAATTGAAAAAAAAAAAAAAATTAAGTGGTTTTCCCGTATTTGTCTAAAAACATCAACCAATCAAATGGTTCGGTCCGAAAGGAATGATTGGACAGTCTCTCCGGCCATACGGACTTCTAGATTTATTTGGTTTCTGTGCTCCTAATAAACTGAGACATATTACCGCAGAACACCACTGCTGGGAGCGTTCGCCGCTCTACCATGTCACAGCAGGAGAAACAGCCGCCGGCTGGTTCCACGTCAGGTTCAGGACAAAGTAACAATTAATGTCAGTTGTTTGTTATATTGTTTTCACTTACCGGTGATTCCGCCATGTTACGGTACTTGAATGAACTACGGACAAGTGTATTGCCCAGTGTCTTGGGGCTACGCGTGTTTCCAAACCTGGGGGGGCGTGGCTTAGTAATTTACCCGACGGGAGGGGCTGAAAGTTCTTTGACTTTGTTTACAGTTGTTGACATTCTAAGCTAGGCAATTTGAAATTGGTTATATCACCTTTAAGCTCAGCCAAGTCACAAAACAGAAAAATTAAAACTTGATCAGTTAATTTTTATTTTATTTGACATCAGCTGCTCTACCTGGGGTTTTGTGTGGGTGGAATTGTATCAGGATGGAATAATTTACCACCAAATATCAAAATTAAATATAAATACGGTCTGTTTTACGCCGAGATTCTGCTGCTCCTGTTTTTTTTTTTGCTTCATATTTTGCACAGCATTCACAGCCACTATCTGCTCCTTCTCAGCATCAGATCTAATGGCACTGATTATAAACAAGGGAACAAGTCCGTGGAATTCAGCAGCTGCCAGCACTTCACCCTCTTTTTGTGTCAGATTGCAGTTGTTCTCACTGCACAATCTAAGCAGGGATTTCTCTCACAGAGCAGGAACAGAAATGGAAATAATGATTCATCACATTTAGATTGAACATTTAACATGTAATTGTCATAGAGAATTTGTAAAACAACAACAAAAATAATAGTATAATAATATAATAACACAATTCTTTGAAAATTAAGTGATTTTTTAACTGCAAAAGGGGGAGCTCTGTCCGAACAAAAAATATAACTGCTAAAACTGCTGGACTTTTTGTTGACTACAGCCAAAACAAGTAGCGTTCTAACTGAATACAGCAGAACTAGCTATATTATACTGAACATGAAGCAGCATCCATGCATTGCACATCCAGCCAGAGGTTTGGTTCCTGAGTGTTCTTTGGTGCGCTAAACTGTAGCGCTGTTACAAAATAGTCTAAATTAAAGCATTTAAAGTTGTGGATAAAACATTGGTTAATTATAGTTACAATACAGTAATATATAACTGGTTGTAAAGGAATGACTATCAAGGAGTAAATCAATAAAAATTTCTTTATTGGTGGAAAAAGCCATCTGTGTTCTAAGGGGAGGTTTTAACAAAGATGGAACCACAACTAACTGTCTAAAGTGCTAGAGCTTAAAAGCCATTCGGTAAAATTTGTCATGTTTTATAATGGTAAAATATTTAATTCTGGATGTAAATTATCACATTTTAGCAAAGTATTAGTAGGTGCTGCGTTTGACACCTGTGAAAAAAAAAATATATACTGTGCTTAGTTTGCTTATCATCATCTTATTCAAATAACAGGAACAGATTATTTTCTGTCCTTTTTAGTCATGTTTTCTTGTCCTCATCAATACTACATAAAAATGACAACACAGTAGTGATAGTATCAGTGAATATGATTCAAAGTCCTGTTTTTTATTGATTGGACTATAAAGCTGATTATAACAGTACTTAAGTGAAAGTGATCCTTCCCATGTGACGAGATTACCAGCTTTTATTGTAGCTACTCTTCTTGTTGGCAGTGTCACCGCCTCAGAGTGGCTCCCATCTCTTTGTGCTCATTATTTTCTGTACAGTTATTATTGGCCCAGAATCCTTTTTATGTCTCTCTAAAATGTAATTTTGGCATAGTTCAAAGAACACACACAGGAGAAATAAGGACAAGCTTGAGCTGTTGTTATTATGTTTGGGTCTCATTTAAATGCGCCAAACAAATGACAATTACAAGAATTTGTCATTTTTATCAGATAATTGCTAATATGCCATGTTTAAAAATAGTTTTTCATTAAAATATGAGGTACATGGAAATTTGAGATGTTTGCTTATTCAGTAATGACTTAATTTAACTAATGAAGTATTTGCTGGGTAAAGAGAATTAGGTATGAGTCAGATTAGTTGACAGAGAGCTTCCTTGATATTACATTCCTTAATTTGTTGTTAAAACTAATTAAGATTTAGTTGCTCACGTTTTTGCTTGCGGTAGCGTTCCCTAATTTGTTATGAAATTTTGAATATTAATTAGCTGATGAAGTGAGTGTTTGTTGCTCGGTCATAATAACTCAGACAGTAAAGTATAAAAACACTAAATTATCTTTTTTGTTTCTTTAAATTATAAACTGAAAATCCATGGTAGGACTCTCCAGTCCTGCTGATCACACACTGACTCTGATAAAAGCAGCTCCAACCTGTTTGTAGCTCAATCATTGATTCATTCCGTGGCAAAGAGTTAACAGTTGCACCGCGGCTCCAAAACTTCCTGCAGTCCCTCTGAAGATCCTCTGTCCTCCTCACACGCCATCCTGCACGCCTCACTTATCCAATAAAATAAAAAAAAACAATAAAATCCTCCATGGTATGTCTTCCAGTTGAGTGGCCCAAAGCGTTCATCCACTTTACCAACATGTAGCTCCATGTTAGCTTGCAGCTAATGAAAAACGTTTCCACACAGAACTTGCTCGTCACATGGGAAACCCCTCTATGGCAAGCAAATAAGGTATATAATCACCACATGTCCCCGGTGCTTCCAGCTGATTGACCTGCAGACTCCACAGCACCAGCCTCACTATGCTGGATTATTTACGGTATTACGCAACCCAAAATGGTGCCCGCTGCTCTGCCAGCTATTGGCTGGTAGATGTAAACAAAATGTCAACGGCGTGCCCGCCAAAATTAATATTTTATAATATTTTTCTTCAAATTTAATTTTTAAAGGAGATGCTGTATTTTCATTCTACAACCCTCTAAACACCCTGTGGAGGTATTATTTTGTTAAAAATATTGCTTTTTATAAAAATATTCCATATACCACCTTTAATGATATATACAGTAAAGTGCTTGACTGGGTAAAGTATCCTATCAGTAGGACTCTGTGTGTGTTTGTGTGTGTGTGTGTGTGTGTGTGTGTGTGTGGGTTTGTATTTCTGACCTCCTGGGGACCAGTTTCCTGACTTTTACTATCTTTCTGGGGTCCGAGGGTTCTTGTGGGGACCGAAGCCTGGTCCCCATGGGGGGGGAATCCCCTTTTTAGGGTTAGGGGTTAGGTTTATAGGTATGGTGTGAATAGAGTTTTAGTTAGTCTTAGGGTTAGTTATAGATCAGTAATGGTTAAGGTTAGTAAAAGGGTTTGGGTTAGGTATAAATCTAGTTACTAAAATCAATGGAAGTCAATGGACGGTCCCCATAAGGATAACAAAACACACTTGTGTGTGTGTGTGTGTGTGTGTGTGTGTGTGTGTGTGTTTTGGAGGGCTTAGTGAAAGAGAAAACACAAGAGAGCAAGATACTTGGCAGTCGACACCAGGTAGCTTCTGCCCTCATGCCCTGAAGATACCAAGAATACACACACTGGCTTTCACACACATTCATACACCACCAAGGTCCTGAGGTTGGAAGAGCCATCTGCCAAGAGGAGCATGGTGCTGAGGAATGATAACCCCCCCCCCCCCCCCCCCCCCCC